>OZ020611.1:132343821-132759444 GCA_963971575.1 Liopterus haemorrhoidalis
TCTAGTATGACGCGGCTCAAAAAGTTGCTGAAGTTTGAGATTAGTGGACGCTTGTCAAGACCTGACAAACCCCATAATAATAATAACAATAATAATAAAAGTCAGCTGCGTGCGTAGTGGGGGATTATACGTCAGTCGCTTGTATAAACCTGTCATAAAAAAATGATGTAAAGACATTTCAAATTCAATGATACTTATACATCGAACTTATTATATTATATACATAATTAGAATAATAAAAACAACAATCAGCTGTTTGCACAAGGGGAGTAAGACCGTCAGCTGAGGGATTATAATTGCTGAGCGGGTTTTTAGCCTAAGCATTTTATAATGTAATTAATGATGTAACTGACGATCTTAACCCCGTTATGTCGGCAGCCGATTATTTCTATTAAATATAATGTGTTAAGTAATCATTATAAAAATTTCAAGTGGATTGAAATCAATAACAATCGTTAATCGTCAGCTGCCGACATAACGGGATAAAGATCGTCAGTCACATCATTCATTTAATAATACAATGCGTACAATATAAAAAATCCATTAAAACAATGAAATTATACCTAAATTGATTTCAAGCCACTTGAAATTGTTATAATGAATAGTTTATAAATTATATTAAATAAAAATAATCGTCAACTTCCGACATAAAGGGGTAAGGGGTAAAGGGGGTAAGGGGTTTAGCCTAAGCATTATAAAATGCTTAGGCTAAATGCCCGCTCAGCAATTATAATCCCTCAGCCGACGGTCTTACTCCCATTGTGCAAACAGCTGATTGTTGTTTTTATTATTCTTATTATATAATAAGTTCGATGTATAAGTTTCATTTAATTTGAAATGACTTTACATATTTTTTTTTTATAACAGGTTTATACAAGCGACTGACGTATTGTCCCCCATTACGCACGCAGCTGACTTTTTTTAAAAATATTATTGTTATCACTTAAACAATAACTGTGCAAATTTTCAAGTGGCGTGAAATAACTTTTGGATTTTTTTTTCTTTACAAGATGTTCATTTTCTCACGACCAGCCCCACCATGATTCTGACGCTTGTTTCGATTATTAGCCATATCTAAACTATCAATTACAAAAAAATAAAAATAATAATAACCGGGATGAAATGACCATAAAAAATGCAATGCTGCCTCCTGGACTATTAATTTCCTAGAAACTATCTACCCAAAAATGTCATAAAACATCCGGCTGCTACGGTTACTCAGCCCCTGGTTTAGTAACACAAGATAGATATCGGTATATATTCGAGCAGTTCACATCTCATATCTCTAAAAATACAAAACCATTTAAAAACTCTAACACTGGCATATTTTATTTAAGATCCTGCAGTCATAATAATCCCACATTTTTATCAATGGTTTATAAATATATAACGAAGCGTGATACATAAATGGACGATTATGAATACCGGCATTAGTTTTCTCATTGCATGATTGATAGTGACTGAAGATTGAAGTTTCTGTGGAGTATGTTAGTGCCGGTAGAATGCACTGGTTATTATTATTTTTTTATTGTAGCTAATTTTACATTGTCCTTTAACTTGTTGCCCACTGGTTCACCTACTGGTTTCTTTGGCTTCTAGATTTTTTTTTCTAAAAGTTACTAGTTGGCCCAGTTAAATATATTCGTCTATTAAGGGTGCATTCGAGTTGTACAGAGTAGAGCAAACGCTGAGCGAACAGTTAATGGTGACGTCATGAATAGAGCACTAACGGAGCGAGCGTTCTTGTGACGTAGTGTTTATAAAATCTAACCCTACAATTTTAGGCGACGTTTTTACTGTCAGATTAGTTCACGTCAGTCATGAAGCAAAATTACAGTCTGTTTCAAACGGTTAGGCGGAACTAAATGGGAATTTCGTTCTTTTAGGTTGTCACGAAAAGGGACCTTGCTTGGGTTATTTCATTTTTCACGTTGGAATATCAAAATTTAAAATTCCAACAATGAAACCATGGAAACGAATGACATATGTCAAAATTAAATTATTTTTCTTACATATTTTAATGACAAAAAAATAAATAAATGGGATATTTGTATTAAGACTGACACAAAAAATCAAAATATAAAGAAAATGACATTTTAAAATGATATTAATCTTAACCAAAAATGTTTGTTGCAAGTATGATTTACAAAGCTTAAACAAAACGGCCGAAAAGCATGATTTAAACGATGAAAGTAACTAGATTGCAAAATCTAGTTCCGCCTAACCGTTTGGAACAGACTTTATATACCTCGTTTTTTCCTTGATTTTTTTTCAATGATCATCATCATCATCATTTCGTGTCCGCAATACCACGTCATATACATGAAGAAATAAAATTAATTAAAAATTAAATAATAATTAATGAATTAATTTAATGAATTTTTTCCATTTTAATTTTATGCACGGTGTATTTTAATAATTTTTTTGCTGTTTACAGAACGTCACAAATACATAAAATGGCCGTACTCTGTAGCTATAGACAAATAACAATATTATTTGTCTAAGGCTATTATTTTTATTTTATTTATAATTTAATTTTAAACTTTCATTTCTTTCCCGCCGTTCCCCCCCTTTTTTAAGTCATACTCCATCTGCTCGGTCTTAAAACCCCGAACACATAGAGCGCACTCTATGCTCGCTCGATCGCAAAACGAATGCAATTGAGTGTACTCCGAGCGTCAAATCGAACACGTTTGAGTGTACAGAACGTGCTCGGAACGCTCGGAGCGTCAAATCGAATGTACCCTAAGTTACTATGTAAAATATATGAAAGTTTTCAAAAAATTAATTGGTACTTTAGTATAATATTATATCTTTTACAATTTTGTTTTCTGATTGTAGTTAAAACAAGAAATATATTTTTCTGCCATCAAAGACATTCAGTCGGGGAATCATTTGAGAGTATGGTATTCACCTTACTATGCTTCCAAAATGGGTGTTAAAATTTTTGTACCAAAGATAGAGAAAAATACAGTTACAGATCTCTTGACAGGTAATGTAGACCTTATTTATAAAATATAAATAATATGTCATTTGCTTACTTAAATTCTCGCTATAACATGTTAAAAATAAAACAATTTTCCCTCTATTTTTGTAATGTAATCATCATCCTATACATTTTTTTTTACTGTTAACAGGGACGGCGCGAGGGTCGTTGGCGCCCCTGTAACTAGCTTTTACATATTATATAAAGAGATGACTTAAAATAAAGTCCTCGCTTCTAAAATACAAGTAATGACTTAACAACTAAAGGTTTTCACTACTAAATTACAAGTGTTGACAAAAAAAAGGTCCTCACTACAAAAACTACAAAATTACTTAACGCTAATTAGTTTTACATTAATTTGGCGCCATTTTCACCTAAGGCAAGTGCCTCACTCGCCTCACCCTCGATCCGGCTCATCTGCGGTAAGGATTGAATATATCTAATATTTGAGTAGTAAACTATACCTTTTCAAGTTCAAATTGGCACTAATCAAAATCAAATTGGCACTAATCAAAATCAAAATGACAATTAACAAAATCAAAATGACAATTAACAAATTCAAGTTGACAATTAAGAAATTCAAGTTGTCATTAAATAATTTTAAATTAGAGTACGTTCAGGATAACTTCATGCCAGGGCATCATAAAATACGTCATCAATCCTGCGCGAGAAAACAGCTGATTACATAGACGTACATAAGGGGTTTCTGTCTTATCAATTGTTGTGGATACCAAACAAACAAAATCATGTATTTCAAATTACTTTTTGTTCTCGTTTTAGTACACGGCATACCTGAAAACGTACGAGAAATAAATAATACTACTAATATATTTTTGTGTATAAATGTTTCACCCTGTAAATGCAAATTATATATAAAGCCCGTATGTAAGTTTTTAATTTTAACCTATAACTCTCCAACGGTATACAGACTCCATTTTCTGCCTCATTTTTCATAAATTTAGCGACATTGTTTATGATTTCTCTCGCTTGCCTCCGAATTGACATACCTTGGAAGCCCAATCTTTTTTTTGGGCGTCATTTTCACTAACAATAATAATAATAACACACAAATATAACAAAAAAAAAACAAACAACAAAATTTAACAAAGAAAATAAACAACAAAATTTAACAAAGAAAACAAACAACAAAATTTAACAAAGAAAACAAAAACGGAATTAAACAATCAAAATCGAAATATACGCGTAGTCAAGAACAGATCAAAGTAAGTGACGCCACTGAAATGTATCAAACCAACTGGCGGTAATGTCATGGACGAAATTTGGTTTCTGCGCAGCCCAGTCGGTAATATAGACCTGGCATGAAGTTATCCTGAACGTACTCTAGCAGTATCATACGATTAAATAGAACTAAGTAAATAATGTTATTTATACTATATTTTAAAACAATAACATGGACATACTAAATAAACATTTGCTAAATTAATTAATTAGAAAATAATATTCTCCATATTTAATGCTGCTGGAATATATCTTTGAATATGGGCTATGAATCTTGCACAGTTGGCCACATTGATTGTGTTAATATTATTCTGAACATTATTTTCTAAGCGGCGCATTCTCTATTCAGTTTGGGAGATATTATTCCGATCTTCTCTTGCTAAAACATCTTTTAGGTTATCTGTCAAATCTGATTTTACACTACCCTTTAATACAGACTATGCTTGCTCAATCGGATTTAACATGGGACTATATGGATTAAGTCTTATTAATCTATGGTGAAAAAATTCCTCTTCTGCAAAAACTTTTTCAATAGAGGAATGGCATCTATAACCATAACTACTGGTTCTTGGTATATATTTTGGGCGTTTCTCAAACATTGTTCACAAATTCGTTTACTTCTGGTTTTTTAAATGATCCCCGTCTTGGCTCTTAATGTATTACACCAGAAATACCTATGCATCCAATAAGATGTATATTTGCGCCTCGGCTACTAGCTGCTACAAATGTACATCGACTTCCTTTCTTAGAACGTCCTTGCGTCCGCGAAATAAACATATTAAAATTAGTTTCGTCAAGATAAATTATTGGCAAATTCTCTGCTTGAAGATTAAGTAATGTTCTTACATATTCTAACCTTTTTGTTTTATTGTCTATACTGTTGGCTCTTTCTGGCTCTCGATGTACTTGTTTTATTGTATACATAAGACCGTCGAGGTGTTGACGAATACATTCTTTAGTGACATTAATTTCATATGATTGTAAAATATTTTCTTTTAATTGCTGGAGAGTTATCTTTGGATTTCTTTCAATTCCATTTTCAAAAAAACGACGATGTTCGTCTGTGATTTTAACTCTGCGTGTACCTCCATGCTGTTTCTCTGGAACGTCTTGATTTTTCACCCATCTATACGCCGTTCTTTTTGAAACTCCGAGAACATTTGCAAGATTGCGCCAATCCCTGTTAGAATTATAAACAGCGCAAATTTGTCTTTTTGAGTTTACGGCGTCAACTTTTTTTATATAAGGCATTACGAGAACGTGGAAGGGTTGTTTTAAGATGTTAATTTGGATTAACAATTAAATTATTTAATGACAACTTGAATTTGTTAATTCACAAATGATTTTGTTAATTGTCATTTTGATTTTGATTAGTGCTAATTTGAACTTGAAAAGGTATAGATCAGTCCCTTAAGCTTGTGATTAAAGTCTAATTATGTCAAAGGTCGTATCTTTAAAAATAAGATCTTTAGATTTACTTCAAGTATTATAAGAATTAGCCTACACTTAAAATAGTTCAAAATACATGATTTTAGTAGAAAACTGAAGTTTTGATGCCTAATCTATACTAATATATAAAAGTGCTCAATATGCAGTAGTACTCAAAAACTATTGTTTTGATTTGCACTAAATTCGGTAAAGGGGATAAAATGAGTATGTGCTTAACATAGGCTACGTTTAGAAAGTACCCGCCACCACTAAGTGGTAAAATTGGTAAGGGATTTAACTTGACACTTTCAAATACCTAAGCTGGCTAAATCGTAAGAGATATATCGATATTATCTATTTTATAGAGATAAAATATAAATCTTAACTAGTTGCACAAAAAAGTCCAGGTGTGGAATTACGAATAATAGAATTCTGTTCTATAGATAAAAAAAAAAAAAAAAAAAAAAACAGTCGTTCTTAGCAACCGCCAATAGAATCGCTCTATTGGCAATATAATAGAATTCTGTTCGTTGTAATCCCACTCCATGACATCATATGTCTACGATGCACGATTCAAGGCCAAATTAACAATTTTTGTATTACTAAAGCCGGCTTCAGAGCTCTTTAAATTAACACGTTGTAGACTGTTCGTTACGCTGTAAGTTACGTTTCTATGCATTGTTTTAACGTTCTACGTACCGTTCACAGCATGTTAGAAATTAATATGTTACGATAGGCCTACATCTGTGTGTCTTTAAACCAACTACATGGCTTCGTAAAATGTTTTCTATGTATTATCGTTTTTATAATTCTGTTGTCTTAAATTTTAACTAAATAAACCTAACTTAATTACATAAATTGATCATATTTACTGTCCGTCTGTGATTTGTTAATGATGACATTATGTTAGGTTATGTAAAGGCATACGATAACTACGTTGTCACTGATAGACTGAGATAGCCAATGTTTATTAGTCTGTCTCATTAAAATATCTCACTAGCTATAAGTTTAGAAAATTATCCACAATCCACAACGAACAACGTATTAAATTTAGAGGTCTGAACGGTTACACGTCTTACCATATGACAAACTTTAGTAACAGTAAACAGAGTACATGCTACAGTCTATACGCTATTGATTTAAGCTCTGAATGCGGCTTAAGTTTGTCGGTCAATAACATTCGTATTAATGGACATGTATCAACTATTTTAGAATAATCATCTAGAACAGGGATCGGCAACCCGCGGGTCCGGAGCCGCATGCGGCTCTTTGCTGAAAAAAGTGCGGCTCTTCAATTTTCAATAAAAATCTAACCGACACAGAACCTACAGTTACCAAAAAAATTCTCGTGTGTTAAGTAAATTTAAAAAAATGTAGATGTCTATAGAAAATGTCGCTAACACTGTAATGTTCGCGACACTAGTCCTAGAAAAAAATGAGACAACTATGGAGGAAACACCACAGAACATTATATTTAAATACTGGAACTCCTTTCCATCTAACTATTCTAATGCCAGAAGATTAGCTTTTGGGATTTAGCCTTATTTGGGTCCACATACAATAGGGGATACGCATAAAATTTATATTTCCTTAAAACTACATTTCTTTGATAAGTTAATGTTAGTTATGCCACCTAACAAAACAAAAATCACATTTTAATTAATATTATAGCCAAATTGTTTAATTAAAATATTGTAAATTTGAAATAAGCCGACTACGGCGCGATGGTTGCCGAGTAAATACGACTGAGACTGCTGGGGTTTGACGTCACAGATACAGACTAAACATAATCTTTACGTGTGTATATTGTATTGTTCGAGAGTTTTGTATTTATTTTTAAACAATTTTTCACGCATTTATTATTAAAATAATTTATAAAATATATGTACTCACATTAAAATGGTCTTCACAAACATAAAGTTTACTTTTTTCTGAAATATCGGTTTTATTTCGCCTCATAGCTTTCAGCCACAAATTTCGCCTTTTCTGTTGTTTTTCGCCATCAGGCAATGATATAAATTGTTTTTTTGGATTTCTAATTGAACTATTTGTGCACATCGGTACTAAACAATATTTTCGACTATGTTTCGAAGTACTGGGGCCTGGATCTTCCATATTTTATATATTTTAATATAAAATTTAATTCGGTAAACATGTATAAATTGTTTTTATAAAATTAAACTTTATTTTAATTAAAATCACTCTAACTTTACATAACCTATAAAAGTTATACAAGCAAATAAGTTCACGACAGACTGTGTAGGCTGTACGCTGTACACTGGGTAAGCTGTACGCAGTACACTGAGTAGGCTGTACGCAGTACACTTAGTTGGGGTATGACGTCACATGTCGTTTTTGCGCGCTACATAAATTTATGATTTTTTTAAGCCTTCAAATTAAAAAAAAATATGCAAAACTGTTTTTTATGTTTATATACAACAAGAGGAATATAATAAAAAAAATTAAAAAAATCATGCCTATCCCCTATTGCGAACAATTTTTCTCTACGATGAACTACATGAAAAACAAACATAGAAGCAGACTGCAACATAGAACGGATGCAAGTCTAACGGCGGAACTGCTTCTGAAATGCACGAATTACACTCCAAATTTGACAAAATTGGCAGAAAACACGTCGCGCAAAATTGACAAAATTGGCAAGTCCAAGAATCGCATTAAATATTAAAATTAATAATGGTTATATTATTTTGGCAATACTTTCGAACGGTATGTTAATCACAGTGAAACAAGGTTTTTGCACGATAAAATTGTCTATGAACGGTAAGTTACTCAAGATGCAAAAAGGTTTATGCACGGTAAAATTGGGTATTTCGAACAGTAAGCTATGCATGGTTGAACTGCAATATAAGCACGGTAACAATGTTCATTCACGGTTAAAAAGATCTTTCGAATAATAAGTTACGCATGGCGAAAAACTGTGCAAATTTTGTTAATAGGCTATTCATTTTGTTCCGTTAAGAGGAACTCTTTTAACGTTACGAGAACCTTGTTAAAGGAGCTGAAAAATTATACCCTTTTATTTATTGTACTTGGAGAAAACAACTATTTTTTTTAAGTTCCATTTGTATATATGTATCAGTTGTAAATACTGAAATAATGAACAAATAAATCGAATTAAAACTGCGGCTCCCTAAATTTTATTTTTTGTACGGTTTTGCTAAAATGGCTATTCGTTTCCAAAAGGTTCCCGACCCCTGATCTAGAACATTTAATGTAGAACATAAAAGTCTTTTCTTCAACAGATCTAGGACTGCTAATTAGATAAAAATATTGGTGTAAATAAATTAACACTCAATGAAAATATATCGTTTTCTGAGGTTAGGTGCGGTAGCTGGTGCAGAGGTGCTGGAAGTGGGGGTTAGGGGTTTGGGTTCTATTTTCAATTTTGATTCAACATTTCAATTATAGATGCGCAAGAAGGGACGGGAAAGACCTTTTTTATTTAACTTTGTACTTGCGCAAATTCGGCTGGATAGTAAAGTCGGTACGCGACAGTCAACTCAACGTCGTCAAATCGGCGATGGCAAACTCGCCGATGGTCAATTCGGCGATGGTAAACTTGCCTATGGTCTACTCGGCGACGAAGAGAAATCTCCGTGACAAAAAAAAATAAAATATATATATATATATATATACAGTATTGGCCATAAGGATTGCAACTTTTAACATTTTTCAATTTTTCAAATTTTAATAATAATATTGGAAAATAAATACTCTTAGTTCTATAATTTAATCATATTTTGTCTGTTACATCAATCAATAGTCAAATAATCTGACTTACAGATTAATAATAAATTATTTCTTCATTCTTGCTTGGACAAAAATATTGCAACTACTTGAATTTTTTTGTTATATGCAGGTTTTATCCATAAATAATATGTAGTGCACAAGTAATATTTCAGATTACATTTGCCAATCATGGGTCGTAGTAAAACTGTTTCAAGTGAAATTAGAAACTTAATAATTTCTGGTTTTAAAGACGGGCTGCTGCAAAATGTGATTTCACAAAATTTAAATGTTCATAAATCTACTGTGTCGCGAATTATAAAACGATTTCGAGAAGAAGGTACGTTTGAAGTTACAAAAATCCCAGGACGGCCACGAAAAACTACAAAACGAACTGATAAAAAAATTATTTATTTATCTACCAATAACCCCTTTCTGTCATCGGAGAAATTTTTGGGCCTTTTGCCACAAAGGGATCAAGAAAACATCTCAACAAGAACTATTCGCAGAAGATTAGTTAGTGAGGGTCTTTTTAGTCGCCGTCCTGCTAAAAAACCGCTTCTATCCAAAAAGAATGTGAAGGCCCGATTAGAATTTGCTAAAAATCATATTGACTGGACTGTGGATCAATGGAAAAAAGTTATTTTTAGTGATGAATCTAAGTTCAATTTGTTTAAAAGTGATGGTGTAAGTTACGTTAGGAGGCCTTGCTAATAAAAGATTAGTTCTAAAATACACCTTGCCAACAGTTAAACATGGCGGAGGTGGTGTGATGGTATGGGGCTGTTTCTCGGGATATGGTATGGGTCCTCTATACCACATTGAAGGAATAATGGATCGATTTAAATTTAAAGACATCCTTCAGAATGTTATGGAACCTTATTCTGATGAGTTCATGCCTTTAAAACATATTTTTCAGCATGATAATGACCCAAAACATTCTTCGAAGTTGGTCAAAAAATGGTTCGAGGATTCAAAAATTAACGTAATGACTTGGCCGTCACAGTCACCAGATTTAAATCCAATAGAAAACTTTTGGGAGATTGTCAACAGAAAGATTAGAAACAAAACGCATTCAAATATTGAAGATTTGTTGCAAGGTGCCTGGTCTAATAGTGATAATGAAATGATCACGAAATTATTAGAATCAATGCCGAAAAGATGTCGGGAAGTTATAAATACTGGTGGTTACTATACAAAATATTAAAAATTATCTGTTAATAATAATTCATTTTCTTATTTAATAAAAAAAAAAGATTTTTTAAGAGTAGTTGCTATCTTTATGTCCAGGTAAAAATATTAAATACTATAAAAAAAAAATATAGAATTTACTATTAAAATTAAATTTTTTACTATAATATATGTAGAGGATTGTTAAAGGTAAGAATTACATTTTTTTAATTTTAAACATATTGAATAGCATAAAAATAAAAGAGGATTATCAAAAGTTGCTTATTTTATGGCCAATACTGTATATATTGAAAAGAATATTATATACGCAAAAATAGCAGTTGGGTATTACAAAAAATAAAATTGTACATTTTTAATTTTAAAATTATTAATTAAAATAAAAGTTGCGTTACCTGTAAAGTATCTTTCACCGAAAAAATCAGAAAAAAATAAATTATTTAGGTATAAAAAGGGTCCGAATATAAGACGACCCTTGTGTTTTAATGATAGTTCGGGAAAAAAACATCGCCTTATATTCGGGTCAATACAGTATAGAGGCAATACATTTTTTTTAAATATTATTGTATTAGTTACATATTTTTGATAGTTTTATTAATTCAATAGAAGATGTAACAAGCCCCGGTAAAAATCGGGTATGTCTGCTAGCTTATAATATAATTATATAATATATGAATAATAAACAATTTTGCAGTTTTATTTATTTATTTATTATTATTTATTTATTTATTTATTTTTTTTTGCCTTGTTTATACGGGAAACACTTTAAATATATTGAGTATACGCCACTGCTAACGATATTTAGCCATGATGTCTATTTGGCACACAGTCTTCCTATTTGATTCTTAATATAGCCTTAATATTGTTTGATTATACTAAAAATAAAAAAATCAATATTTCTATTTATATTGCTTTTACGTTTAGATTCTGAAAAAATTCAGCAAGTAGCTGAAAAACTTCCAGCAGAGAAACTTGGTGCTCAAGAGAAACAGAATTGGATTTGTAGAATGTGTGGAGCTATAGAAACTAATGTCGTTACATTTGCTAAACATTTACAACGCCATTACCTTAAGATGCTAAATAATAGTTTTGTATGTGATATTTGTAATGAAGGATTTGCTTCCGAAAAGGTAAGTGGTATTAAGAAAGTTCATATTAATTATAGCAAATTATTAATATTTACTTTCAGTATGTAGGTATATTGGTTTGCATATTAGTATATATATATTCAGTATGTATATTTGTCAGTATGTGTGTATATATATATATATATATATATATATATATATACAATTTTCACCGAACAGAAAGACAGACAGGCAGGCAGGCAGGCAGACAGACAGACGACAAAATGACGGTATAAGAGTTTTTTGGCCTGCCTGTCTGTCTTTCTGTTCGGTGAAAATTGTAGCCAAACGGCTAAACCTAGAGAGTTGAAATTTGGCATGCTTATTACAACTCTTTGACAACGTGCGACATAGGAAAAATACTAAAACATCTAAAAAACATATCCCCCTAAAAATATAAACAAATATGTACACATAAAAAAAAATATATATTTTTTTTAAATTCTGCGTGTTAAATTAACGATTAAAATTTTATTTTTGCAAAATAAATTATTCTGAAGCGATTTTTGCCAAAATTGTGCAAAAAAAAAATGTCCCACACCCTATAGTCCAGATGGTTTAAACTAAAAATCTGAAAAAAATCTAATACCTTTTTCACATCAGATGTTTAAGATCGAATCAAATAATGTAATTATGAATGTTTTTTGGGAATAGCGGTGGAGAAAAGTAAACTCAAATTTTACTAGTACCCGATATTTCGGTTACTAAACAACAAGTTATTAAACTTTTCATTAATAACAATCTTGAAACACTTTTTATAATTAGAAAATGACTCATTACAAAAACAATTATGCGCCTCGACAATTTTAGCACTCTCTTCGACGTGGTGGATATTGAAAAAGGTTGAAACATTCTGATGTAGCTGATTGTCTTTACTGCCAAATAGTTACAGCTCACAACATGTAGTTATGAACGGAATTACTTAGGGCCGGTTTCTGAAAGCTTAGTAAACTATAAGCAAATGGTCAACTACGGTCACAATATAACAATCCCATAAATAACCATTGTAACCATTTTCTAACTATTTGGTTATAGTTAACTAAGCTTTCAGAAACCGTACTTTAATTGTTGTAATTAGAAAAAAACAAAAAACTTATGTTATTATTTTGTTACAATTGTACATACATATTTAATGGAGTTATTTCTATTATAGTGTTTAACAAAACATCGCAGAGTAAGCCATACAGTATTCACACAAGCGACACAAAAACTAGAAGAAACTTCAAATAAGATAACAATTTCAGCTGATAAAGTAGATATTTTAGGAGAAGACGCATGTATGCCTCTACCAATAGACCAACTAATGAACGAAGCTCTCTCCGAAACAGATCACTCAAGTCTTCTAATGTTAGACCAACTTAATTTAAATGAAACTCAACCACTAGCATTGTACAGTGATTTAAATGACGTAGATACTTTGAGAGAAATATTATGTGATGACAATACCAAAGCAAGCAAGACTGCACAGGAGAAGAGTATTGCTGATTTTAGTCTAGATCTAGTTGGAAGTGAGAGTACGAATAAAATGCACAATTGTGATATATGTAATAAACAGTTTCAGACTTTACAATATTTGATTCGACATATTAAGAAACATACTGGAGAATATACTTGCCTGCAGTGCTTAATGGTGAGTGATGAAATTTTCTTTGTATCTTTTTGATGAATACATTTTGCATTTTCTGTTGATTATATTGAAGAAAGGGCTTTAATATTGTTCCAGATGCTAGATGGCTAGGATGGATGTTTCATTTTACTATTAGTTTCTTGGTGTTATTGATTATGTTTAGGCAGAGCCGGTGGAGCACAGCATGCACCGCTGCGGGGGGGGGGCGCTGACGTAAGATTCAAAAGGGCGCCAAATGCCAAATGAATGTAAAAGTAATTAGTGAAATGTAATGAAGTGAGGACCATTTTTTTTTTAGGTCTTCACTTGAAATTTAGAAGTGAGGACCTTTTTTTTAGGTCTTCATTTCAAATTTAGAAGGAAAGACCTCGAAAAAAGCTACTTGTGCCGTACCTATGGGGGGCGCTCAATTAAATCTTGCCTACGGGCGCCGCAGACCCTCGCGCCGGCTCTGTGTTTTTTATTTTAAAATATACTTACCATGGGCTTATAAGGCAAGGTGACGCACAGACGGAACGAGGTACAGTCGTTGACTCTCTTTACTAGAAATGCAACTAAGAAACACGTATACTCGTGTCATTCTCACTCATGTCATTTATGTACCACGTGTTCAAAAAGAAATTACATAAGAGTTGGCTGTGGAAAAATAAAATAATGTGTACTGCAAGCTTTAACTGTCAATTAATTAACTATCATCACTGTTGTTGTCATAAGTTTCTATTGAAAATTCAATTAAGCTACAATTATAATGGTTTATACAATAGAACACAAAAAATTAAATGGTGTTCGAGTGAAAGGCGAATGGATTTACAGTGCGGTGTCATGTTTAGAGGAATTTCGGCTACAATTTCCTGATATTGCTTTCCTTGAAGGAGATTTTTACAGCGCACTTAGAAGATGTGTTGATTTAATCCAAGATACAGAGAGCATTAATCATAGAGATAGAACTGGAAGGCCAAGAGTTCGTACTCAAAATACAGTTGATGATGTACGTCAACGTATGAACGAGCAACCCACTACATCAGTACGTACACTGTTACAAGAGACTGGTTTATCATTAGGAACTTGTCATACTATTGTCAAAAAAGATTTAAAGTTGTCCCCATACAAAATGCTTGCTTTACATGAGTTGCTGCCAGCAGATCGCAATAGGCGAATTGTGTATTGCCACTGTTTTTAACAAAATTTAATTAAAAAATCAAAAAATATGTTTTTAGCTGGCTAATATGGTTGTATAGACTAATGGCCAATAAAACAATATAATTAAAACAAATAAAAAATAATTTCCAATTTTAATGATTACAAAGGCTGTGCCTAAACGTAAGTCAATTGTTATATAAAGCTTGCAATAGACATTATTTTATTTTTCCATAGCCAACCCTTATGTAATTTCTTTTTGAACTCATGGTATAAATAATAAATGCATGATAGGAAAAATTTATATTTGAAGCAAATATTCTAGAACGTAATGTTTTAGACCGAATAATTGAATTGTACATTACATTTTAAGTTTAGATTTAACAATACTATATTAAAATCATATAGATAAAATATATATTTATATTTTCTTCGTTTTCGACCTTGAGAATTTATTAATTTGGGATTTTTTTTCGGGAAAAAGGTCTTCTTTAAAATAAAAATTCAAATGATTGAATAGATCGGTTTCGATATCTATATTTATCTTCTTCAGTAAACTGTTGCACAAAAAGAGAAAGAGAGAGAGAGAAAAAAAAAGAATTTAAATACATTCTAATATCACAGCAAAATGTATTATTATTATTATTATTTTTACTTGCCCGACCTTAATATATAAGGGGCAAGTATTGTAATCGCGAAAATTTTGGATGTCGAGATTTTGACTGATGACCACGTTTCATGGTCTAGGGAATCCAAAAAACCTATTTTCGGAGTGCCGTCCGTATGTGTGTGTGTCTGTGTGTGTGTGTGTGTGTCTGTGTGTGTCTGTGTCTCTGTGTGTGTGTGTGTCTGTGTGTGTGTCTGTGTGTATACACGATAACTCAAAAACAGTTTAACTTAAAGAGTTTGTTCTGGTGCTAAAAAATTCTCCTAATAATTGGGAAGAACCCTATTGTTTTTTATTAAAATCCGAAACCGGAAACGGAAATTATTAAACTTTAAAATTTTAAAAAATTCCTAACTAGTAAACCAAGCTTTGGACAAAAAATGGTACAGGACATAATTTGATGTATTTATGCGGATTTACCTAAATCTACTTTTAAATTTTAAAAATTTGAACGCCCAGAACCCCCCTGGCAGCGGCCTTGGTATGATTATTACAAAATAAGGAACAAAATGTTCTTCTAAAATATAGTAAGGATAGTATATTCTGTAACAAGGTTGGAATGAGAAAATTCGATGCGAGTGGAACATTCTGAGTGCGAGCCACAGGTGAGCGTGAGGAACCACGAGCATCGAATTTTCTCTTCCAACCGAGTCACAGACCCTACTTTCCCCACGATCACCAGAAAAAAAATAACAAATAATTATTTTAACAAACATTTTATCTTAACAAATAATTTATATTGCATAACAAAGTAATCAATTAATTAAACTTATTTTTTACTTATTATTTGTTTAATTTTAATTTAATTTGCCGCACATCAGCCACTATTTTAGTACTTTTTAGGAAGTTATGTTGCATTTGTTTAATGTAAACATTGCATATATTTTAATGTAACCCTACAAAAACAAATTACTACAAGCATGAAATAGTTATTCCATAAGAAGTGATGGAATGAAATACACGCAAAATGCATAAGAAGATAAGTGCTTTAGAATAACATTCCAACTCTTGTGTTAGAATATTAACTTTCTGTAGTCAAAATTATTTTTGAATTGGTAAATTCTATAGTGGTCGTGGAGAAAATAAATTTCTGAAACAAATAAAAGCATTTAAAAATTTATCACTCGGAACTGAACCGAAAACCGAAAAAAAAAACGTTATTTTTGCTGAAACGAAAACCGGAACCGAACTGATATTATTTTTTTTAATTGAACTGGAACAAAAACCGAAACGAAAAAAATAACGGTTCGAAGCCCTGCATTCCAGTCGTTCGACCTCATACCATCGAATGAATAGAATGAGAATATTGTCCCATCAAAACGCGTATTCTGTTTAAATTGAAACCAGAATTGGCACAACAAAACGCACCCATCATTTAGTATTTCTAAATATATTTTTAAATTTTGTATATTTTAAAAAATAGATTTAACTGAAATTTGCCGCTATAGGTTATAACTTGCTAAGGCTTGCGGTAAATTGTGGCGGTTTTACCTATGACTGAACAAAATCAGTATGGCGCCTGGCTAAGAGATATCGCCTAAACAATTTTTATGTAGAATTATCATCCATTTCATGCTAATACGAAAAAAGAAAGCTATATTGCTCTGCTTGCTATTTTATTCTATGAAGTGAATTGGTATCCTATTTGTTCATTGTAAAAAAAGACTAATTTTTATCAGGTGTTTACAAGAAAAGAAAATTACCAAAAACACGCATGTTTCGTAAATGACAAGATATTCAATTGTTCCTATTGCCCAAAATCATTCTTAGAAAAGAAATACCTCATAAGGCACATGGGAAAACACACAGGAAAATATGTTTGTACAGCCTGCGGAAAACAATACTCAAGTTTACGAGAAAAGGAAGACCATAACTGTTCATCAATACCAGATTCACAAAAGAAAATGTATCCTTGCGAGATGTGTAATAAAAAATTCTTTAGAGAGCTTTATTTAAGGAAACATATTAGAATGAAACACAAGAATACACCAGAAATGCCCTTAGTACTACAATCAAAAGAAGCGATTTGTGAAATATGTGCTGAGAAGTTTAAAAATGTGCAAACTTTGAAACAACATATGGTGCAACATTCAGAACCAAAATACGAATGTGTGATTTGCAACAAAAAGTTTTATCGTAGGGATGTGTTGTCAAATCATTTACTGTCTCATGGAGCTCCACAAGTGCCTTGTCCAGTATGTGGGAAAAAACTTAAAACGAAAAAGTGTTTAAAAACTCATTTGCTACAACATGGCGGTGAAAAAAGATACTCATGTGATAGCTGCGGAAAAAAGTTTTTGCAAAGAGCAAACATGCTCAGGCATCAAGAAACACATCAGATAAACAACGTCAACGCTTGTGCCATATGCAGCAGAACTTTTATGACAAGATTTCACTTAAAAACACACGAACAAACCCATCACTATCAAGTTAACAACTACAAATGTCAAAATTGTAACAAATCATTCTCAAAAAATCATCTACTAAGAAAACATTTCATTCAATCGCATTTAGACAGGGTATTTAACTGTCCATATTGCTCAAAAATATTCAAACACCGTAATTCAATGAGGAGGCATTTACATCAAAGTCACTCTAATTTCAAAGAAGAATGGTGTGATCCTGCTGTTATTTCTAGTTTTTTGGTTGATACTAAAAGTTTACAAACCAAAAATGACGTAACCATACCTGAAACTTTGCCGATCGTGGCAGGTATTACGGAAACGGAACAGCAGATAACTTTGGGTAAAAATGCATTTATTCTGGAGGATGGTACAATTGTTCAACCGCAAGATGAAGGAAACATAATGATTTATGTATTAGACCAGCAGCTTCCAAAAACTTAAACTAAGATGTATTTGTTAAATAATTTTATAATCACGACTACTAGAATATATTTTGTGTTATAAACTTAACAGTTTAATAAGAAAATAAAGATTGTTTTAATTAATTAAGGTTTTGTTTTTTTTTATAATAATACCTATGTTTCCATTTTTTTAATTTTTATTTTATTTATTTAAACAAATTAGGTATATCAGCGGATATCCGCAACTTTTCTGCGGATAAATTATCATTTAAACCAAGTGGATGCGGATAAAATTTCATATCCGCTTATCCTCAATATCCGCGTGAACATAATAAATCTTGGGTTACTTTCGGAGAAACATGCGATTGTGTTCTGACTACGCAGTTCTCGGTTACCTTCGGTTGTCTGTATACACAGGTGATATTTTGTAGCATTCTATCTCACTCTATGTTGTTGTTATTAAGACAATTGTCCATAATCGAGATCGTGTTGCAACAATCAACATAATTTTATTTTTTATTATTGTATATAGAGAATAATATTTTGGATAAAAGTTGCTTGGTACACTTTCGATGTAATTCTTCCTACCTATGGTCTAATTCTAGCTTTTAAATCTAATAAACGCTTTTATTACATATAACTGATTAGTAAGTTTTATTTAAATACCAAAACTTACCTATATACAAAATTTTATTATGTAACCTGCCAATTGTTTTATACTACGAAGTAAAAAGTCTTGCTAA
Source organism: Liopterus haemorrhoidalis (assembly GCA_963971575.1). Lineage (NCBI taxonomy): Eukaryota > Metazoa > Arthropoda > Insecta > Coleoptera > Dytiscidae > Liopterus > Liopterus haemorrhoidalis. Next base: position 132,362,517 of record OZ020611.1, read on the forward strand.
TTCCAAAAATTGAAATCGACACCTTCTACCAAATAACTTTTCTCTATTTTTTTTTTTTTTTTAATTCATTAATATAAAAAAAATAGCCTTTTTGCATTACTTTTTCCTCACCTTGGAAAAGGTAAAACTGACGTAAGAGGTTAGTTGACATTAATATTATACTTGACAGTACTATCAACACGTATTTCATGAGCAGCTCGCCACCTGCTCCCTACGATAAAGGACGCTTAGGCCCCCCAAAATTTTTGTCTCACTCTAGGTTACAAAGTTATTAGCGCATCTAGGCTTCAAAACTTTTGGCGCCCCTTAGGTTAGTTTTAGTTTAAATCCAAATATTTTCAGGTGTGTTTTAGAGTAGCGATTACCAAATAAGGCGAAACATGTTAGTTCTTTTCAAACTGACAGCAAAACCTGTTGTGCGGATATTTTGCGAATGCGGTCGGGTGCGGAATTATTATTTACAAAAGCTACGGATGCGGATTATGGATATGCGGTTGCGGATACAGAAAAGCATATCCGCGCAGGGCTCTAGTCATTAGTACCTAGGTGACCAGATTTTTTACAAAACAAAATCGGGGCACATAAAAAAAAATCAAACTTGTACACCAGTGGCGTCTCCTGGAAACCTCGAAGGCATGCAAACAGAAATATTATTGAGATTTTCTTTTGGGAAAGAAAAAGTTGGACATAAATTTTTTTAACTACACACATGTTTATAAATAAAATCATATAAAATAAAGGTAGAACTCAATATACGCCGGTTCGATATACGCCGATTCACTTTTACGCCTGCGCTGAATTAACTATCGTACGCCTGGGATTCCCCGATCTAAAGATGCCTGTCCACTTGAGAGTAAATAGTGGCGAGAACGTCTCGATAGCAGTTACTCGCCAATGGACACACATCTGAGAGTAACTCGCGGAAAGTGGCGAGTTACTCTCCGAGAGCTAATTACTCTCAACGTACTCGCTAGTGGACATGTGCTCCCTACCCTCTCCGATAGTAGTTCGCCAAATACGAGCTGTGTTCGAATTCCTGAGAGTGCTATCGAAAGCTGTCTGCTTACAAGATCTTCAAAAATTCGTCACCGGAGGAAATAAATAAATTAATCGGCTTGTACGAACTCCGGGAAATTTTGTGGAACATGAAATGTGTCGATTACCGTGACAGAATGAAAAAACATGTTTTGTAGGAAATTTTATACCCCCAAATTTAGAAAATTGCCAACCTGTTAACCATTTTTTTAAAATTTTATTTAAAATAATTAATTAGTTTAAAGTTAATTCAATTTAAAAATAATTTTATATATGTTTTTTTATTAAAATAAAGTTTAAAACATTATGTGCCTGATTAAATGAATTATTATCAACTTTATTTACAGGAACAATAATCTCTATTTCTTCAATTTCATGAATAGGGGCATGAATTAGAAATTAATTTACTTTCCTTTCTTTTACTTTACATTCCTTTATTAAGAAAAAAAAATCATATTCCTTTAAATCTTCTATTAAATATTTTTTAGTACAAGCTATAGCTTCAACTATATTTATTTTGCAATTTTATTAATAATATTTAAAATAAATTTTATAAGAGAATTATTAAAAATAGATGCAGCACCATTTCATTTTTGATTTCCAGAAATTATTGAAGGCACCTAAAACACTTCTTCTATAAATCCATGACTTAATCCAGCAGATTTTTTTTTTATTCAACTTTTTTCTTTTTTATTAATTGTTAGAATTATTACAGCTGCTGCGACCTTTCTATAGTACGACGCCATCTTGACTACTCTCCACAACTGATCAAGTGGACACAGGCTTGAGAGCTCTCGCGAGAGTGCTCTCGGCGAGCAACTCGCCGGGTACTCTCGAGAGTACATCCTGCCGAAATCAGCTCTCTAGTGGACCAACCCGTGAGAGTTTCTATCTAGAGTTACTCTCGCGAGTACTCTCAAGTGGACAGTCACCTTAATCGGGCAAGTACCGCGACAACTGACCTAGACAGCGCTCCAGTATCATTGGCTATAAGTATCCTGATAAGTGACATTACCGGTGGCGGCGCTGTGCTCCAAGGCAATATGGCTGTCGTCTCTAGTATTCAGCTGTCAATACGCTAATAGCGAACAGGTTGATTTAAGCACAGTACATTTTTATTTTATGAAAATGCATGAAAATGCGTTTAGACCGTGTATAAGAAAAATTCAGTGTTTCACTTCAGGATTAACATTGATTTATTTTAATAAAAGACGCTCTTAAATTTCACATTTTTCTACATAAAAGTGTATATATTTACAAAGAGAATTAAGTACATGATATTACATATTATTGATTCTTATTTAGTGTATCCATGCAGTGAATATCGATACTTTGATTATTAATATTCTGCTGAGTGAATTGGATGTCGATTGGAGAATCGTTACACTTGCTGTAAGCCATGGTCATGGCTCCGTACGAGTTGTTCATATTGGTAATGATTGTAGTTGGTGAGGGACTTTGTTGCTTCATGTGCGAACGATTCGTGCTCATTATACCTGAAATGATATCAATTAATAATTATTTTTTGTGAATTTAGTAAGTTAGTAATAGTATTTTGGCTAGTTCAAACAAATATACAGGCGAGTGCGGTAAATACACAGTAACGTGACGATTCGTTTAGACTGCCGGAATAAGAACCAAACTTTCAAAAATCACACGTCGCGAGAATTTCTTTGAAAATGGTTGCCATCGTTTTTTGGGATTTTACGAGGGGTATTTTAAAAGGGTACATATTTTTGAGAATTCAGTTAAAAGAAAATTAGAAACCTTACGTTTACAGCACGTAACTTTAGGAATATATTTTTATATGGTTCATTGTTCAAGGAAACATTTGTTCAAAGTTATTGCTAAACAAAATTTTTGTAAATATTACTTTATTAATAAATCCAATTCATTCATTTTAAACCGTCTTACTTAACGTGTGTAAACCTTCATCTTTAAGAACTTATGTGAACAGCTAAGATCCAGACTATTAACAAGACCAACTGATCAGGCATCAGTCGGTTGGTAAGTACATATACATATCATTTAATGCACATAACGTAATGATGAACCCTGGATAACACTCACGCCTACTACCCGAACTCCTTTAGTCAGGAATCTCATTTCAGTTTGAGATCAGACTTCATATAATATCACAGGCTCGCTATCTAGTGGACAATAAATGGTACGTTGTAAAGTAACGTACCGGGCTCGCTACAAATTTCTATTCGTTACAGTAAGATTACGGTTGCCGACCGGCGTAGCGTAGTGGCAACACATGTGCTCTGCGTTGCGAAGGTCTCGGGTTCGAATCCCGTTCAGGCATGGAAATTTTCTCAAAATAAAAATTGTCCTGGCTAATTGCCACAGTAGCAAAGGCCATTAAATAATAAAAAAAAAAAGTTAAGGTCTGAAAATTTGGGTCAATTCTGTGCAACCCGTAACACCTTCCTTAATCAATCTATAGGTGTTTTTAATTTTAACTGGTTTTTGTAATACGATTTTTTTTTTTACCCCGGCGGTCTTGCAGATGACCCTGACCAAAGCGCAGCGTTTCAATTTTGGAATGACTGCGGCAGAAACACTTGAATTTTTGATAATATTTTTGGAGAAGGTGCTCTTACGGCCAGTTGCCAGAAACCATATTTTTTGCAACCCCCTTTTATAAATTAAATTTCTGAGTACGCTACTGAGGATTTGTATATTTGAGTGCTCGTTTTGGTGCCCCTAACAGCGTGGCACCCTGGGCCTGTGCCCCTGCCTTTCACCGCCGCTGAGTGCAACAGTAAATAATTATTTTTATCTTGGAGTTTTGAAACAATTACTTGATTCAGTAGAGAATAAACAAATTGAAGCTGGGAAAATAGAATAGAAACATCAATGTTGCGTCAAGACAACGCACAAGCTCTCACTTCCCTTTTGGTTCAACATTTTTTTGCGAAGAAGTCACTATCGTTCCGTATCCACCATACTCAATTGACTTGGCCCCGTGTGACTTTTTTGTTTCCAAAACTGAATAGTTCTTTAAAGGGGTGCTGTTTCCAAACACTGGAGGAAATAAATGGAATTCGGAAACTGATCTAAAAGTGATTCCAGAAAATACTTGTGAAATATGTCTTAAGAAGTGAAAAGGCGCTAGCAGCTTTGTGTAGCAGCAAAATCCAGTATTTCAAAGGGGATAATTTGTAAATAAACGTAAAATAATTTTTTGATAGTGAAGGAAAGCATGATTTGAAATTTAAAATATGTTCTTAAAATGACAACAAGTTACACCAAAAAATAATGTGATACATGAGCTCGAAGTAATTTACTTTTAATTCCTTTATATTTCGGCGTAATTTGGACAAACATACTCGCATTTCATGATACTCCAACTTCAATCTTTCCCTCTTTTTAGTTTTGATGTTAACGAGCGTAGAAAATCCTAGTTCACACAAGTAAGAGATGTAAAATTCAACCAAAATTTGTGCTCTGGCTCCTATGTTGTTGTGCTGTAGTATAGAGCAATATCGTTCAAAGTTGTGGCGCTAATTAACTTAACCCTTTACCGCATAGTGTGCCATATATGGCACATTCCGATTTTTATTTTTTATTTTACTTTTAAACTGAATCAGAACGTTACTTCATGAATGTTCATATATGCCACATACACAGCAATGGATCCTGCAGTATCTCAAGTAATGGGCTGCAATAGATTTGAGGATATCAAATAAGATATGACCTTTTATTTCAAAAATTCGAGAGCGACTGCTTCTAATCCCTAATGAAGAACACCTAGCAATTGACGAAAAAATAATACGGAGTCATTTTCTTTTGTAACATAATGTAGAATCATAATGTTTCATGTATGGCACAAACCCTTTTTTTCATAAATATAATAATTAATATTTTAAATATATTTTTTTAATTAATTTTTCTATCAATAAGAACCAATTCCTTATGCCCATGAATTATTTCAGCCAAAAATAAAAATTCATGCAGTAAAAGGTTAAGAACGCGCTATACCGAGTACTGATTTTAAAACAATCGGAAGTTAATATAGGCATCCACGAGTTGTACCTGCTTGTATTCATTTTGTTACATAATTTACGTAACGTAAAATTTCATTATACGTGTAAAAATACACACGATGTTAAATGTCATACCACGCCCGCGGCACCCCTACAAGTAATGAACGGAACCCATGGTGCCTGACACCCACTTGCTTATAGTTTAAGACTTACATGTTTTTTCACCATCCATATTTCTGTATTTACTGAGCTGTTGGTAGACCTGCTTCATCCTTTGTATATTAATCCTGCTGGCAACCGCGTGGTTAACCATTGGTAATGGATAATCCGTGCCAACGATACATTTAGCTGATCTCTGCACGCTTTCTGGAGCATTCCACGGTTCGTGTATATATCTGGTAGGCATATTCTTTAATACTGGTAAATATCTTCGTATATAGTCTCCATTAGGATCCGCCTTTCTTCCAAATCTCACTGGACAGTAACAGTGAAAGAATTGTTGAAAGAAGGAAGAACATGATAACCACATCCACATTCCGGCATTGACGGACCAATCGGCATCAAGGAGAAGTTCTTCGAAAACCTTAAAACAAAAAAGGGTGATTTTTAAACTTTTTATTTTGATATTTGCTAAAAATCAGCAGTTCCCAATAACTTTTTTTAAATTATTTTTTATTAATTTTATGTTTATTGAATTTTTTTTTTTGTGTTGAAATTAGAAAATTTTAAACTAATGAAACGTTTTCTTTGAGTAATCGGTTGAATGATTTTAAATACTTGCATATCATACAGTATGTTGTTGTGAATGGTCACAAATCTCAAATAAAAAATATCACCTCAGGAGTACCACAAGGGAGTCACCTTGGGCCTCTTTTATTTAATATCTTTATTAATGATATAAATAGTTTCTTTCAATTCTCTAATTTCCTTTTCTATGCCGACGATCTAAAAATATATCAAAAAATTGATATCATACAAAACTGTATCGAAATGTGCTTCTATCTCTTTTACAAGAAACAGATCTTTTATTGATTTTAATTACCTCTTCAACAATCATAAGATTGCCTCCGTTTCTTTTATTTAAGATCTTGGAGTAGTTTTTGACAAGAAATTAATATTTGACGTACATATGGACGCAATTATAAAAAAATCTTATAGAATGTTAGGATTTATTTGTAGAACTGACAAGGAATTTAAACCATACAAGACTCTTTTGTCCTTATATTGTTCTATGGTAAGTAGCCAGCTTAAATTTTGCTCTGTATGTATGGTCACCTCAATATTATGTTTATATTAATCGAATTGAGAAAATACAGGTTATATTAATGAAACATATTAAGTTCAAATACTCTACTGATATTAGCCTTGTATTTTTGGAAAATAGACGAATAAAACTGATATCTGTTTTGTATTCAAAGTTATTAGCAACATATTTGACTGTCCAGATCTTATTAATCAATTTTATCTACTTATCGAGTTCCTACTTATGCGACCAGACAAAATAATTTGTTTTTAGTACCATATGCCAGAATAAACTCTGCATATAATTCGCCTTTGAACCCTTTAGCTTTAAACATGAATGAATTTGCTAGCAATCGAGATTTTCCCGATATATTTTCAGTCAATATTACTGTACTAAAAAATTATTTAAAAAGATTTTTTAAAACTTTAATTTATAAGAATAATAATTTATACTATGTATTAATAAATATTGTCAACTTATGTGTAATTTTTTGTAAATAATGTGCTACACTATTATTGGGCTTTGGCCTGTTGTGTAGCCAAATTTTTAAATAAATAAGTAAATAAATAAATATCGTCGTGTACTTGGACGATATATTCAGATGTAGTAATGAACTTAATTTAAGCCTACAGGCTATATTTAGACTAATATTTATTGTTGTAAACAATATGAAAGCAATGCTTGAGAAATTAGTACTTTCTAACAATATTTACTCGCTTTTAATGATTTTTAAAAACAATCAGGGTTACGGGATAGTTCTATCGTTTTTTCATACATGCAGGTTTAGGCATATACATAAATAGGCATAAACGGTGTAGAGGGCGGTTTATTTATTTTTTTACTTCTCGCTAAATAAGAATATCGTCAAACAGTAAATTGTGATGTTTAGAACAATTAAGATGTCAACAAAGTGTATTTAAAATATTGTATTTTGTAGCAGTTAATCAACTTGGATGAGACATTTTAAGTCGCCCACTATATTATTCTGTCAGATTACTACCTATTTAGATCAAAAAAGAATTTTCTAAAGGAATTTTTTTAATTGACGTATCACTAAGGCAGTTGCTGACTATTTTCACTCCAAGGTCGAGGATTTTTACGCAAGAGGGATAGACAAGCTACTTGAAAGATGGTGAAGAGTTTTGATAAATAACGAGAATTATATAATTGATCATTCTTAAGGTTTCTTTAAAATACGACAGAACTTTCTCGACAACCTTAATACCTAAGAAAAAATTACCAACAACATAAGCAAAGAATTTTTGAATCATTTGAATACTCTCAAAAGTAATGCCATAAATCTCTCATCCGATATCGGGACACTGGCATAAATTTCACAGCCGATATCGGGACATCCGAAAATTAATATAATGTTTACAAATGTAAAGTCGGAAGTGTTAGAAACTGTAGCCAAACGGCTGAACATAGAAAGTTGAAATTTGGCATGCTTGTGCAACTCTTTGATCCACATATAGGAAAGATACTGAGAGTTCAAAAAACACATGAATTATAGTCTACGTCGCGTTTAGACCACGCAGCGTTCACCCTTTGATGAACGCCGCGTGGTCTAGACGCGTATTGTACCATATAATTAAATTGTATTGTTTAATTAGTGAACCATGGTATAATGAAAATATTAAAAATGCTAGAAAGCTCAGGGATAATAATTATAAAAAATATGTGATTACAAAAGCAGATGAAGACTGGGATAGTTATAAAAGAAGTAGGAACGAATGCAAATATGTAGTGAGAGAGGCAAAACAAAAATTTTATGAAAGAAAGATTGATAACTGCAAATCACAGCCTATCTTAATGTGGCAAGCATTAAAAGACATTTTAGGTCAAAAACAATAACAAAAAGAAACGGAAATATTTTTCGATGGAAAGTTAATAAAAATTATTTAGAAATATCAAATGCCTTTAACAGCTATTTTATCAACAGTATTAAAGAAATTAATAATTCAATACCATCAAGAAGATATATTCAGAAAGATGATCAGAAAGACCAAAATTATACATTAATTAACAACTTTGAACTCATTAGTTTACAGGAGTTACAAAAATATATTTTCACTATGGCAAATAAGTCAAGTACAGATAATATAAATATTAAACTGATCAAAGACTTATTTGATGTTGTTTGTTACCCTTTGGTGAACTGGCTGAACGTCTCGTTGGAAAAGGGAGAGGTTCCTGCAGTTTTAAAACTGTCAGTACCCAGCAAACATTTTTATACGGGCCAGTACTGGTAAAGCACATACTCCCCGGCATTGAAAGTAATGGGCCAGTACCCCGGTGTCCCCGGGGCCGTTACTGGCCCATTGATGTATCAGTTGGTGGCCCAGCAACGGTAAAGTGCAAAATAATCGCATTAGTTGCAAGATTTATTTCTGATGGTTTTAAGTAAAAAGTATGAGTGAAGAAGAGTGCTTATAAAATGCTGGTAAAGTACTTCGTATAGGCGGAATGCGAAATACAAATGTGAAGTACATTATTAATACTGGCGTTGCACTTACTTTTGGTGCCAGTAATTTACCAGCATAAAAGCAGTTTGCCAGCATTCGGCCGTTAGTTGAATGTTTGCTGGGTAGTTGTGCCGATATCAAAAATTGAAAAAACCAAAAAGGCAAATGAGTCCAGGCCACTGAACATGCTCCCTGCTTGTGAAAAAATACTGGAAAAAGTTGTATATCAACAAATTATTCAACATTTGCATAAAAATAATACTTTATCAAAGTTCCAGTCGGGATTCAGAAGTAAACATTCATGTGACACTGCGTTGCAGCATGTTATAAATGAATGGAAAGCCTCTTTAGATAAGCAAAAACATGTAGGACTAGTTTTCTTAGATCTAAGAAGAGCTTTCGAAACTATTGATAGATCAATACTTCTGCAGAAACTTTACTGCTATGGTATAAGGGGCACACTATTGAAATGGTTCAACAGTTACATGCTGAACAGAGAACAAAAGGTGAAATGGAATGGTGTGCTTGGTGAGAAATCAGAAAACTGTATAGGAGTGCCACAGGGAAGTGTGTTGGGACCACTGCTATTTATTGTATACATTAATGACATCACAAAAATATTAAAAAAGTGTAAAATAAATATGTTCGCGGATGATACTTTGATATATGTTGAAGGAGATAGTTATAAAGAGGTAGTTAGTGGTTTAAAAGATGAACTAAAAATAATGAATAAGTATTTTGAAATGAACAGACTGAAACTTAACTTAGATAAATGTAAATATATGATATTATGTAAAAATAGTGAGTACGATTTAGATATAAAAGACAATAGTGTAGAAAGAGTAGAAGTTAATAATTGTGTGTTAGAATTGGTTGATAAATATAAATACTTAGGAGTTGTACTAGATAGGAAAACTTGAAATTTAAAGAGCACGTGCAATAAATTATAAAATACTAAAAAATATGGTACCTGATTATCTAAGAATTCGAATAAAACAAAATAAAGATGTACATGTGTACAACACAAGAAATAAGGAAGATTTTTCAATAACTTGTGTTAGAAAAGAAGCAACTAAGAGTAGTGTTTTTTTTGTAAAGGTTTGACTTTATATAACCAACTTCCTAAGGAAATTAAAGATATTGAAAGATACAAATTATTTGAGAGTAAAGTACGTGAACATCTTTTGAAAAAGTTGTTCTGTTGATTTTTAATACTTATTAGAAGTAGTTTATTTTAGTTTAAATGCTATTTTAATTTATATTTTGTATTTTGATTGGCCATTGTGCTATTCAATAAAGATATTATTATATTATTATTATTATTATTATTATTAAAAAAAGATAAATGATAAATGTCGGGACAGGAGGCTCGATAACGGCGACAGTCCCGATATATCGGGACGTATGGCAACCCATCATACCAATTTAAAAACCTACAGTTCCTATTGTTTTGTAAAGATAAACTAAACTAAAATAATGAATAACTAGTTCCATAAAGTCAATACCATACCTTCATTCCTTCTTCCCATGATATCCAGAGGTCTCCACGAGTCAGAAAACATGCCACGGCATGCCTCGCTAAATGGTGTATCCATCCCTCTTCGCGCAGTTGCGCCATTATGGCATCTATCCATGGAAAGCCAGTTTGACCCTGTTACAAAAATTAAGTAGGTTAAATTTTCATACAGTTATATTCCAGTTCAAAATCAATATTTCAATTCATCCAGAAAATTCTAATACTCATAAATAATAGTATTATTCTGAACAGACTCGTTCCCTTTAACAAAGTTGTAATGTTCCAGAATCAACAGATGGTACATGTTAAATAAAAAATGTTAAAAAACGTTGAACTGGTGAAACAGTCATCTGAAACACTTCTTTTACCGCTTGACTTATAAAGCTGGTCACGAACAAGCATTTGCTTATTGCAGATCATGTGTGATGTCATATGTTCGTCAACGATGCATAATCAAACTATTCAAAATAGTTGCAAATGCCTGTTAACACCTCGACTAATCTGGACTATATTTTGATATACCGAGCAGGGTTAACTTGGTATAAGTCTAGTGACTAATGGTATTGATTGTTCAAGTGAACTTATTGTAAGATAATTAATGTGCAGTCCAATATTTAAGTATTTTAATAAACATACGAAAACACAACAAAACCGAATGTTTTACTGTTACCATGTAACAAAATATATATATATTTTTTTTTATTCACGTTGATGGCCTTTGCTACTAAGGCAATTAGACAGGACAATTATTATTTTTAATGATGAAAATTCCACGCCTGAACAGGATTCGAACCCGAGAACTTAGTAATGCAGGCAAGTAATAAAAGCAAGTAATATAAAGCGTAAACGTAAAATTAATTTAATAACTCCGATTGATCCGGTAATCAACTTAGTTCCAGCCGTTAATGACGGGGAATTCCCTTTCTTAACTAGAGGCTATGGATCCGAATGTTGAACGGTTCAGTAAAGTGGAACGGCAAATCAATGAACTTTTACGATGTTATCGTGAAATTTATCAAGAAAAAAAAAACTTACAAAGCAGACTACTCTAACGAGATTCTTCTCGAATGCTACACCCAGGACTAAAAGTACTACCATTTCCTCATCGTCATCTCGCATACCCGGGCCCTCTAAAGCTCCTGATAACTCCGACGGTGATACTGACCACTTTAAAGGATTCAATGGGTGCTTTCAGCGCCTAAACCGTTGAGTCTAAACGTAAACGTACGTTGATTAAACAATTTGGTGATTGTCTGAACGGTTACCGGTTAGTTTCAACGCGAGTGTTTAACAGTTTGAGTACATAACCTTAAAATATATTTAGAGATGGATCCATTACTAATAGATAAAAACCATTTGAGACTGTCACGTCCTCAAGTGGCAGAATTAATCAATTGTTAGCTCCAGTGCTATTTAACTTGTATCTTGTATAAATTTCTCGCTAAAAATTTAGGTTAGGTATACAAGTCAACATAACTAAAGGTAAAATTTTTACGTTGAGATGTTTAGTAAACTGTTGACTGTCAACGGTAACGTTCAGAAGGTAACCGTAGTGAACGTACTAAACTGTTTAGGGCCCTGAATGCCAAATGTTAATATGCATGTTTTTTTAAGAATAAACTTAAATTTATTTGGTACATCATTTTTATAATATTTGCTGATTGTATTTTTATGTTGCGTAATTCGTTTTGTTCATCTCTATGCAGAATAAACAAAAACAATTAAGCTTTTCGCTTATCGACCGTTTCTCTTAACGACCTAGTCGTAGGAACGAAACTAGAACGTTAGTGAGGAGTACCTGTAGTTAAAATATAACATATATTTTGATGTCAGTGTATGAGGGAGGTTCAAAATAGATTTGCATGTTTTTTTTTCTGAACGTAATTGAAGAGATACTGCAAAAAGGTTTTCAAAAACTTAAAAAAATATGTGAAGTTTGAATATTCAGTTTTAAGTATGAAGAATGTTTCCATCACGGATCATTCTGTAGCGCAGCCGCCACAGTGAGGCCATACAGCTAAAACATGTATCAATTTATTTTAGAGGGAGAAATTATTCTTTTGTTTTTCATATTTAAAAAATTACTTATATGTTATTCACGTATCACAAAGTCTTCTTTCATGTACCACTATTTTATCAATTCTCAAATGTGCATGAATAATAAAAAACCTTATATAAATCAGATACTTACATTAGCCCATTTGGCAAGCGCTTCGGCATTCTTATCCCATGGAATCTGCACACAAATCGGGTTCCCCAGCATCTTATCGAAATTGGGATTCTTAGTAGCAGCACAATAAAAAAATTCTCTCCACAGTAACTGTCCATGTAATGACAATGGAGGTAAAGCTTTCTTAATCTTCCTATACAACTCGGTAAGTTGATAATAAAACAGCCTTGTCGATAAACATCCAAATCTTAAATAAGGCGAAAGCCCAGTCTGTGATGCTAACAATGATTGTGGTGTCATCTTCGGTCTGCCAAAAGAAGCAACCCAAGCTTTTCTCTCAAGATGTCTCTCTAATCTGGCTAAAGCTTCACTTTCACCACCCTGCCAGACCGGTGGTAATAAACCTTCAGTATCAAAACCTAATTCTTCTAATGTTGGCACACCGTATTTCTCATCATGGTCGTCTAATATGGGTGTTGTTGCCCCATTTAAGTACCGTTGTGTTACAGTTGGTTCTGCGTGAGGGGGGGCTTCCATTGAAGCGATAACAGCTTGGAATTGGTGATACGTAAGCGGTGCTTTGCCACCATTTTTATCAATAATCTTTTGTAAATGATAAAGAGTATGTGAAACCCTTGCTATAACTCTAATGCCTAATTCTTGGCACATAGCGGTTATATTGTGGTCTCTGACTCTTCCAAAAGGTTCTGGATCTTCCTCGAAACTCAAACTTGTTGTGCCCCATTCTTTGAAAAGTTTTGGAAGTGCGTCTGCTGGTTGACCTCTTATTACGAAAAGCCGTGAGTTTAATTTTCGTAAACTTCTGTCCAGATCTTCCAGGCATTGCAGGAGGAACCTGTAAATATCGATTTTAGCTATGAAAGGATAATACGTAAAGCGGAACACATTGTTTGCAACGTGACAACGTTTAGAGTCGACGCACCAAATAAAAGTAAAACGTAATGGTGATATTTTTATTGGTATTTTAACATGTATGTTATAAAACATTCACTAAAGGACATTTTTTTCTTTTGGTTTATATAAGTAAAGTGGGTGGTCTTTATTTTTATCTTTGTTGTGATGTGATTAGGAAAACTTATAAGTTTCAGACGAATCAATAAATTTTGTGTTTCAAGAAAACATTGCAATCTGAGCTAAATCACGTGACGGGATTTATAATGAAGTTGTTGTTTACCAACTATATGATTTTATTATCAGCCCGTAAATACTGCACTGTAGTGTCGCCGTCTTAGTTATAATCACTGTCGTACAGTTTCTATGACGACCAAGCACTGCTAGACTTGGGAAGTAGTTTAGAAAAAAATTGATATAAAAAGTTTCACTTGATTGTTTATAGGATTTTATAGATAAAACTAAGTAATCCCTATATTGTCACTAATATGTCCGTCTGTCTGTACGGTAGAGATTGTGGTCAAATGTTTGGACCTGGAGAGTGGAAATTTGGCGTGCATATACAGTTCTTTGGACCACTTATAAAGAAATATTGAAAAAATTTGAGTGGAAAATCGAGTGGGGTTATAATACCTGCCTACATGCACTGTCTACCACATTGCTCTTATTGGCAAGACCCTGCCTGTTTAATATTTCAATGAATTAAAACTACGAGGAACATTCAATAATTAAAGAGACAAATTGATGTAGAAAAAAAAAACGGTTTGTACGAGGAGTTTGGTACTTTCATGACTTCAGATTGGCATCACTGGGATGAGCTAAGAACACCTGACGGATAAAAATTGTTTTGTTTATAACCTCAACATTGCATTTAACGATTGCGTATACGCTTGAAATTTCCACATTAGTTGAACACCGTTCAGTGATCCGGTTTTTGCTTTCTGAAGGTGAAAAACCGGCTAAAATCTTTTCTCAAATGATTTTACAGTATGGTGAAAGTTGTATAAATCGTTAGTTGTATGAAATTTTTATAAGTGGGTAAAATAGTTCAAAAATGGTCGAACCTCAGTGACTGACGAGCAACGTCCTGATCGGTCAGTTGACTGACGTATGACTGTTGAAGATATATCAAAAAAGTTGCAGTAAATATTGACACAGTTCATTACGTTATCATTGACACGCTCAAGTACAGCAAAAGAAGTGCAAGGTGGGTCCTGAAACAGTTAACGCAACAACATAAGGAAACAAGACTCAAAGTGTGTACAGACTTGAAAGAACACTATGAAAGCGAAGGTGACCCTTCTCTAAACAAGATTTTATCGTGTGATGAAACTTGGGTTCACCATTTTGAGCCAGAATCCAAAAGACAAAGCATGAAATGGAAGCACAACAGCTCACCTGTCTGAAAGAAATTCAGAACGCAAGCATCAGCGGGGAAAGTCATGTTGACCGTCTTTTGGGATGCCCGAGGTATCGTCTTTTGTGATTATTTGGAAGAGCAGCGTCCAATAAACAGTGGCTACTACTCAGACATGCTGATTAACAAAGTAAAGTGAGAGAAAAACGTCGCGGATTTCAAAGAAAAGGCGTGATATTGCTCCACGACAATGCTCGCCCTCATACTGCCAAGCTGGCCCAAGAAACCATTGAAAAAATAAGTTGGGAGATACTACCTCATCCTCCCTACAGTCCAGATTTGACTTCCTCTGATTTTCATTTGTTTGGTCCACTCAAGGAGGCATTATGTGGAAAAAAGTTCGAGGAAGTCAAAGAATTTGTGGGAAACTGGCTCAAATAACAAGACAAAGATTTCTTTGCATCAGGTATAAAAAAAACTAGTTCATTGTTGAGACAAGTGTATTCATATTCGTGGGGATTATGTTGAGAAGTAGTAAAAGTCTCATTTTGTAAAAATACAGTTTTTTTTTTTTTCTACATCAATTTGTTTCTTTAATTATTGAATGTCCCTCGTATATAGTGAGATATTCGTAGACTGTCACGTTTTGTGGATTATACCATGAAAAAGCAAGCGACAGTTATGTAATAACAAAAGAGCATAAAACAAAAAAGCAAGTAAGACAAAAGAGCAAGTGAGACAAAAGAGGAAGTACGACAAATTGCTCGGTAGCAAAGTGCCGTACCTTTCCAGTAACAAGAGCCGTTCAGATGACACTATTTTGCTGTCTAATTAATTGTTTTGTAATGAGTTGTAGCAAAGTTTTATAATATAATGAACATTTTTAGAGAAACATCAAAATCATGAGTATCTTGAGAGCAACCAGTCTGAGAATTATTATAAAACAAACAGCCTTGAAAAAGCAGACAAAACTTATATAGTGAATACATCAGTGGCGCAGCCAAGGGGGGGCCGACGGGCCTGGGCCCCTCCCAGGACCAGCAGGTTACACGGCCCTGCTCGGGCAGTTGAAGATAAATTTGTTAACTACAAGCAGTGTCGCAACCAAAGGGGGGGGGGTGGCGACGGGCCTGGGCCCCTCTCAGGACCAGCAGGTTATACGGCGCTGCTCGGGGAGGTGAAGACAAATTTGTTAAACACAACCAGTGGCGCAGCCAAAGGGGGGCCGACGGGCCTGCCAGGCCCAGCCCGACAGATTACACGCCGCTGCTCGGAGAGTTGAAGATAAAATTTGTTAACCACAACAGTAGTTAATTTTTAAATTACTTCATTGTAAACAATATTGGCAATTTTTATTTATTTATTTTTATTTCGTATAAATAAACATTTTTTTAAGATAGGCTACTCTTGATCTGACCACAATTTGTATCGAACGAACAGGCTTTTCGTTCGATACAAATTGTGGCCAAGCGGCTGCTTTAGAGAACTCAACATAAGTAAGAAAAATATTGAGACTTCAAAAATATATCCCGCGAAAAATATAAATAAATATGTATTTATCGAAAAAAAATCAAGTGAAAGTTTTTGATACATTAACAATTACATTTTTTTATAAACGAATAATGGAATTATTATTTGATATAAACATCAATATCCAACAGCAGGGGTGTTGAACTGATTTGGGTCGCAGTCTATTTTACATACAAAATGATAAGCAGTGATGGAACTTTAAATATCCCGAAAGGTTTCTTGACATTTTTTTATAAACAAAAAAGGGGGAGAGAGTACCTATATTTTACATTTTAAATATATTTTTCCCCTAAATAAGCTCAAGTGATTTTGATTACCGCTTCAGGAGCCACAAAAAATTAGGTTGAGGGCCGTATGCGGCCCGCGTGCCCTCGAAATTTTATTCAGCCCTCCCCAAGACAAAATCCTGGCTGCGCCACTGGAATACATATAATGTTTATTGAAACGTGAAGTAATAAAGTAGATATACTAAAACTATTGTTTAAAATTTTTAACTTCACTTTATTTAAAATAAAGTGAAGTTAAGAATTTTAAACAATACTTTTATTTTATCTGTTATATAGTGAATTTACCCCAGCTTAGTGTAAGGATGTGGAGGCAAAAATGTAAACAAATCGCACTAGCTACTGTTCAAAAACGGTAAAATTCATTTACACTTACAACATTACACTTATATTTTTGTAGTATACGGAATACTAACAACAATTTTCGCCCGGAGGCACAAACTATCTGTATACTTGCCCGAACAATCACTAAAAACCGACTGACTACATAATAAAATCTCGTTGTCAAGTAAACTCGGTTCGATTGTTACAATGTTTTTCTAGAGACTTGCAGATTGTTCCATGGTTTACATGGATATGACGTACTAGAACTTTTTTGAATATTCCACGGAATTCCACCATACGCGTCCCATGCAGGAAATCAAAACGTTTTCGTCACAGTATAGAGAACGGTCTAGCTACTAGACCCTTTCTGTTCCTCCTACTCATTAACGATTTACCTGTGGAAGTGCCTCCTCACTGGTTCCTTAGCTTAAACGCTCCTTAGCTTAAAAGCTCCTCAGCTTAAGAGCTGTTTCGTGTAATCAACAAGTCAAAATGAATATCAACAAATGCAAAGTAATATTATTTACAAGCAATATAAACAAAATAACCCACGATTACCATATTGACAATATAGTGCTGCTTAGAGATAGTAAAATGAAAGACTTAAGTGTACTATTTAGACACGATTTTAATTTTAGTGACCACATAGAAAATATAGTGAATAATAACTCTAAAAACATTAGGATTTATACTAAGAAACAGTGTTAATTTTAAGATATCTACAACTTGGTTACTGTACTGTGCACTAGTTCGACCTAAATTAGAGTACGCGAATACAATCTGGAGACCAAAAACAATGTCCCATAAAAATCAAATAAAAAACTACAAAAGAGATTTGTAAGAAACCTGACTCTGAAATTAACCGGAACATAGCTTTCAATAATGGCAAGAAATTTCTAACATTAGAATGGAGACGCGACATCCACACTTTGAATTTCGCGTTTAAATTATTTAATAATAAACTAGATGCCCCAGAACTTCTTCAAAATTTAAATATTCGAGTCCTTGACATAAGATTGAGAATTAAAAATGATCACTTTATCAAAATTTCATAATCTATGTCACGTACAAAATGCTCAGTCTAGTAAACAAGCAAGTCTCTGATAGAGATGTAGATATCTTTTACGACAATTATAGAAAGTTTGTTAACATAAAAATAAATTAGACTAGCTATATTGTATTTTATTGTATGTTTGCTTATATTGCGTTTTATTCTTCTATATTATTAGTATTTCTACATTGTTTAATTGTATTGTATTTTTTTTCCAGTACTATGTAACGGGATTTGTGCACTACTGTACAAATCTGTATAGTTACTGGTTAAATAAATAAATACATTAGTTCAACATAATGCTGCCAGATAGTCTCTCTTATGTCCATTTGCCTACAGTGACTGTATAAAGACAGTGTGGCCATATGAACTGTAGCCGCCATGTTTATTCCAGATTTGTATTGGGTTATAAGGAATAAATGTTAATATATCCTAATACAGTCAAACGCTTAGGCGGAACTAAATGGGAATTTCGTTCTTTTAGGTTGTCACGACAAGGGACCTTGCTTGGGTTATTTCATTTTTTACGTTGGAATGTCAAAATTTAAAATTACAACAATGAAACCATGGAAACGAATGACCTATGTCAAAATTAAATTATTTTTTTATATATTTTAATGACAAAAAAATAAATAAATGGGAAATTTGTATTAAGAATGACACAAAAAATCAAAATATAAAGAAAATGACATTTTAAAATGATATTAACCTTAACCAAAAATGTTTATTGTAAGTATGATTTACAAAGCTTAAACAAAACGGTCGAAAAGCACGATTTAAACGATGAAAGTAACTAGATTGCAAAATTTAGTTCCGCTTAACCGTTTGGAACAGACTGTATATTATAATATTTCTTAAATTTTTAATAGTTTTACGTATTTATGTTTATATATATATATGTGAATATCAATTTATTGTTAAGAAAAAACATGTATATGATTCAACATTTATTAAGATAAATATTAAAATTGCCTACCGATGAAGGTATTTTTTTGAAATGTTTGCAACATAAAAAGAAAACAAATGAAAAAAAAATCTTAAAAAAGGACATGAAAGGAAATAAAAGAGATATGTTTTTATTATTTTATAATTTTATTTGAGGACCAATAAAATCTAAAACATTTTTTTTTTATAAAAACGGGAGTTACATTTTAATTTGAATATTTTAAATTTAAGAAAACAAGTTCAAACAGGACATTAGAATTAGAATAAAAAGATAGGGAAAAAATGATGATAAGGTTCTATAAAAATTAGAGAACCCAACATTTCTCTAATTTTTGGGAAAACGCATGTCTATATAAACAAAAAAGGATATTTTCATATTAAAAAAGAATAAGCAGAACATATTATATACCCTTAGTTCAAAAAGAAATTACATAAGAGTTGGCTATGGAAAAATAAAATAATGTATACTACAAGCTTTATGTAACAATAAATAACTTATGACAACAAGAGTGATTTAATTAATTCAGACAGTAAATTAATTCTAAAGCTTTCTCTTGACATTACTTTTATTTTCCATAGCCAACCCTTATGCAATTTCTTTTTGAACTCATGGTATAAATGATATATTAATAAAGAAAACTGAGGTATATATTATAAATTATGCATTTATTCAACTAAAATTATGGTCAGGTGAAAAATAAAATGAAATCAGCATGGAATAACATTAAAATTAATGAAAGTAAATACTTCTTATAATTGTGAAGCCATCCATTGATTTACTGGCATAATGTTTTTTATGTTCATTTAGCCTTTTTTCCCCAGCAATTTTAAACCTAAACATAACAAAACGTGTCATTATTTTTAATTTTAATTTGTGACAATTTAAAATATGTGCACAGTTTACATTATCTACATTACTCATTACTCATCACACACACAACAATATTCACTATTAAACGTTTAAATATACGTATATTATTTGAAAATATCACTTAAATCTGTTGAAACACAAGCTAAACACATGTAAACCATATATAATCTGTAACAAAGTTGGAAGAAATATGGCGGACTTCAGCTCGACCAATAGAAAATGAGACCATCGTATGGCCACACTGTCTTTATACAGTCACTGTACATTTGCCTATAGTCCCATTAATATTCATCCTATTGAAGAACTGCATAGAACAAAAAAGATGTTTTAAAGGTGTGTTATTCCCAGACCTGCATCAGAACCAGAGATTTTTGCATCGAGGTAATAATATGCTATCCCTTTACATACTACGTTATGCAATTCAACTCACGTCGGTCGCATACTGCGAGTATTACAAATACCTTTCAACCTGCATAACAAGAAATTAATGTAAAGTAGCAGCAATAATGACATCACAAAAAAAAAAGTCTGATTTATATTGTCGTATTACATAATCTTTCAATAATCATACTGTTAGTTATCTGCTATATACATACATATATGTTTGTAATAGTTTTCTATCATGGTATAAATAATTTATGCATACCTTAAAAATAGTTTATGTTTTTTTAATTTTATTACATAATTTGGGGGGGTTGCGAACTCAATTTTGACATCTATAGAAATTATTATCTTTTTGGTAATTTTTTTCGCCCGTCAGGTTTTCAAGATCCTTTTAGGATTTCGTAGGTATTACCAAGAAACCCTTATACTTACCCCAAGAAACCCGTAGAAATTGTATTGTTTAGTCTATTACTAAGGCCGGACGGGAATGAAACGAACTAGGCCCAGGCAGAGGCGGATCTAGCTTTTTGGGGGCCCAGGGCTTAAAAATGCCAAGGGGCCCTACACATGCTCTTCGCTTATGTTGAATATTTTTTATAAGTGCGGCGCAAAAAAAGGTCCTCACCTCCCAAATCCAAGTGAAGAGCAAAATAAAGGTCCTCACCTCCCAAATCTAAGTGAAGAGCAAAAAAAAAGGTCCTCACCTCCCAAATCCAAGTGAAGAGCAAAAAAAAAAAAAATAAATAAAAAAAAGATCGTCACCTTCCAAATCCAAGTGAGGAGCAAAAAAAAAGGTCATCACCTACCAAATCCAAGTGAAGAGGTTGGGGGCCCCTTTCAGATCCGGGGCCCAGGGCTTCAGCCCTATTAGCTCGTATGTAGATCCGCCTTTGGGCCCAGGCCTCAGGTTTCAATTAATAATAGGCCTAAAAACATTTATGTTTTCTTTTTTACCGACCGCCTACATACATATATAAGGGAGGTATTGTGATCATACCGATTTTGATATTTCGAGATTTCGATGAATCTCCACGAATTGAGGTCCCTACATAACGTTTTGACTATTTTTAGCATGATGTCTGTCGGTCTGTCTGTTTGTCTGTCTATCTGTCTGTCCGTCGGTCTGTTTACACGTGCAGAGCAAATTCGGCTAATAGGATTTTTATGAAACTTCATATTTAAGCTTTTGACATCAATGGCACGAGTTGATCAACTTTTGGTAAAAATCGGTAAAACTAAAAATGGGAGTTTACTCGTGTCGGTTTTAAGATTTTTGCGAAAATTACACAAAGGAGAAATATTTCGAAAAAAATTATTTAACTTAAGTTGCTATAAAAACAATAACTAACAACTTTTAGATCTGTTTTTTTTTGTTTGTATGCAGGTACGTGGTTATCGTAAATTATAAATACACATTGTGAAATTGTGAACGTAATGTAATACGATATTGTCTTTTACAATAAACTACTCTGCTGCTAGAATGTATTTTATACAAGTACTTTGTGATGGCGGTCGGTCCTGTGGTGGCCACAACTGATTTTTAGAGTTTTGTAGGTATGAACAAAAAATCTTTATAACGTCAGTCATGTGTCTGTCTGTCGATTCGGTAGAAATTGTAAACAGTTGAACATAGGAAGTTGAAATTTGGCATGTTTATACAATTGTGACCCACATATAAAAAAAATACAGACTTCAAAAAAACGTACCACCCGAGAAATATAAACAAATATGTATTTGTCGGTATTATGAATAAATTTATACGTTTTACCAAACTCTAACATTTTATTATACAGTGCGATCATTAATTCCTGAGCGTTATGTAATACTTGGCAGAAAAAATTAGTTGTCAAACTTATTTGCAAGGACATGTACACCTAGGCGTACATTCTATTTTTATTACCTTATACGAATTAATTATTAAATGAACACTGTTTTTATCTACACGGCAATGAGTTGATAACAAATGTTAAGTTAGCAACGGATTTTCGTTGTTCCATGGATGAGTTCGCGCCATCGAAATAATCAGATTGGTTCTTTGTTAAATTGGGATTTTCAGCTGTGAATTAGATTACACTTTTGACATTTTAAAACCTATTGTTTATTATTGTTTACATTGATTACAATTATGTAACGCTCAGGAATAACTGATCTCATTATATTAGCTTACGTTGCTCGTGTGTACAATGTTTGACTCGATTATTTTTTACTGTAAAATAATAGTTAATTCATATTTTTCTTTTTATGTTTAATGCAAAATTATCATTGGAACAGGCCCGGACTGGCCATAGGGCAGATCGGGTGAATGCCCTATGGGCTGTCTGGTCAAAAGGCCGTCTAACCAACAGCGCTGGGTGATTACATCGCGAAAAAAATTATACTATTTACGTATTGCATAGATTCAATTTATTGACCAATGCTTATAATTTAATTGGATTAGCGTTAAAATTGTTGCTGACATTGTCTTTGAGCCAAGTTGCTTGTGAAAGATCTTTTTCTACATTAAAAGTAATTAAAAATCGCATGAGGCTGATAATTTTAGTTCCTTCATGGCAATGGACGTAGAAAAAGGCCTTTTAATGAATTTAGATAGCGACGACATAATCGATAAAGTGGCAGAAACTAGTGAGCTTCTTCGAAAGTCATTAATAGAGTTACGACATAATTAGGCCTAAGCCGTTACTGTCGCTTGCAAGCGGCACGTTTTATTTCAATAAAAACTGTTCATTTTATTCATGTGCCGAACCTGTCAAAAACAGAGACTTGTACTTTATCCATTTTTAATACGCTCATAATGAGTCTAATCCCTTGCATTCCAATTAAATTTAACTGTGAAGACCCTACTTACTGTGTTAGACACCGACCATAGTCACCGTATTGAGATTTTTCATATATAGTTTTCAACTTGAAAATATTAATAAAAATAGATGATCAAAAAGAAAATGTTAGGATAAAAATGAAAAAGAAAAAAATAAATAAATAAAAAAAGGTAATTGTATGAACTGATATGAATTTGTCAGAATTGCAAGTTATAATAGACTTTTTATAAATTTTCGTTAGATAAACTGGTTCTGCTTGGCGTAAGAATATTATTAAATCTTGAAAAAGTTCTTTCGACTTCACATGTAACGAAGAACAAATAATTTCGATATTGATTAAAATATGGTTTTAAAAAATCGGGGCAGTCATCGGAATAAATTTGTGTTAATATACGAAGGTCTAGATTTGGGTCAAGAACTGCGTCAATTTTATTATTTAAATAAAAGCCGAAGTCATGAGATACTTGTTTTAATTTTTTTATGGCCTTTGCTTCTTCGGCAATTAACCAGGACAATTCTTATTCTTTGAAACATTCCATACCTGAACGGGATTCGAACCCGAAACCTTAGCAACGCAGAGCGCATGTGTTACCATTACGCTACGCCGGTCGGTATTAAAATTATCTTGCAATCCATCGACATTAGTTCTATGTATCTTTCCACTGACGTGTTGAGTTAAATGATTTATTTTTGTGCATATTATATATTTTTTACAAAGTATACAAAATAGTTTTTTTTTGGTCTTCATTTGTAATTTAGAGGTGAGGATTGTTTTTGTTAAGTCATTACTTGTATTTTAAGTGAGAACCTTTTTTTAGGTCACCACTTATATTTTAGAAGTAAGGGCCTTTTTGTTTTCAGAACATCGCTTTATATAATATATTTATATAATATATTTAGGGGAGCCAATTATAAAAACTTATCCAGGGCTCAAAAAAAGCTAGTTACGGCCCTGCCTAATATGAGGAGATAGTCAGAAGGGAAGAGAATAGGAAAATAATAAGGGAATGCTGGGAAAAAAGAATGAAGGAAGAACAAAAAGGCAAATTGTCGGCATGGGGAGAGACAAGAAAAGAGTACTGTTGGAGGTGTGAAATGGACATAAGAGAGCAGAGAGAAAGAGAAACGGAGGAACAAATATAGTAGAAGAATTGGGAAGGAGGGATAAGGAGGTACAGAAACAGGAAAGAACAGACATAACAGACAAATCGCGGAGTGTGAAAGATATAAAAAGATAAGAGTGATCGGAATACGGAGGGGATATTTGAAGGGGAAAAGAGGAAGATCAGGGGGTAGAGTCAGGAGGATAGTGAAGCTAAGATGCGGCAACGAAGAGAGGAATAATAGGTACTGGGCAAAGCCATAGGACAAACGGTACAGAATGTGCAAGGAAGAAGAGGAAACCTTGGAGCATGAAGCTAAGAGCTACAAGGATATGGCAGTCTGGGAGGAAGAGATAAAGGAACCGATTTGTGAGAAAGGCAAGAGAGAAAGATGGGCGACAGAACTGGAAGCAAGAAGGACGGATATTGGAGAGGGAAGCCGGGATGAGAATAGGAAGAAAGAGAGGGACACTTGAGGAAGAACAAATAAACGAGATAAAAAATTATCTAATATGAAATATTGTACGTTATTTTATTTTTTATTTTATTTGTAATGGTTAATACCTAAACCCCGCAAGGTCTAGGAAAATAAAAAATTAGTATTATTAAGAGTCAGGCAAAAAAGTTAGGATAAAAAAACGGGATTTAAATTTTCAATGGGAGCTAAGTAAGATAATGAGTTAAGTGCAACTCAACGACGAAGCTCATTTGCCCATCGTTGATATAGTATATATATTTTACTATAGTATGTATATTATTTGGAATGCACATTTTGTCAAATAATCTTGTAAAGGGGGGATGCCATTCTTATATATAGAGAAAAAGATACATGGAGTTAAATAGGTTGAGACCTAATGCTCTAAAATGTGGGAGCTGAATATGGAAGAACAAGAGGAAGAAAATAAACATTATATAATAAAGCAATAATTTCAATAAATAACTTTTCTATTTCAGGACTACTAACAACTACATAACTGAAATTTAAAATAACACAACACCAGGTTACTTTTTGCAAACAAAACAGTTTATTAAATATTTAAGCAGAAAGGAAAACATTAGTCAGTCGTGTGACTAGTTCACATTTCTCATATATATGTATTCCAAGTTACTCAACACTGTGTATTTATTTTTATCTGCGTTAGCTCGACAATTTAAACTATCTTGGGCGTGCCGATCACACATGCTACACCTTATCCAATTGTATTTCAGAAAGGATCAGATATTTTTTAGAAAGCGTCAATTGTAATTTAGATTAGTAAATTGTAATTCAGAAAGTGTCAACAGTAATTCAGATTAGTAAATTCTAGTAACCGATTTTTACTAAAAGCCTTTTAGCTGAATTTGCTCTGCACGTGTACACAGGCCGACAGACAGACAGACAGGCAGACCGACAGACATCAAAACAGAGATCCATTGAAAACTCGAAATGTCAAAATCGATATGATCACAATACCTCCCTTATATATGTTGGCGGTCGGTATAAAATGTCCTGAAAAAATTTTGAAAACGTAAAAATGCTGGACTGCATTAATAAATTTAATCAATATTTTCATGTAACCAGTAAAATGAATCAGAATATAATGAAGTTTTAAATTCAGCAACATAAAGGTATTTTATAAAGCAGCCGTATTTAATGGCAGTCAAGCGAATTGCGTAATAATGTAAAACAATGAAATGTTGTATTTATGAATAAGCTGCAGGTATCTATCTATTTATAATTTCTTTCCGGAACTAAAAATTGAAAAAGAATAAATATTATACCATACTAAAATATGTACTTTTGTCTTTTGAGAACAATGTACCTTGGAACAGCTTTTAAGTTCCTGATTTTCTCTATCATCTAGCGATATAAATAGTGTATTCATGTTTTCGTGCATTAAGTTGCAAAAAAAGGCATTATAGTGTTAAAAGTAAGTATTTTAACATTTTGATATTCTTTTATCGTGTTTCCTTTGAAGTTATTGTCTAGCTTCTGTATTAACCATCTTATGCTATTCTTGCAAAGACTATTGTCTTTGACAAGAATCCAGACATAACCTGTTCAGTTTTTCGTCATTTTCACGATTTTACGCACCCTCTTGTAGTGGCGTAAATAGGGGTATGCAAACTCGACCAAGGCGAGGTTTACTCAATTCATTACATTTACATTTTTGAAAATTTAAAACGTTAGGTAATTTAAAACGTTTAATTTATTTGTACTTTAATTTACAATTTTTACCAAAATATATTAAATATCACAAATCAGTTTAAATAATCGTGTAAATAAAAAATAAGGTCAGTACTATATAGGAATAAAGCTGCAAAATATTGTTCATATCAGTCAAAGGATATAGGAGTGTCTAGAGTTTCTTGTTTACGCCTACGAAACCCTAGACATTTCGATATGTAATTATATTCATAGTTTCTTACAGAATAAATCTGCAAAATATTATTCATATCGGTCAAAGCATATAGGAGTGTCTAGAGTTTCTTGTTTATGCCTACGAAATCCTAGACATTTTTATATGTTATTTTATCTGAAAATTCTTAGAGAATAAATCAGGAAAATATTTTTCATATCGATCATAGGATATACGAATGTCTAGAGTTTCTTGTTTATGCCTACGAAATCCTAGACATTTATATATGTCATTTTATCCGACGTTTCTTAGAGAATAAATCTGGAAAATATTTTTCATATCGATCATAGGATATACGAATGTCTAAAGTTTCTTGTTTATGCCTACGAAAACCTAGACATTTCTATATGTAATTAAATTAGCAGATTCTTAGAGTATATATCTGCAAAATATTGTTCATATCGGTCAAAGCACATAGGAGTATCTAGAGTTTCTTGTTTATGCCTACGAAACCCTAGACATTTCTATACGTAATTATATTCGTAGATTATTAGAGAATAAATCTACAAAATATTGTTTCTATTGGTCAAAGGACATGGGAGTGTCTAGAGTTACTTGTTTATACCTACGAAACTCTAGACATTTCTATATGCAATTATATTAGTAGATTCTTACAAATTAAATCTGTAAAATATTGTTCATATCGGTCAAAGGATATAGGAGTGTCTAGAGTTACTTGTTTATGCCCACAAAACCCTAGACATTTCTATATGTAATTATATTCTTACAGAATAAATCTGCAAAATATTGTTCATATCGGTCAAAGCATATAGGAGTGTCAAGAGTTTTTCGTTTATGCTTACGAAACCCTGGACATTTCTGTATGTAATTATATTTGTAGATTCTTAGAGAATAAATCTGTAAAATATTGTTTATATCGGTCAAACGATAAAGGAGTGTCTAGAGATACTTGTTTATGACTACGAAACCCTAGACATTTCTATATGTAATTATATTCATAGATTCTTACAGAATAAATCTGCAAAATATTATTCATATCGGTCAAAGCATATAGGAGTGTCAAGAGTTTTTCGTTTATGCCTACGAAACCCTAGACATTTCTGTACGTATTATATTCCTAGATTCTTAGAGAATAACTCTGGGAAATACTGTTCATATTGGTCAAAGGATATAGGAGAATTTAGAATTTCTCGTTTGTGCCTACGAAACCTTAGACAATCCTATATGTAATTTTATCCGCACTTTCTTAGAGAAAAAATCTGCAAAATATTATTCATGTCGGTCAAAGTATATAGGGGTGTCTAGAATTTCTTGTTTATGTCTCCGAAATCAGACGAATTATTCCGACCGGACGAACCGACAGGATAAGCTTTTTATATTATAGGGATAAGGACTAATTTTGTTATTAAAAAATATAGACTGTTTTTCTTAAAATTGAAATTAAAATTAAAATTGTTAATTGAAATTTAAATTAAAATTGTTATTAAAAAAACATAGGTAGCCTGATTTTCTTAAAGAAATTTTTATCAACATGTATATTAGCGTGTTCTAATTATATATACTTACTTTTTCTTTTAAAATTGTTTTATTAAAATTCTATTATTTATAAAAATGTATTGATAATGGGGTTCTGTAATTCAGTGCGAATGATTAAATCATTGTTTACATTGTTTACGTTGTTTACATTTTTTTACTAGAATTTTCGTGTTTACATCAATTGTTTGCGCGTCAAAAATGAGGTAACTTACATCATATAATTTACGCCTCCATCACTGGTTTGATAAGTTTAAAATTAATGCCTGAAAGTAATTTAAAGAAAAAGACTATAGATGGCACCGTTAGCTAAAGTTACCTTTCCTTTCCAGTATAGTTACTACAATGAAATATTATCACTGCGGACTACGTAAAAAGCGAGATCGCAGTATTTGTACCAATTACACAAATACAGAGAAGAAGGTAGACACATCGTGTATTAAGATGTAACATGGTATGACACGCATAATATTCGCAAGACAGGTATACCGAACAATTCCTCTTAAGTTTTAAAAACACCATGTTCCAGGGAGAAACGTGTTATTATACTACACGCTGGAAGCGAACAAGGATGGGTTCAGAATGGACTCTTGATATCAGCTAAGAGTATTAAAAATTATAACGCCGACGATCACGAGATATGACGGCATCATTATTTGAACTTTGGTTCAAAACTCAACTTCTGCCCAATGTGCCAGAAAATACGGTGATCATAATGGACAAATGCTTCGTATCATATTTAGCAATTTAAAAAAAATCCAACTGCAGCAACACGAAAAGCTAATATAATATTTTTTTAGAAGAGAAAAACATATTTGTTGAAAATGTCAGTAAATAAACTAAAGCCGAGTTATTAAAAATTATCCAAATTATCCAAAAAATAAAACCAAATACACATACAAACAACTGAAAATTTTATGTTATGAATCCGTCATTGTTTACGGTCATAACCTAGTATATAAATATAAGTGAAGTTAAATTAGATTCATTTAGATCTATTACGAAAAGATTTTCAGTATTTTTCGAATTTGCGACATTGGAAGTAAAAGATGAAGACTTGGAAATATACACAAATTTATCTTCAGAGAAAATGCACATCCCAGACTGGATTATCGCGCCATTTTCTGCAGATGTTGAAAATATCGAAAGTCCTATACAAGATGAACTTATTGAATTGTCGGTTGATCTTGAAGCTAAAACGCTTTTTAAAAATGTTGTTTGAAGTTACTTTTGAACAAATCTAAATGTTATACAGAAATATCCAAAACTTTCGGAAATGATAGTTCACTTTTTGCTAACATTTCCAAACTCGTATATGGTTGAGGCTGGTTTTAGCCACGTTAATTCCATCACGTCAAAACAGAGAAACAAGTTAGATGTAGAATTTCGTGGCGGTTTAAGGCTGAAATTAAATCATTTTGAACCCGACATTTCTAACTTGCAAAGAATCACCAACCACACCCGTTACATTGACAATGACAGTAAATTTTTTTTAATAATATTATTGTATTGCATCTGATTAGATATAATTATATTATAGATAAATGTAATGTACATAAAACACTGTACAATAAACAATTTAAGAAATCACATAAGCGTATTTTTTGCTTGTTCTATTATAATAATGTTATTGTGAAATAGAGGGGGTCGATAAGAAGTAGAGAAACTCTTCTGGGGGTCGACAGTCAAAAAAGTTTGGGGACCCCTGATCTAGATAATGCTCAACACTGGTAATGAGTAATGTAAATAACTATTGCTTGAACTTAAAAAACTATGACATAATCAAAATGAATTGATTCTGATGTAGTGACAGTATTAACTAATACTAATTATATGAAGGTTAACCAACCTTGGCATATCTATATTGAACCATGAACTTTATTTTTAGGGTTTTGTAGGTATGACCAAAAAACCCTTATACCGTCATTTTGTCGTCTGTCTGTCTGTCTGTCTGTCTGTCTGTCTGTCTGTCTGTCTGTCTGTTCGGTTAAAATTGTAGCCAAACGGCTAAACCTAGAGAGTTGAAATTTGGCATGTTTATACAACTCTTTGACCCGCACATAGGAAAAATACTAAAACATCTAAAAAACATACCCCCCTAAAAATATAAACAAATATGTGCTCATCGAAAACAAAAATTTTTTATTTTTAATTCTGAGTAGGGTATCAAATGAAAGCCCTTAGTACGTGGATTAACGATCACATTTTTATTTTTGCAAAATAAATTATTTTGATGCGATTTTTGCCAAAATTGTGCAAAAAAAATTTTGTCCCACACCCTGTAGCCCAGATGGTTTAAACTAAAAATCTAAAAAAATTCCAAGTAATGTATATTGGTGTGAACCGAAATAGTACAACAGGAATTTTTGATCAGATTATGTTTTCGGAAAATAACGCATTTTTTGTGGTTTTTGGTTCACAAAGTACAAAAGTTATACCAATGTAAGACACTGATACGCTAAGCGTCCGATGGCGCAACGCGTTAGTGCGCTGGTGTCGGAAGCTAAAATTCTCTGGAAAACGAAGGGTTTCGAGTTCGAGTACGGACGGGAGTGAGTTTTATTTTTCTGTTTTTTTTTTGCATTTTTATTATGTTGAAATTATTTTGTCAAAATTCTAGTTATATTTTGACAAATGTTGTATTTAATTTTTAAGAGCGTAAATTTAATAACCAGTCTTATTATATGATTAACAGACGATAAATTATTTTAAAAATATCGTTCATTTTGTCGTGATTACTATAAAGTAAAATTTGTCCTACACACTCAGCATACCGCCTTCACTAATTATATACCTGCGAAACCCTGAAATGTGTGAATATTCACACTTCACATCAATTTTTTATACTACCATTAATTTCTGTCAATGTGAATCACTTCCGACATTGGTTCGCTCAATATTTTCATTTCCTCATGATCACAATATAAAGAGTGTCCCAAATAACTTGTTAAGCATGGGGATTGTTGGGAAATTGCTACTAAATATGGCGTTGGAAAATAACAACAAAAAGTTAGCAACCAGAAAAGATATATGACAGTTAATTATTGATTAAAATACCTCTGGAAAGATCACTGCCCATTGACGTGGTTGTAACAGATGGGAAGAAAAAATGGTAGGTTGTTAATATGGTCATTGACTTTACAAATATTAAATTTTTCAGTTATCTATAAGCCTGAAAAAAATGTGGTAATGTAGATTCTCTATCATGTTATTTTGTGTAATTCGATAGAAGGATGAATGTTTCAGGAATTATTTGTTAGGGTTAAATTTTATGTTTAAATTATTATAAATTGAAAATATTTTTAAAAGACCATAAGCTCGAAGTGCAAACTTGTATTGCTTAACGAGCTGACTAATGAAGTCTCAGATGTCAGAATCACCAGGATTCTAACCCCAAACGACTGTCTCAACCCGGGGCAATTGTTGGGAAATTGCTACTCAAGACGGCGTTGGAAAATAACAACAAAAAGTTAGCAACCAGAAAAGATATATGACAGTTAATTATTGATTAAAATACCTCTGTAAATTCCATTAATTATAATATATATAATTTAAAATATATAAACATAAACATCCAATTTTCTTTAACTACACTGTCTCACCCCACCGTTAGGCGAATCGTAATAAGATCTTGAGAACGGTAATAGATACGAGGTCGGTTAAATTAGGCCAAAGTTGCCGCATTAAGGGACCATCGGAAAATTTACATTAAAAAATGTAAATTTTCCAATTTTTTGCTCATAACTTCCAAAATTAAAATATTAAGTGATTTTGGTGTGCACTTTCTTCAGGCACTTTTCCATGGTAAATTTAAAGAGGTTCTTAATTTATGTGAAGTGTGAATTTTTACACTTTTCAGGGTTTTGTTGGTTCTTAATAAGTGTAAAAAGCGAACAGAACATCAAAACCAAGAATTTTTTAATAATCACTTTATTATTTAATTTATGTACTAAAGCTTCGCTTTTTCTTTTTTAAACTAAATTTTAAAAATTTGCAAAAACGTTTTTCTGCTATTTGCTTTGTACATAAGTCTTCATTAAATTAATAAGACATATATGGGCAAATGGTTTATTTTTTTTCAGTTTTCCACTATTAACAATGTGTTATTTGAATTTTAAGTAAGTATTTTACTAATATAAATGATTTATTCCTCTCTGATATTTTAAAAACTACAAACTAAAACAATTCAAACAATAGGTTTAAATATACCAGCTGAATACGTTCACACATGAACGCTACGCGACTTGCATTACATAACGTATACTATCGTAAGGAAATTTTTAGCTGTTAAATATTTTATTTCAAAAGAAGACAGACCTTAGCCATAAATACAAAAAATGCATGATATTATTAACCATAATTTATTTTTTTTCTAGCAATGAATTAAAAAAATAATAATTTTTTCCAAAAACACAAAAATGCGATATCTTTCGATAATATACACTAATGAAAAATTCCTGTTATACTCGTACTATTACGGTACATATTAATTTTCATTACTCAGAGTTTTTCAGATTTTTAGATTAACAACCCTGGGACAAGAGTTTTAGCACATAATCAAATTATGAATTATGTTATGCAGATGAGCGTAATGGCAGAAAACGAACAGGAATTATAACATAACATAGAAGTTATGTATAAAACGAATAAGAAAGAAAAAGAATATGATGATAAACAAAAATAGTACAAAGACAATGATAATAAATGGAAAGAACAAAGCACACTGTATTAAAATAGAAGACATAAATTTGGAACAAGTGAACAGCTACAGATATTTAGGAGCAACAATAAACACTGACGGTGACCTAAATGATGCAATAATGGAAAGAATAGGAAGAACATGAAGATTGTTTAATGTCATTAGAATTTCTAGGAAATAAACTAATCTGCACAGAGGTGAAAGTAGAAGTGTTCTAAAAGGTGACAGTACCAATACTCACATATGCCAGTGATTCGTGGACTACCTCTACTAAACATAAAAGTAAGATCAGAAGCATGGAAATGAGAGTTTTGAGAAAAATTTCGGGAAAGACAAAGATGGACCGAGTTAGAAACGCGACGTTCAGGAAAGAATTACAGACGAAACCAGTAGAACTAATTCAGGAAAGTGAAATGAGATGGCTAGGGCATGTTCAAAGAATGGGAGATAAAAGAATAGCCAAAGCAACATTTGAGGCACGACCAATAGGAAAGAGAAGAAGCGGACGACCAATTAAGAATTGGAAGTACGAAGTGAGAGAAGCGACAGAGACGCGAGGGGTCAAATGGACAGATATTAAAACGTTCACGGCAAATAGGAGAGCCTGGAAGAAATTCACAACGCCTTACACCAAAAGATAGAAAGGTTTAGCATTAATTAAGTAAGTAAATATAATCAAATAACGTCTTCGATTCAGGTATTTGGTATGTAAATGTAGTATTTGGCCGGACTGCTTTAACAATTTTATATTTTTCAAGGAAGCTATCAATTATGTTTTGTAAAATTTGCAGGTTATTGTATCAATTTTACCAATTTTATGAAATAAAATGTTTAGTGTTATAATGAAACTTATTATAATGCAATTCAGTTTCATAATGACTATTTTATGAACGCAAAATAGAAAAAAGTTATTTTTCGTTTTTGAATCTACGTCGTAAGAGTTTTCTTTTGATACATCTATCCAATTATTTTTTTCAACGACATATAAAATCGATATTTTTTGAAAAACTAATCTGATCAGAAATTCCTGTTGAACTATTCCGGTTTTCATCAATGTACATTATTAAGATTTTTCAACCTCTCTGTATACTATAAAATACAAAATATAGTAAAAAATAATAATTTATAAATATATTAATGTGAGGAATGAAAGGGGGAGCAAGAAAAAACATTTTTCATTTCCTTGTGCAACTTTCATAAGACCATCTTCTACTAGTAGAATTCCACTAGAATTGACCCTAAATGTCGCTTTGATGATTCACCCGTGTGAGGTGCATACCCTGAATTATCGAATACGGCGGCCCTACATGCTTCTTATTACTTATTTCTTCGAAATTTGCATTAGTGTCGAATATTCATAAACCCGTGGCGGATGGGAGAAGGTCTGCACAGAGATATAAAGCACGAAACCCATTATGAACAGCCAGTACGGCAACGTTCATATTCTTTTGTATGTATTGTAATGGAGCGCAACTCACTTAGCCAGCAACAGCCAGCACAGCAACAGCCAAAACGCCAACACCACAGCCAGAATGTTTCTCTTGGAATTAAAACGGCGTTCGACTCGAACCTCGAACAGCCAGACGCCAGACCGGCATGAAACGCGTGGTGTTTCGACAGGTTAATACAAGTGTTTTGAGTGTTTCGGTTATATTTTATAAAAATGAGCACCGAGGAAATTTTTATAGAATATGTGAGGGAATACCTATTCCTATATGATATATCAGAGCCATCATATCATGAAAATAGGTAGAAGGACAACGCGTGGCAGCAAATTGCTGAGAATTTTGAGTCCTGGAAAAAGTTTTCTTCATCTTTCAGAAGGTCTGGAAAAAGATGATGAAATTCTCCAAATTCTCTCCCCTTTTTAAAAATATCATGGACCCAAAACCTATGTTTCCGCTCTTCCTCCTCGGCACAAATTGCAGCCACTACAATTAGCTCCTCTTCTGATGAACTCTGCATTGCATCCAACGCAGCTGATCTAAAACTGGGATTGTTTCAAACATCTGGCTGTTCACCGTGCTGGCTGTTGCTGGCTGTTCATAATGGGTTTCGTGCTTAAAGCGAAAGAGAAAGACACGAAATGCAAAACTAAATTCGCCGCACTGCTACTTTTCTGTTAGTCCCATGCGCATACATATTGTGTACGCCACGGCTCGCTGGTAGAGTTATACATAAGTAAACACGTGTGTTGCTGCTTGGTTGATATGGTGGGGGTAGCGTTACATATTAGAACAATACGCCCTACACGTATTTATGTTTCGTGCAAGTGACATGCAGGGGTGCACACAAGGGTGGGGGAGTCCAAGGGGTCCGTACCCCTCCGTACTGTGAGAAATGAGGACCCTTTTTTGTTGCTCTTCACTTAAAATTTAGAAGTGAGGACCTTTTTTTTGCTCTTCACTTAAAATTGAAAGTTTGCCCTATGTTTATAAAAATTATGTATCATTGGACGCCCCCTCCAAACCAAAAATCTGTGTGCGCCCCTGGGGACATGTACATGTATTGGATGACAGTGGACAGTGCCGGTGACCGAACTAGAATTTTCCAGAACGGACTATATAGTTTTATAAAACGAAACCGAACAATATACCTACATTTTTATCTATTTCATGCAGCGAGCCAGATTGGATGCTGTCGTGGATCAGTATTTGCTCACCCCTGCTATCAGAGCCGCAGTAAGGAAAACTTGCGCTAGGGGCAAAACTGTGTTTTGGCGCCCTTGTCAAAAAAAGGGGGTCCTCCCAATACCTCCCAAAATCCAAGTGATGAGCAAAAAAAAAGGTCCTCACCTCCGCAATGTGGCGCCCTTTTCCTTAGTGCGCTAGGGGACATCGCCCCCTCCGCCCCCCCCCCCTACTGCGGCTCTGCCTGATATATACCATGAATGCCAAATAGGATTTGGTCAACGTATCAAAATAAAACCGTAAAAAATTGTGTTTTTTATTCGCATGCCATTATTGATGTACAGTGGCGAATTAAAATCTCCTACTGCCCTAAGTACTAAACATTTATGGTGCCCTTGGTGGCATTCTCTCCTCTTCCCTTTTCCGTTTATATAAAAATTTCAAGGAGCCCTTCGAGATATATGAAGTTCCTTCATTGCTTATCATTTTATATGAAAAATAGACAGCGACCCAAATGAGTTTAATACTCCTCTTGTTGGATATTGATGTTTATACCAAAATCCAAGAGATGATAATTTCATTACTAGTTAATAATTTTTTTTTTTTATTGTTAATCCATATATCAAAAACATTCGTTTAATATCGCTCAAAATGTTACAAACTTTTTTTAACTTCCTTAAATACATATTTGTTTATATTTTTCGCGGGATATAGTTTTGAGTTCTCAGTGTTTCTCGTACATGTGTTCAATTCTCTAAACCCAATCGCTTTGCCACAATTTCTACCGAACGGACAGATTAATGTGACGGAATAAAGATTTCTTGATGATATCTAAGAAAACCTAAAAATAACATGGGAATATGCATTTTCTATTAATTTCAATACTAATCATAATAAAGTATACGTTGTATATTGTAAAATGCATTAATTATCTTGCTCTACGATTATTTTAAATTTGTTAAATTTTCATTTCATTGGATCTTAAGGGTGCGCACGTATAAGGGTTTGCTAACATGCGCCGATCAGCGAGAAAAAATAACGTCTTACTTTCAAATATACCCTAACACGCAGAACGCTTGTTGGTACTTAGCGACGCTTACGTAATGCTCCGATGAGTAAACAGGAATTTTTTAAACATTTATCGGCTTAAGTTGAAGAAGCTGGCAGTTATTTTTAATATTTTGTTGATTTTTTATCAATCTTTACACGTGTGTATATTGTATTGTTCGAGAGTTTTGTATTTGTTTTTAAACAATTTTTCACGCATTTATTATTAAAATGGCAGATAAAGATTTTGTTAGGGCTCAGAGTGATAATTTAACCAACATTGATGCATTTATGCTCACAAACATAAAATTTACTTTTTTCTGAAATATCGGTTTTATTTCGCCCCATAGCTTCCAGCCACAAATTTCGCCTTTTCTGTTGATTTTCGCCATCAGGTAATGATATAAATTGTTTTTTTGGATTTCTAGTTGAACTAATTGTGCACATCGGTACTGAACAATATTTTCGATTATGTTTCGAAGTACTGGGGCCTGGATCTTCCATATTTTATATATTTTAATATAAAATTTAATTCGGTAAACATGTATAAATTGTTTTCATAGAATTAAACTTTATTTTAATTAAAATCACTCTAACTTTAAATAACCTATAAAAGTTATACAAACAAATAAGTTCACAACAGACTATGTACGCTGGGTAGGCTAGTAGCGTCACACGTCGTTTTCGCGCGCTACATACATTTATGATTTTTTTAAGCCTTCAAATTAAAAAAAAAAATTAAAAACTGTTTTTTTATGTTTATATGCAACAAGAGGAATATAATAAAAAAAATTAAAAAAATCATGCCTATCCCCTATTTACAAAGACAATGAGTGAGTGATTCTGAACTTAACTAAATTGTTCCAGGGTACTAACACGTAGAAATATTGATTTCGGCGCTTATAAATAGCCTATAAACTTATGTTGTCGACGCTTGTTAACATTGTTTAGTGGACACGTTTAGTGTTACCGGCGCTTGTTTATTGAAATTTCTTCATTAAAAAATGGCCTAGTTCATAATGAATGTTCCAATAGTTCCACTACTGCAGATCAGAAGTTGAAAAGCAAATTCATAACCAAAAAATAATAATAAATTTTATTCTGCTTATAAGTAATTGTGATTGTCCGTAATCCTCTACATCAAAGAAATTTTATTATTAACTATCTGGTTCGCTACAAATCAAACCAAAAAATCAACAAAATATTAAAAATAACTGCCAGCTTCTTCAACTTAAGCCGATAAATGTTTAAAAAATTCCTGTTTACTCATCGGAGCATTATGTAAGCGTCGCTAAGTACCAACAAGCGTTCTGCGTGTCTGGGTATATTTGAAAGTAAGACGTTATTTTTATGTTGTAGCTGTATCTGTGACGTAAAACCCCTATTGTTTGACGCCATACTCAGTCGTTTTTACTCGGCAAACTTCGCGCCGGTGTCGGCTTATTTCAAATTTACAATATTTTAATTTAAAAAATTGGCTATAATATTAATTTTTATTAGGTTTTTTGAAATTTTTCCTAGAATTAAAGAATATTACTCAAATATCTGATAACCAATCATACAACAACATATCCAAATACAGATTATGTTACTTTTGTAACGGGTGCTGTGTGCTAATCATGTAATTTTATGTATTTTAATTATTTACTGAATAAACTTATTTATATAATATTAATTAAAATGTGATTTTTGTTTTGTTAGGTGACATAACTAATATTAACATATCAAAATAATGTAGTTTTAAAGAAATATAAATTTTATGCGTATCCCCTATTAATGTTACATAATACCGTGTGATCATTATTTCTTGACAGTTACATAACAGTAAACAAAGAGTTTAAAAATATCAAAACTGTATTCTAATTCACAGCTGAAAATCTCAATTTAACAAAGAACAAATCAGATTTTTAACAATCAATTCGTATAATGCAGGACTGTTCAACATTTTTATATTTTGGATCTACTTTTTTTTATATATATGGTTACCAGGATCGACCAGTGTCCGCACGGGTGAGGGTATCCTCCCCCGGGTTGAAAATTTTGAAAAAATGAATTACTTATTACAATTTTAAAGTTGTTTTACAAGTAAAAATAACAATACGCAAAACATAATTTATTTATTTATTTTTATGAAGATTCTTCATAGCCCATCCAAGGCTGCATTTTTAGCCCGACAGTTAACATATTGATCGCCAACGAATTTTATGCAAGATAATTAAAAAATTTATGTGAAGTGTGAATTTTCACACATTTCAAGGTTCGCAGGTATTAAGTAATTGAATAATGATTAGTTGGGACGCCAAAACAAATTTTATGTTAAAATTTTTTAGTCTTAAATTTCCTCTGGCCGGGTTTTTTAAACATGTCATGTCATGTAATTTTTATGCCTACTTATGACATATTTAGAAGTATCAAAAGGTAATAAAACATCATTAAAATAAATACAATCTTCAGAAAAGTATAAATTGACACAAGAAGATAAATAGTATAATTATATAAAAATTAATCATTTTAGCTGTCCTCTTTTCTAGTGACCAAGATATGATAACCCTAACTTATATAGAAATCGCAGAATAACTAATGCGAATTTATCTTTATGGTATCCGCTTAAGATCTTTGTGTTTTATATACAAAAATGGAAACATAAAATGGACCATAAAATTTAAGCGATAACAAAAAAAAAGGAAACATGCTTCAAAAATGATAAGAAAAAATTGCGCTTTTTTCACTTCTGGTGCCCCCTTTTCCCGGTTCTAGGCCCCTTTTTCTGTTCTGGCACCCCTTTTCCAGTTATAGCACCCCTTTTTTCCGGTTCTGGCGCCCTTTTTTGCTAGTAAAGGTGAGGCAAGTACCTCACCCGCAACAAGGTCCTTCATCAGTAAATATGAAACAGTAAAGCTGTACTACTGAGAGGAGAATTTTAGACTCTTATTTTCTAGTTTATAAGTTTGCCATAGTTAATAATACTTTAATATTAATAAAAAAATTCGAATTGTGCGATTTTGTCGCTAATTATAAAACTATTTTAATAGAAATGCATTTTTACTAAAAAAAAAAATATTTATCTATATGTGCAATAAATAAGTTACATTTATTGGAAACGTACATATTGATTAAACGCTTAAAGCAGTGCAATTGTGGGGCGCATTACGCGTATTCGTACTGTGCGGTGTTTTTTCGGAACGTAATCCCCGCACAAATCGAAGGAAACCTACATCGAAACTTCATTATATCAAAAATTGTTTACGATAAAAAAAATGTCCTTCATTCTATGCATTTTTCAATACGATGAAAATAAACTATCATGTATTAGGAGCAGGGGCGTTGAAAGCGTCCGGACCCCGTGGAATCTATAATTCTACACCACCCCCTGATATCGATAACTACGGGCCTGATGACAGATAAAAAACTGCGCGTAGACAGAAATTGTTCTTTTTTTTCTGTAATATATAAATTATGTACGTGCCCATTGTCCACACGGAAGCTACAGACAGAAACGCCACAAAAGAGCCCAAAAAACTGATGAATTTATTTATTTAATAAGTAGAGCGTGTAGTCAATTCGGGTCTGGGCCTGGACTATTTACTATTATTTCAATTATTATGCATTACAATTAACGACAAAATTAAATAATAAAAATTGGATAGTGATAAAAAAAATCCAGGCCGGGCCCCAGTAATTGGTATCGACAATCCAGAATTTCCACCTTGCATTCCGAATTTTTTCAGAGGCAATATTTGTCCCGAATTAGTACTTATTTTTAATATTTATTTTAAATATCTTTACTAAAACTAAAATTATTTTTACAAAACTTGAACTAAAAAAAATCTACCGAAAGGGTATTTTCCTTGATGAACAGCTCTTGATGTATACATATTAAAAGCAATATTACTAATTAAAGTAAATTATGAAGAAAACTTTGCTAATTTTTATAAAATGCTTCAAAACAAAAAAGACATACTCAAAAAGATTCATAGTTCGGCAACATATAAAAAGTTTTGTACTGAGTAATTTTAATGAATAAGTTTTGAATTCATTTAAAAAATACAGTGATTTAAATAATGTTCCTTTAAATAATATCAGCTAATTATCTGGGATTGGAAATTTTTATTTATTATAAATTATAATTATCTATTTTATATAATTTGTATTAAAAAAATTATTAAACAAATATATTTGAATAACTAACAAACCCCCCCACCCCTCCCGTGTATAAGCTCCCATCCCGAATTTTGAACTCAAAAATGTGGTCACCTTAATATTAGGCGACCTTATTATAACATTTAATACCTTATAAAATATTTTCAAAAATTTACTGTTGATAATTTACGTCAATTCCAAACCTTTCCTTATTTCGTTATTGATAAATAAAATTAATTGGGAGGCTAATTAACAAATCAAATCGTTTTTCTAGAAGTATCACAAAGATGTTAATACCAATTCGTAAAAAATATAGCATGTAATATGTGTAAAAACACACTTACCTCCATTTATTTATCCCAACATTAGATGATCCAGCGAACCATGGATCCAAAATAAAAACACACCTAAATGTTCTAGCGCCCTTTAATCCTTCCCTTAGCGATGGATTATCATGTAGCCTTAATCCTTTACGAAACCAATGCACCATATGAATTTCACTCGCCCCGCTTTGAAGGCCAATATTTATATCACTCATTGTTATAATCTTAAGTTACATTGTTGAAACGACTATCGGGTTCGTTACTCTTGATTACAAGATATAAATACATACTTTCACTCATAAGGTCGTCGTACAATTACACAATTGCACATATTTATAATTAAATAATTTAACAACACACCATTATATGTTTTAAACTACTCTATAAATACTTATTTTTATTGATATTTTGTTTATTTTTATTATTTAAATGATTATTTAGCTAGAGAGTCTTTTTGAAATTATTTTGGTATGTTTTAAAAGAGAGCGTCGACAGTTGAATAGAGTCTTCCACGGCAAATGCAACGTGACTTGATACTGACGCAACCTGCGATTGGTTGTTGTATGTCACATGGTTTTAAAAGTCACGTTGCATACACGTTGAAAGAGGTATCGTACTGTATTCACCTACACGTCTAAAAACGCAACCGCTATATGAACGTGTCTTCCCTTTCTGAAATTATTACATTTAAAAGGGGGTTTCTCATGCTGTTAGATAACTATTATACTTGTTTGCTTAATTTTCTTAAATATTTAATGAAAATTTGTTAAATATACATTAATATAAAATTGTTCTACCTATTAGGTTTATTACATCGATATTAAGTTTTCACCACACGCAGGGCCGATGTGACCCATGAGCAGAGCTATGCGAAGGAGGCACCGAACTCGGGCGCCAAAATCGTCATTACGCCGGAAGTTTCGATGGTTTTATCGGAGAGACAGTATAGTTTGTTTCACGATAAGCTGAAGTGACTATCTACTTATGGTCCTAAACACAGTGGGTGGTAATTACAAATAACACTAATCCCTTGTTTGCACCCATAAACTAGTCAGTGATGTATC
This sequence comes from Liopterus haemorrhoidalis, assembly GCA_963971575.1. Lineage (NCBI taxonomy): Eukaryota > Metazoa > Arthropoda > Insecta > Coleoptera > Dytiscidae > Liopterus > Liopterus haemorrhoidalis. The sequence goes on from OZ020611.1 coordinate 132,404,311, forward strand.
AGGTATAAATTGCAGATGTTTTAAATATCTTTTCACTTCGCTTTGAATTTTCTATCAGATAACTTGTGATTTGTGTTAAATAGTTCAGTACGTGTTAGAAAAATGTGGCGTCCTTGGAACGAACAATTAACTTCTGTGCAATCAAATGAAGCAGATGACTATGTGACCATGATAGAAGATGATGATATAGTGCAATATACAAGGTGTCTCAAAAGAAATTTTATATTTATTTAGCTTACTGCGTGAACGCAACGTATCCGAGGGGCGCGGGGGTTATGTCAATCGGTAGCCTGGCTCTTGGGAATTTAGTCGCTATGGAGCGTTTCTCGGGAGCAGACCGCGCGTTATGCGTGCGAGAGTTTTACAAAAACGGTGATTCGGCGACTGTAGCGCGTAGAAAATTCTGCAGTATTCGAGGTTTTCGCCACTTAAATGATGCGCCAAGCATTCCTCTCATTCGACATTGGGTTAAAAAGTTTGAAGAGACTGGTACAACGCTGGATAAATCAAAATCCGGGCGACCTAGGTCATCAAGAACGGTAGAAAACGTGGAGAATGTTAATCAGTCTGTTCGTGATGACCCGAACCTTTCAATTCGGAAGCGCGCAAGTGCTTTAAATGTGCATAGATCATCATTACATCGCATTATGCACAAAGACCTAAAGCTGCACCCCTACAAAATTCAATTGGTGCAAGAATTAAAGCCCCAAGATGCCAGTCAGTGAAATTTTCTCAGGCAAATTGATCTCCCGGAGAGGTGACATAAATTGGCCTCCACGCAGTCCAGATTTAACCCCTATGGACTTTTTCCTATGGGGTTATCTTAAATCTAAAGTTTACGCCAATAAACCGACTTCACTGGCGCATTTGAAAGAAAATATCCGTCACGAAATGGCAGCCATCCCTGAGTCCACCTGCCGAGACGTCATAAGTAATTTTACTGTTCGATTAAATGAGTGCCGAGAACGCGAGGATCTACATTTAGACGATATTATTTTTAAGAAATAAATCCCCAAAAAGTGTATTTTAATAATTAATAAACATTTTTTCTATATACGGCTTACTTTTTTTTTAATCGATCCACTAAATATAAAATTTCTTTTGAGACACCTTGTTCAATAAAAAAAAAAAAAAAAAAATCGGGAAAAAACTTGTATATATTTACCTGTAGAAGCTAAAGAAATTGTGGCCAATGTGTATTTATATTTAAGGAACCGCAAAAACAAACAAGCGGCATTAGAAGAGACAAGCAAGGCAACGAAAGTAGCGATGACAACAGTATGGAATATTGTAAATAAATCCATTGATAGAAGAAAACGAAAGGATTCAGGCATATCAAAATATTTGGATGGTTTCCAGAAAGATGTAATATGGCAAAAAATTTACCAAATATACACCGAACAAAATGTGCCAACATTGGACATATTGCTCAAAAGATTAATCCAAGACCAGTGTGAAATTAATTGTTCAAAGGTGACCTTATGGCGTGCCCTTAAAAGTATAGGGTTTCAATTTAAAACTTTAAATAAAAAGCAGTTCCTTATGGAGTCAGTGCGATTAAAACTTTTGAGACAAAATTATTTAAAAAACATTCAAAAATACAGAGAAGATAAAAGGTCAATAATTTATTTTGATGAAACTTGGTACGACACACATGAAACAAAATCAAAAGGTTGGGTGGATACGTCAAATAAATGGCAAACAAGAGCACCGTCTAATAAAGGTAAACGTATTGCGATACTTCATGCAGGTTCTGAAACTGGATGGATACCGAATGCACTATTGCTTTCTACGAAAAATATCAAAGATTCTAGACTCGACTACCATGACGATACCACGGCGGAAATGTTCGAAAACTGGTTCGAAAATAAATTACTCCCGAATATACCGGCTAATAGTGTTATTGTTATGGACAATGCAAGTTAGCATAGTCGGCAACTAAATAAAGTACCGAATAGTGCAAACAGTAAGAAGGAAATCCAAGACTTTTTATATAAAAATGATATTTACTTTGAAGAAAGTTATAAAAAAAATTGTTTAATTAAATTATTAAAAAGTTATAGTTTTTCTAAAGAATATGTTTGCGATAATATTGCTCAATGCAAAGGACACACAGTTTTACGACTACCTCCGTATTATTGTATATTCAATCCTATTGAACAAATGTGGAGTCAGTTAAAGGCGAGAATAAAACGGAATAATGTTTCTCCCACTTTAAACGGCACTGTGATAGAACTTATAAAAAAAGAAGTGGAAAATATCCCTGTAGATAGTTGGAAAAATTGTGTAAATCATGTTATTAAAACTGAGGACAGTTATATTCAAATAGAACGTACTATAATCATTAATTTAGAGACTGATTCAGAGAATGATTTGGACTTGTAAGATTTTTTTTTTATCTTAAACATTATTTAATTTAAAATTTATTTTATTGTAATGTTTTCAATACTAATTGTAATGTTTTAAATTTAATTATAAGTTCTATAAATTAATTATATTTATAATAAAAATAAAGTTTATTTTGATGATATCTTATGTTCATTTCTTGTTACAATTGTGTCATTACATGGTGTAATGTAATTTATACCTGATACATCTCTGGCTAGTTTATGGGTACAAACAAGGGATTAGAGTTATTTGTAATTACCACCCACTGTGTTTAGGACCATAAGTAGATAGTCACTTCAGCTTATTGTGAAACAAACTATACAAGTCTCAGTATTTTTCCTATATGTGGGTTAAATAATTGTATAAGTATGCCAAATTGCAACTTTCTGTGTCCAGCCGATTGACCACAATTTCTACCGCACTGACACAGACTGACACGCTAAAAATCAATAAATTTTCTTTGGAGAGCGGAATGAGAAAATCTTTTCTTTTTTTTTTTAATCCCATATAATGGACTGTGTGTTCTTATACAAGTCTGGGCTCAGTTTGCATTTGTCAGAACTGAGCCAGCTCCATTTTCTATTTTTTTTTTTCTTTGCAGCCTTACTTTAGTTTTGAGGTCCGGGTTGACTGATAGTCAACTGAGCCTCGGTAAAACAATAATTGCGAGTCCGGGCTCCGAGAAAACAATACCGTTCCTCCACCCCGATAATTACGATCACGACGGGGGGAAAAATGTGCTTGTTGGAAATAATTGGTCTTAATATTCACTGGAATATAATGCATAATATATTTACGTGACGTACCTATTGTTCACGTGGAAGCTACCAATAGAAACGTTACAAATTCTCGCTTTAACGGGATATTTTGTACACCTGTATCATCATTCAGTTTGTTTCTCTCTTATGCACGACCCAATCGATATCTTATTGTTGTTGTTTGTTTGTATTATTTTCATTATCTTCTGTATTCGTAGGAACGAGTTGGCATCGGGGCACTTGCCAGGGGCGCGGGGCTTGACTAGGGGCGCCATTGTATATACTTTGTCATTGCGAAAGTGAGGACCTTTTTTTGTATAATCAATTTACTTTATTTGCCAAGGACGCCAAAAACATTGCTACGGCTCTGCGTGCGTTTTCCCGTAAGTACGCATATACCTTGGAACACGAATTCCCGTTTTAACGAAATATTTTGTAAAACTTATTAAACAACAAATATCCATCTATATGTCCGTTAATGTGTTTTTCTCTTATATTAGACCCAATCGAGAATTCTTTTTACGAGTGTACCCCGTTTAACGAATCTTTCTTCAATGACACTATTTGTAAATATGTTTTAAAACAATATTTACGATAAAATTTAGTATACGAGGTGTGTAAATTAAGTAACCGGACAAGGCTAGTTTGATCTGGCAACATTTGGGACGCGGTACTTGGAGCCCCTCCAAGTACTGCCCTGGCAGGTGAACATGTCATACGCCTTCAGTACGAGTTTGAACTCGTTAAAGTAATTTTGTTGTCCGTAGCGATTTTTTTCGTGAAACAGTATTTTTTAGTGCGTTGTAAAAATGAGTGTCATTCATCTCGAGCAACGGTGTGCTATCAGGTTTTGCTTCAGACTTGGGCACAGTGCAACGGAAACTTTTGTAAAACTTCAGCAGGCCTATGAAGACAGTGTTTTGTCAAGGATCCAGGTTTTTTGGTGGATTAAGGCACTTTCAGAAGGAAGAGACTTGATTGAAAATGAATCACGTAGCGGAAAGCCTTCATGTTTAAGGACCGATGAAAATGTCGACAGAATTCCGGATCTTGTGCGTTCAGATCGTCGGTTGACAGTCAGAATGATCGGGGAAGAGTTGAATTTGACTCACACTACCGTTCATCAGATTTTAACCAATGAATTGGGGATGAGAAAAATTTGCGCAATTTCAATAAACGAGATTGTGGCCAGTAAAAACATTCCTGTGGCTCCTCAGCATCCTTATTCACCTGACTTGAGTCCTTGTGACTTTTCCTCTTCCCAAGTTTGAAAAATCACCTTAAGGGACGTCATTTTGGGACTCGAAAACATTCAAACGTCCGTAACAATCTAGCTGAAAGCTATTCCAGTATTCGAGTTCCAACACTGCTATGAGCATTGGAAGAACCGTCTCCAGCGCTGTGTGGCTTGCCAAGGAAGTAATTTTGAGGGAGACAATGTTGAATTGTAATTCTATTCGAAAAAAGATTTTTAAAATCAGTCCGCTTACTTAATTTACACACCTCGTAGGTACATACAGGCTCGACAAGAGGGGGGGGGGTAGCCGGGGAAAATTCCCGGGGCCCCCGGGTGTTTGGGGCCCCGGAGTCATAGCCAGAACCCTAGGAACGGTCTGGCATCAGGTCAAGTGCCAGGGGCGCGTGGCCGCCACTCACTTGCATTTTAGGTTATCAGTTGTATTTTCACCTGTATTATAATAAAAATTCCCGGATATACTAGAATTGATCATTACCCGGGGCCCCAGAAGTCCTCTCGGCGGCCCTGGGTATATGGTTATAGTATTTTCACTTGCATGATAGGATACTTTTCACCGGCATACGTCGGTTAACAAATTCCCGCTTGAACGAACTACTTTGTACATCTGCCATTAAACAACTAATATCCATGTATGTCTGTCAGTCTGTTTATCTCTTATGCAAGGAATCCTTCTTCAACGAAGGTATTTGTAAATCTACAGTTTTAGAACCAATATTTTTGATGACATTTCGTTGAAATGCTTTATAACGACGATACAACCGACTATATATATATATATGAAAGAGGATATATATATATATATATATATATATATATATATATATACAGTATTGGCCATAAAGATAGCAACTTTTGATAATCCTCTTTCATTTTCATTCTATCCAATATTTTTAAAATTAAAAAATGTAATTCTTACCTTTAACAATCCTCTACATATATTATAGTAAAAAATTAAATTTTAATAGTAAATTCTATTTATTATTTTTACCTGGACATAAAGATAGCAACTACTCTTAAAAAAATCTTTTTTTTTATTAATTAAGAAAATGAATTATTATTAACAGATCATTTTTAATATTTTGTATAGTAACCACCAGTATTTATAACTTCCCAACATTTTTTCGGCATTGATTATAATAATTTCGTGATCATTTCATTATAAATATTAGACCAGGCACCCTGCAAAGCTTTAAACAAATCTACAATATTTGAATGCGTTTTGTATCTAATCTTTCTGTCGAAAATCTCCCAAAGGTTTTCTATTGGATTTAAATCGGGTGACTGTGACGGCCAAGTCATTACGTTAATTTTTGAATCCTCGAACCATTTTTTGACCAACTTCGAAGAATGTTTTGGGTCATTATCATGCCGAAAAATATGTTTTAAAGGCCTGAACTCATCAGAATAAGGTTCCATAACATTCTGAAGGATGTCTTTATATTTAAATCGATCCATTATTCCTTCAATGTGGTATAGAGGACCCATACCATATCCCGAGAAACAGCCCCATGCCATCACACCACCTCTGCCATGTTGAACTGTTAGCAAGGTGTATTTTTGAACTAATCTTTTATTAGCAGGCCTCCTAACGTAACTTACACCATCACTTTTAAACAAATTGAACTTAGATTCATCACTAAAAATAACTTTTTTCCATTGATCTACAGTCCAGTCAATATGATTTTAAGCAAATTCTAATCGGGCCTTCACATTTTTTTTGGATAGAAGTGGTTTTTTAGCGGGACGGCGACTAAAAAGACCCTCACTAACTAATCTTCTGCGAATAGTTCTTGTTGAGATGTTTTCTCGATCCATTTGTGGCAAAAGGCCCAAAATTTTCTCCGATGACAGAAATGATGGTAATTTTAAGTAACCATATGGGAACCACAAGAGAAGAAATGTTGTGTACAAAATACCCAGTTCTTTAGGCATGCTAAGAATTATCAGTATAAAAACTTATCCTATGCAAAGAACGGGTACTCTGCTAGTAAAATATAATCTTTCTTAAAATAGTATTTATTTAATTGTACAGATTTTTTCTACCTTTATTTTCTGCGAATACATTAATTACAAAATATATCTCAATTAGAGATGGGAATTTCGGCTCAGTTTGCGGAACCGGATCAGTGGAGGTCGTTCAGTTTGTTGAGCCGGTTCATTGATCCGGCTCAGTGATCCGGTTAAGTAAACATGTTTCCGAGACACAGGTCGGTCGTTAGTTCGTAGGTAGAACGTCGCTTAGAGCCGGTTCTTGCAATATATGAACTGTAAACATGATCCCGAGACACATGTCGGTCGTTAGTTCGTAGGTAGAACGTCGCTTAGAGCCGGTTCTTGCAATATATGAACTGTAAACATGATCCCGAGACACAGGTCGGTCAGTCGTTCGGTCGTAGGTAGAACGTCGCTTAGAGCCGGCTCTTGCTTAGACCCGGTCAGTTGTCGGTCGTTCGCTCGTAGGTAGAACGTCGCTTAGCCTCGGCTCTTATCTAACATTTTTGAAACAAACAATTCACTTTATGTAGCTACTGTAATTTAAACCAGATGTGTTAAGTTTATGGCGATGTTTATTGCCCTTATAAATCGGACATCTAGGATTTGGGCAATATTTTTATATAGTATGGTTGTAAGAAAATACAGACTAAGCCTTATTAGTTTCAAATAAACTGCCCTACAAATTGATGACAAAATACACTTTATGATAATACATTACAAGCCGAGTTCTCGCGAAGTTCAACATGACATCGATCCAGATCAGGATCACTCCGGTCACTGCTCACAATCGTCCGACCAATCGTATCCTTGAAACTTGACACTATACAGTGAGCCGTGAGCCGGCTCATTTCAATTTGGTGAACCGTGTCACTTCGGTCAGTGTACTGAGCCGGCTCAGTGAGCCGGTTCGTTCATGAACGACCAATCTCTAATCTCAATACAATCCAATAAATCTGATTTTCTCGCTATAAGTGCTTAAATTATTTAGTTCGCACTGCGCTAATGAAGATCGGACATAATTTTTTAATACATAATGCATGGAAATGTATAGAACTCTAAAAAGAATAGGTACAGGATAACTTTCATACGTCGAAGTCGATGGTTCTTTAAGAAAAATTTTATGTATACTACGTTTACATTTGCCGTTCAAACGCATCTGGAAATACTTAGCCAGTTTCGAATACCATTCGATAATCCCACTTTACACTTTAGAGCGTTCGCATACGAAAGTAACTATTCGAATTTGGTCGCACACGAAAAGTTACGCATGAGTTCAAGAATTGGACCCCTTGTTCTAATAAAATTTAAGTTGGTTCAAACTATTTTGAATACAAGGGGTGATCGGAAAGTTTCTAGAACGAGATAGAAAGCATAACTTTTTGGGGGGAAATTATATTTAGTCCAACGTTTTTCAGGACTTTTCATTCCTTCAGAAAAATAAGAATTATCTAAACTCTCGAAATATCCATTTAGAGCAGTGGTTCTTAACCTTTTTGAAGTCACGGAGCACTTTTGACCATAAGGTAAATTCGCGGAGCACCAAAATCAAAAAGGCAAAAAGCAAACAAATACATCAAAACAAACACATCATTTTTATTGAAAATTAAACATAATTATTACATAACAGGTAAAAATAACATTGATTATACATTATACATAATCAATTTTACATATATACATATATAAACATGTCAATTTTGACCTGAATTTGAATTTAAGCCAAAATTAGTTCGCCAATACAGTATACTCCATCTCCTGCGACACATGCAACAAAACATACATAGGTAGAAGTAAACAAAATTGCTGATATAATCGGATAACTACGGATATATCAAATGCAAGCCCAACGCCACAGCGAAAGTATTCACACAAATACTTTAGGCCATGTATTTAACTACAATGAAGTAAAAATATTAGATGTCGAAAGACATATAATAAAAAGAGAAAATTCTGAGAAATTATTGTATTGTCCGTTATTTCATATCTGTAAAACGGCTACAGCTACAGCGGGATTCCCCACACAGAGCTGATCGAAAGAGAGAATAAGCTAAAGGAGTAGGTTTGCCTGTATCATAAAAAAAATCACTAATAAAAAATGCCTTACCGGATAGTTATCTAAGACCTGAATTACAGATCTTATGACTTATGAACAGAACTCACATAACATAATCCAAATAAAAACATATAAAATGTGACTATACCAGAGGATCTGACGGAGACACTGAAATATTGAAATGAGAAATGCGACGCAACAAATTTCAATAATTTTTACTTCAGACAGCGAGATAGGAAGGGAAATGTCGCCACAAACATATGAATGCTGACGAGCAAATAATTGTTTTCATTGTCACAAAACAAAAACAAACTTATGTCTGGCACAGTCAATAATATAGGCCGGTAGAGTCAATGCTCTATCTGGGTAATAAGATATGATTGGAGTCAACACTATAATTAGGATTTAAAATTTTCGCGGAGCACTTGCAAAAAGCTCGCGGAGCTCCAGTGCTCCGCGGAGCACCGGTTCAGAACCAATGATTTAGAGCTTCGACGGCTTCAGTATTTGATGAGAATTTCTTTCCAGCCAACCATTTTTTTAGTTTTGGAAACAAAAAGAAATCAGAGGGAATCAAGTCTGGCAAGTACGGTGCATGTTCGATTAATTCGAATCGTAATTCATGCAGTTTTGCAATCGCAGTTATCGATTTGTGGGAAGATGCGTTATCTTGGTGGAACAAGGCATTTTCTTTGCCAAATGAGGCCTTTTAGATTTTTTTTTTTTTTAATTTTTAAACTTAGCTACTTAGGCCATTATCCAGTAGATACATTTATTTTTGAAAAATCCATGCCATAACCGGGATTCGAACCCGAGCCCTTATGGTCTAGAAGCCAGTGCATCGCTAAACTAACATCGCTTTTAGATTTGTTTTTTTTTAGTTCAATCTGGCTAGTAACGATTATGTATTACAGTTTATACATTACGCATAATACTGGCTTGTTATGGTTCTTGCATGTTGCAAGTAGTCGATGAAAATTATTCCTCGGGATTCCCAAAAGACGGTAGCCAAGCCATAACCTTACCAGCTGATAGCATCATCTTAGCCTAGGGTGACCAGACGTACTCATTTTTGAAGTATTATACTCTTTTTTAAGTAATATCCTCTATACCAGGGATGAGCAACCTTTTTTTACTACGGGCCAACTAGAAATTTAAAAATTTCCTGCGGGCCGCATACGAAATTTATTAAAATATGAACACAAGATGATAAACACAAATTATCTATTTATTAACAAAATAACAAAATTATTTTTAAAAAAATACACAAATAAAACATATAATAGAAATGCTAGGTATAAAAAAACAGTCAAAGATAATTATTATGGGGAAAAAATCATAAACAAATTTTAATGAGAAGTTTGGCATTGCTTCTTTGCAACCAATTGCTCTATATTGCTCTTATTTATGCTTTAAAATATATATGTATCTTCTGTAATTTAATGGCCATTTTTGAAATTTGACAGACAAAAGCTTTGACGGGCCGCACGAAAAAGTACTACGGGCCGCGGGTTGCTCATCCCTGCTCTATACTCTTACTTTTTATAAAAAAAACCCTGAATATACTCGACACTATATACTTTTGCTCGACACTTGTTTTTTTTTGTAGAGAATTAGGACCTGTTTTTTGCACATCACTTTTATTTTGGCAGTGAGGACCTTTTTTTTTCTCATCACTTTTATTTTGGTACTGAGGACCTTTTTTTTATCATCACTTGTATATTTGAGTGAGGACCTCTTTTTTTGCTCATCACTTGTATTTTTGGACCGTTTTTTTAGTATACTCTTATTCTGTTAAAAAAATCTGGTCAGCTTATCTTGGTCTTCTTCGGAGTTGGTGCACCAACTCCGAAGTGCAGTGATGTATCCATGTTTCATTTGCAGTTACAAACCGTCGCAAAATGTATTTTGTATTGCGCTTGAACATTGTTGAAAAATGGTCAGTCGCAGTTGCTTTTGGTCGTTTGTTAGCAAACGTGGCATCGTTTGTTAGCAAACGTGGCACCCATCTTGCAGTGAGCTTTATCATGTCCAAATGTGTGCGGTTAGATGAAATGCTTACTGCCTCTGCTCTCTCGCAATTTTAGTCGGCAATCGTGATTCCGTGGACTTTTCTAACCGTTTCTTCATCGGTAGCTGTTTTCGGCCTACCAGAACGTGGTGCATCCTCTGTGTATGATCGACCACGTTTAAATTCTCCAATCCAATTTGCAACTGTTGCATATGAAGGAGCAGACTTACCATGACTCCGTCTAACTCCTTTTTAATATATTTAGAATTGTTTTATCACTCCACGGAACTCGATTTTATTCATGATTAAGAATATGTACGTAATTTGTTGCTTTAGTTGACTGTCACGGCTATACTGTATGCACGATCAGTCTGGAAATTTGACTGTAGTTATATGAAAGAATTGGCCTTCAAAACATATGAACAACATGAGCGCGCAACTTCGTCTTTTAGTTCGTTCCTGAAACTTTCCGACCATGTTACGCCCTCGTAGATATATTTTTGTTATTGTTTAATTTTACTATAAGCAGTTCACTTTTGTAAGAACAAACTAAGAGGGAATTTGGTTTTCAATAGTTTGCACCTTTGAAGCTGTATGTCATGTTGGTATTAAAAAATGACACTTTTTTAAAATGACGATCCATTTGACATATGTCATAATGAAAAATGATATCTTCATTATAGTGATCCTAACCTTATCAACCTCGGTCTCGGTATCAAGTCGGTTTTACAGCGTAAGGTATATTTTTAATTGACATTTAAAGTCAGTAATACACCATAAAAGTAACCAAAATAACCAGATCTAGTGTGTTCTTACAAAAGTGAACAGCTTATATTAGCTTTATTTATGTTTAATTTCAAACGCTGAATTGTTCAAGGCGGCGGCATCATGTTAGGTCCATCTTTTGTAATAATTTGTATATTTTTTGTCATATGCTATGCCTTTTGCCAGGTAACGGAATTTTAATAGATGTAAAAATGTTTTAATTTTGACATGTAAAAATGGTAATTAATAGTAGTAAATTATAAACCGATACCAAGTTCCGAGAAGAAACCGTCGATTCGGTTCCGTTTATTTTCCCCTTACTGCTTACTGGTTAGTTGTGTTGATTTTCTAAATTTCTGCACCCTCGCTCCACAAGTGATTTTCCAAATTTCTGTAGTCCTCTCATTTTTTTTTTAACACCGGGGATACTGAGCAAGTGACTTTCTGTGACACCATACTTTTTTTGTCCCGGGTCAGAGTGAGGCACTAGATAGCAACCCTACTATCTGCCCGTTTATCCGAAATTGACGCAAAAACGGTTAGAAACATTTTCACATAATTTTGTATAGTGTCAGAGTAGAATTAGAATATTTCAACGGGGCGGGGTTTTGAAGGTGAGAGAGCAACTAAAAAACTTGAAATATCTCTCATAATTGACTTAAGAACAAAAATGTATATGACGAAATTGTTTAAAATAAGAATACTTACCTCAAGTTGAAAGGAGCCTCAAGCTCAAGCTCAAAGTGAAAGGAGCGCCAAAAGTGCTTTTGATGATAAATTTGACTCTTTGTTGAGCGCTGCAATGTGATAATTACGCCAATAAAGACGCTTCTTCATTTGCAATATGTAGGTACAGAACAACTGAATTTACATTAATAAACGAATTACATTTTTGCTAAGCAATGCTGTATAAAGTATTCACTTTACACGCTTATTGTGCAATTCTGTGGCAAATCTGTAAGCTACAGATGACCGTATCTAAGGAGTTGTTTTATGTGTTGATATGGACAGTTTCTTACAGATTCTGTCTGTAAAAGCTTACAGACAGAATCTGTACAGATCTGTGCAGAATTGCACCATAAAGCCTTGTTTATAATAGGTCTGTAACTTAAACGCATCGCATATGCTTAAGGCGAATCAATGGTGTATCACTGTTCTGCTTATATTACGAACATCTGTTTGTAATAAACAGACAATATACTCCATTCATACATTTTTATGCTTAAGCCATGCACTATGGGTCTATTATAAATGAGGCTTAATGTTCAAACGTGTTGTAATGGTAATCAACTGTCAATGCCATTTTTACAAATCATTAAATGTACTTTTTCATGCAAGGATGTACTGTAGAGAATAAATGTAATTTATGTGTATATTCTACATGTAATTTACTTTTTAGTTTGTTCACAATGGAAACGTTACCTAAAATTAACGCGTTTCTTTAAAAACATTTTTGATTATCAATTTATATTAAATTATATTTTTAATCTCACTACCAACAAACTGCACATTTTTGTACACAATTATTTTTCTGGTGATATAAATGACAAGATTATTAAATTCGCGCACTTACAAAAAAGCGTTTCAACAGAACTCAGAACCGTTAGTCTAATATTTCTGCTTCCTTTTAATGTAATTTTGGTGGAAAAATAAAAATAATATAAACATAGCAGTAAGGCTGATACTGGTTTAGAGACATATTTTCATCCCCACTCCTGTTGTCTACATAGTCGACATAGATTACATTGTCTACGTGATATTTACATGTAAAGTAGACGACCCCTAAAAATGCCCATATCTAATTTCATGTTACAATATAAGTTAATGAAAGGTTAATAGTTTTGATGTGATAATTACTTTTGTAAAATTCCTCAGTACAACTGAAAAAATTGTATGCAAAACATGTACATACAGTACTCTTCGTATTATCAGTTTTGGCACTCACCTCAAATTTGTACTAGATTGAAAAGACCTACTGTGAGAACGGCGAGAGACGTGTGGCCAAATGGTGCGCCCGCACCAGCTAGATGTTTGGCCAGCCAACTCGAAGGACCAGTGCAATGTTTGAACAACGGACACAGCCATCTTGTGGCTTGCCTCCGCGATGTTGTAGCAGGCTATGTGATTCATTTGTTTCCTTATTGTTTAATGTTGTCATGTAGTGTTGCTTAATAAATATTTTTGACAGATGTGCTGTTCTGGTAATTTTTAAGTTTATATACAGTGTTAACCGGGTCCTGGCACCCATATTTGTGTTTTTAATCATTCAATAAAAGGTCACAGCATATAATCTCCGGTCTTCGAAGTGCATTTTAAAAAGGTCCTAGCACCTCAGCTCTTCCCTGCAGCCGCAATAAAAGATAAGTAGAGCCCTGCGCGGATAAGCTTTTCGGGCTAAACTAGGGATTAGGTTGCTACAACGTTACAAAACTTCTTTGTAGATGACAGCACATAACAATTTCACTAAATAATTCAAGGATTATCAGTGGCTCTAAAACAATGGTTTCTGGAAGCGAACTACCCATCTTCTAGTTTAATGACAAAACACTATCTTAGGTTAGGTTAGGTCAGTAAGTGTTTGGTTAGAAGAAGCCGAGCGAAGCGAGCTACCCATCTTCTAGTTTAATGACAAAACACTATCTTAAAACTCGCGCTAATATAACAATGCCGCCTGTTTAGAATCATCGTACGTTAAACAAAACATGTGTGGTGTGACGCATGCTCAGTTATGTAGTAACCTATCCCCTAGTTATACCACTTTTCTGTATCTGCATCCGATCCGCATCTCCGTTATCCGCATCCGCAGCTTTTGTAAATAATAAATTGTCAATTTGGAAAGAACTAACATTTTTCGCCTTCGAGTTACCAGTTTATATATTACTAACCTAACCTAAGGGACGCCAAAAGTTTTGGGGCCTAGATGCGTTAATAACTTTGAAATTTAGAGAGAGATAACGAATTTGGGGGTCCTTTTTCGTAGGGAGCAAGTGGCGTGCTGCTCATGAAATACGTGTTGATAGTACAGTCAAGTATCATATTTGTTTCAACTAACATCTCATGTCAGTTTTACCTTTTACAAGGCGAGGAAAAAGTAATGCAACGTGGGTATATTTTTTATAATATTGAATTTAAAAAAATAAATCAGAAAAGTTACTTGGTAGAAGGTGCTTCAAATTTTTGTGATCTAGTATTCTCTTACGCCATTTCATCATGCGTTAGGCAATGCAACTTTAATTTTTCAAATAACAACATATGTCATTTTTCAAATTTTTGGTATCAGCAAGACTTTTAACTTCGGGTACTATAAAAAAAATTGGCAGGTTACATAATAATATTTTCGAAATAAATTTATATAGGAAATTTTTGTATTTAAATCAAACCTAAATCAGTTTTATGTAAAAAAAAATCGTTTATTAGATTTAAAAGCAAGAATTAGAGCAGAGGTAGGAAAAATTACATCGAAAGTGTACCAGGTTACCTTTTCTATATTCCATAATAAAAACACAGTTATGTTGATTGTCTCAACTCAATCTCGAGCATGGACAATATTCTTAACAATATTTATATATATATATATATATATATATATATATATATATATATATATATATATATATATATATATATATATATAACAATATAACAATAACATGAGTGAAATAGAATGCTACAAAATATCATATGTATGTGTATACAGACAACTGAAGATAACCCAGGACTGCGTAGTCAGAACACAATTGCATGTTTCTCCGAAAGTAACCGAAGATTTAATGTTCACGCGGATAAGCGGATATGAAATTTTATCAGCATCCGCATGGTTTAAATGATAATTTATCCGCATCCGCAGAAAAGTTGCGGATATCTGCAAATTTGCAGGGCTCTAAAGATAAGTATTAGCTATAAGCCTCCCTGCATCATCTAATCCTTATCCTTTTAGAAACGCTGAATAGCCGTCACGTCTCCACGTGATAATTATTGCCAGGCAGACATCAACATCATCGGAACATTCTAGCTGTTGCTGTAGCGCACCAAGATCAACCACCAGCACTGATCCTTCAATCCATCCAGTCCATTCGCTCTGTGCCCGGTGGTCATTCAAAGGGGCATTGGTCCTTCGAGTTGACCGGCCGAACATCTCGCCGGTGCGGGCGCACCATTTGGCCACACGGGCCATATCACTCGCCGTCCCCACATTTGGTCCTTCGAGCCGGATATTATATGTTGTGACCTTTTATTAGATGAATAAAAACACAAATATGGGTGCCAGGACCCGGTAAACACTGTATATAAATTTTAAAATTACCAGAACAGCACATCTGTCAAAAATATTTATTAAACAACACTACATGACAACATTAAACAATAAGGAAACAAATGAATCACATAGCTCGCTGCAACATCGCGGAGGCAAGATGGCCGTTGTCCAAACACCTTCTTTACAGACTAACTGCATAAATCTCTATTATCTACATCTCAAATTAATTTATTTTCATTATATTTAAAAACAAAATCATTTTGTCAAAATTTTATTACGAGTATTTTAATACAATTAGAACTTATCTACTAACTGCAAAATATATTGTTGTTCCTGATCTCTCCACTCAGTATCGCCCTCATCACCCAAATTACCAGCATATTCTCTCATAACATGCCTAATAGTTTTCAAAGCAGCTCCTCTCAGATTCAAAATCTGCGTTACCCGCTGTTTAATGCTAGCAGAACCAGCAGAACAAACCTCCAAAATAATATAATCAATCAGCTGTAAAGTAAACAGTCCATTTTCTAATTTCTTCAGGTAATTAGCATCTTCATCTTGCTCATCTTCTGGTTCCTGATCGAGATCTGCTTCAACTGTTTCTACTTTTTCCAGGTACTTGAAATGTAATTCTAACAACCTATCAACTTTTTCATGATCATTTTCCACAAATTTACTAACTAGTCTTTGTCTTTGCGATCCTCGGCAATTTCGTAACATACTTGCTATTATAGATACTACATGTTCTTCATGATCTTCAGTTGTTAATAATCTTTTTCTGTTTTTCCGAGGTGTCTTCATGAATAATGGAAATATCGTTCTTAAGCCGAGAATGTCTACGAATTTGTTGCAGTTATCTTTACCTTGTGGACCAGACATGGCGTGATCTAGTACTTTCAATGAGCCGTTTCTAGACATTTTCTTTTCTCGCAACATAAGGTTCATAAGTTGGAGACCTTCACCTTTGAGGAAACGATCGCGATTTAGTGTTGACATCAATGCACTGCATAAGCAGTTGAAGAGGTTTTCCATCATTTCTTGTTCTTCTGCGGTGTTTGGATCGTGTCTTTTATAGAACTGAAATAAAAAGAATAAAAAATATAGAAAACCGAAATCTTTCTTTCCGGTAGTTTCAACTTTACAGAACGTGAAACTCCCGACTACGATAACAAACCATAATACATCTAAAGATCGTAAATTTCATACCAACATTTCACACTATGTACGATTAACAATTTAAAATTTTATGTATGGTTAAACATCGATTATCCGTAGTAATTCGGAGACGCTATAGCAGGGAAAAGTATCCTGATTAATACAAAATACGTTTTATTTGGTTAAAAATCTTGCAAAACATATAAAAACAAGATTAATATGAGCCTATAACAAAAACAAATTTTGTAATGGATAATACGGTCAAAAAAGACCTATAGTTCGTTCAAACAGTAGAATGCAGTATTTCTCTTATGGGAACTGGCAGCGGTGTTACCAAATATTGTAAGTGTCAAATATGTCAATGAACCCAAAATATCATGCGGAATTTTATGAGAGTTGATTTACAAAAATCAATTCTGTACAAAATTCAGGTAACACAAAACAAAAATGAATAACCATTTGTACCAGTGGCGGCTCCAAGACTAAGCAACTGAAGGGGCAATCAAAGATTAAATAAAAAATATATAAAAGCTTACTAGTTATACAATTCAGTTTCATCAAATAGACTTTGATACAACAAAAGTTTAAACAATTTAATAATTTATTAATTATACACCGATTTTTGTCGACCGTTTCATTATACATTACAATCGAAGCTCTAAATGCCCAATCAACCTGATTTCGAATGTCGGTTTTTCCTAAAATATTAAATTTCACATAGTTTTTAATATGCACTGCACTATAAACTCCATTCACAATAAATATGAGATGACGTCACACTTGGTTAATTTAAGTACCAATGTCATGTTATTATTTAACCAACATAACCATAACTCAGTTAGTACATTTATTTATTTAATGTTGGTAAGATTTTTATACGTTGCCAGCTTGAGATTGTACTGTTCAGTCATTTTTAGTCAGGTTTGACATTTACTTAATTGAGGTTAAATTTTATTTGTCATTAAATAAAATATTATTGTAATAAAAATGCCGAAAGCTCTTAGTAGCTGCGCTTAAAGGATGGTTTTTACTGTTATTAATTATTTTGAAAGAGAGCGAGTTAATGGTGGGCCTTTAATGGATTTGAAATGTGTAAGAGATGTGAGTAAATATTAAATTTTGTTTATATCTATGTCTTTTCACTTGAATATTTTTCTACAAATAATTGTTAATTAACTTTTTACAGTTGCTGCTGCATTAGATGTCAGCATTTCTAAAATAAATAAAATCGCTACGCAACAAGCGAGAGGTGAAACTGTCAATAGCCCGAAAAAAAATTAAAAAACAAACGAACTCGTACTAAATCTGTTGTAGAATTAGACAATTTTACAACAGTTGGGATACGTAATGTAATTTATGAGATGTACCGTAATAGTAAGGACACAACATCTGTTACGTGAGGCCTCTTAATAAATACATTTGATTTTAGGAGAGCTTGTTACTGTTGACACTATTAATATAAAATTGCATAAAAGGGGACTGTATGATGGTGGAAAGACTTTCCTTTGGAAGATTATAAGAAATATCGGTTTTAAATATAAAAAGGACGACCCAAGACATTGCCTAATGGAACTTCCCCAAATCGTTCTGAAAAGAATCAAATTTTTTAAAGAATATTTGAAGATAAAACAGGAAGGACTCTACAAATTTATATTTATAGATGAAACCTGGATTTTCAAAGATGGGAATGTACGTCGTTACTGGAAAGATGAAGATCTTATCAATATTAATATCGTAAAATTGTATCGAACATCTGATATTCAAATATTCAAAAATTTCTATTCGAATAATAAAAAATTTGACTCTTTATCATTACTTTCCAATATCTTCATGAATAACATGACTTCGGGAAGCAAGCTCGGAGCGTTCGAGAAAAGGTCTAAACGCGTTTATTCGATGTCTGGAGTTAAACAGACTGAATCGGAACACTCCGAGTTTGTTTCCCAAACCCACTGTGTCAATCTGACACCAGGCGAAAAATTAAAGTAGATTGTATTAAAAGGATGAAAAGAACACGACACATTTCTAATAACAAGATTGCAAGATTTCTGATGATTCTTATACACTGAAATTTTCATTTTTTTTTAAATTTAGTACATTACACACTTAATATAATTTAAACCATATATTTCGCGACAAATCGGTTGGAAAGAACTGCTGTGAATCATAATTTACATTAATTCCTGTCCTCCATAGAAAATACAGGTTTTCAATCTCTTTTTAGAAGTAGTTCGATATAACCTAACTTTTTTGCTAATTTGCGAATTGGCAACAAGGGAAGTTTTTCAACTGTGACGTCATCTCATTGTTATGGTAAATGGACTTTAGTTATGTTTTTTAGCCTTTTCGCGTAAATGTTTTAAATCAACGACACCTTTTTCGACCCATTCTTTATCAATAACAATATTTTTTAAAATTAAACAAACGAAACAGAAAAAAACATGGTACTGTACCTACACTTCCACAAATCCACTCATTTATTTCATGCATATTTTTATTAAAATACCTTCTTTATTTATAGATGTCATATTCATTATAGGTAAAGGACTATCATTATTTTTGAATAAAAGTTATTCTTCGACTGTCAAAGTTACTCTAGTATTCAAAATACGTCAAACTATCACTTTTATCCATGTTTAGTTATTATGCACTTATTACTTTGTCACAATAATGTAAATACTGGAAGTTATTCGCATTTCAATAACTGGCAAGTTGCAACGCTTGTTTTGTCATAGTGTAGCTAATTTCATAGCTTTGAGCATTGTCCCAATGGGAAGTATAGAAAGACGTTACCCTTACGATGCTATGCAAGGACAGTTTACATATAGATACAGACAGTGTCTTGGGGCAAAATAGTTGAATGCCCGAAAAATGGGAGCGCTGCGGTGTGAACTGTCGCGCGAATTCAAATGGAGCAAAGCGTATAAAAATAAACAAGATCTTAGGTTTAAAGATTTAAATTAAAAATGAAACAAGAATCTTAACGTAAAATAAAATTTTAAAATATAAAAAGATTCATTTTTCTTGGGGGAATATCTGAAAAAATTATAGGTTATGTATATATATTGCTCTGAGCCGGAAACGTACGAGAGGAATTTTTGATCAGATTTGGTTTTTGAAAAATATGGCAGTTTTTGTGTTTTTGCTAAAATAATTATTTTTTTTAATTCATGGTTAAATTATGGCTAATAATGTTATGGATTTTTTGTATTTATAGCTAAGATAGTGCGTGTATTTTTTTGAAATTAAAAATATTAAAAAATATATATTTTTTTAATAGTTGCGAATTGAGTTACTCACACCACACCACACTTTACTCTACTCTGTAAAATATTTCTTATTAATCTAATGAAAACTTGAATACGAAGCAAATGCAAAAAAAAAACACTGGGATATTATGGCCCATTTGCCCTTACATGAAAGTTGCCCTTGATTTGTACAATAATGCGTTTTTACAGATCAGCGTGCTTTACAGCCGGCAACCTCGCCACGAAAGAAAATAATAGTTTTATTGGATTTTATTAAAACCCATTAGAGAGTATGAAAAAGTACTATCCATTTGCCCTGTACTGCATTCTAACGTTTAAACGGACTATAGAACATAAATGGAGGAAAATATATGGACGACAGAAAATAGACAGTTCAGTATTACGTATTTTTCTACCTTATAGACAGACAGACACATGAGTGACGTTATACGGGTTTTTTTGGTAATCATTCCTACAAAACCCTAAATATGTGGAAACTATGAACTAAGATCCCGAATACCTGGGAAAATGCTAGAAGAAAAGAAGAAGATAGGACTTATTTAAATGTATATATCCAAGATGCACTTACCGCCAATTGCTGTAATAATGTGTCAATTCCATCTAATTCTCCAAGCATTACACGATTACTATCATTGTCTTGCAATAAAATCGATAGCATTTCACTTGCATACAGTTTGTTTGCTTCAAAAGGTGCTTTCATTCGCAGTCTCCTTAATAACCATTGCATTAAACCTTGCTTGGCGGCATCTGAACACACTTCCTGTCGGAATTCAGTCAAATTCTCAATTATAGCTGAAAATATAAAAATAGAAAAATTATATATGTATATTATACATATATATTTTTTTGTATGCACAAAACGTAATAATAATAATAATGTGAATTAAATTGAACTGAATTAAATCAATAAATTCATAAATCAAATTAAGTATAACAATAATAATAATGATCGCTATCTGATATACTTATAGTCAACGCTTATGAGATTGCTATATTACTTCCGAACCTCGAACGAGAGAAGTGTGGAGGTTACAGAAGGTATAATAAATGAAGAAAGAATGTGCACGTTTTGAAATGGTGATTCTGTGGGTATGTGTTTTGATTCAGTATGGGTTTTATATGTATTTTTAGCAAATAAGTATATTGGAGCTATATTTAGTTTTGTTATAGGACAATTGATGAATACTAGTAATTTTTTCTCGTTACTCTGAGTTAAACCCCCTTATATTATGTATTTTTGTGATATAAGTTGTGGCGGCAGTTGGTTTATGACCCATCTACCTAAAATTCCCAGATTATATTTTATTACTACCGTATTTTTCGGACGATAAGGCGCGCCCAGTGGCGGATCTAGCTTTTTGGGGGCCCAGGGCTTAAAAATTCCAAGGGGCCCTACACATGCTCTTCACTTATGTTGAATATTTTTATAAGTGAAGAGCAAAAAAAAGGTCCTCACCTCCCAAATCTAAGTAAAGAGAAAAAAAAAGGTCCTCATCTATCAAATCTAAGTGAAGAGCAAAAAAAAAGGTCCTCACCACCCAAATGTAAGTGAAGAGCAAACAAGAAGCAAGAAGGTATCTGCCCGAGAGGTTGGGGGCCCCTTGCGGATCCGGGGCCCAGGGCTTAAGCCCTATTAGCCCGTATGTAGATCCGCTTCTGGACGCACCCCAATTTTATGAGACAATTTTTAGGATAAAAATATATATTATATAAAAATATATTTACAAATTCTTAATTTTTATTTATTACGATAACTTGTACCAGCAACATTCTGTTTATCTTAACTCTTTATAATATCAGTCTTTAGTATATTAATGTCACTGTTCGTATTATTTTCGTCTGAACTATCATCAGTCTCTTCAAAAATTAATCCATCTTCAATTTTATCCAATTCGTTGCTTATACCGCATTTCTTAAAAGACTTTATAATCGTCTCTTCATTTACAGCTTCCCAAGAATTTTTGCCCAGATACATACTTTTGAAATTGTCCGTTTCATGCGTCCTGTTGTAACATCGTGATTTGGCTTTGTTATCCACATGTTCCATTCTTCCCGCATATTTAAAAAAAAATTATTTATAGACATATCCAAGGGTTGTAATTTACTTGTAAAGCCTCCAGAAGAGACTGCTGATTCTGTATTCATTTCTTTTAAAATCTTTTTCTTTGATTCTATTTTATGCGCTCTGAATTAACGTACCTCGTATAATCGTCCATACCTTTGGACCATAAGACGCACCCCAATTTTAAGCCTATTTTTCTATGTAAAAAGGTGCGTCTTATGGTCCGAAAAATACGGTAATTTCCTTCGGGTTTAACATATTACAAGTATTTTTACAGTTCCATTTATTTTACAACCTTAGTTACCATTATTAGATTTTACAAATAGTCACGTACTTTTCCTTCACTTAAGAAATTATTTTTACCCCAAAGAGGTCATAAACCATCTGATCACGACGTAAAACAATCTCTCTAGTTCGCAACATTTAGTCAGTTACCGATACATCTCCGAATAGTCAACATCATATCAGACCAAACACAAAATCATTTAAAAACTTTAACACTGGCATTTTTATTTAAAATCCCGTAGACATAATAATCCCACAAAGTTAATAAGTAGCGGTCATATTGAATATGTATCTCTGTCCACACACAGTTGGGTTAGTTAATTAGTTAACATTTTTGGAGCATTGCGCATATGGCTACTAGCACCCACCACGGCTCATTTACATATCTAGGCTAATACATGTAATTACCAAAATAAAAGAATACTTGCATGGACGAACACAAATAAATCAGATAAAAAGCGGTTCCAAAAACAGATGTCTTGGTACAGTGGCGGATTAAGTCATCCAGAGGCCTGAAGCATTAACAAATTCTGAGGCCCCCCATGTTGAGCAATAAAAACAAAACACAAAATATTAACATATTTATTTGAAATATAAAATAGGTATTTAACTATATTTCGATAACTGGAAATTATTATAAGAATACTTTCTGAATAATACAGAAGCCCCCAAATCTTCGAGGCCCGTAGGTTCCTCATTAGCCTTTTGGATAATCCGCCACTGTCTTGGTGCATTTGAGAACAATTGAATGTACCAACACAAATAAATCATATAAAAATCGGTTCCAAAAACGGGTCCTGGCATATTCGAGAGAAGTTTGAAAAACTATTTCCGGTGAAAAGTTTCAGAAAGAGAGGACGCCTTAAGCTACGATTATACACAGCTGCTTTACAGCGTAGCACAATAAAAAGCTGTAAAACTTTAGTGCTGCATTGTGTGAGTACCAGTGAAACCAAAAAAACAGGGCTTCTTAAAGTGGCGGGTAGCGGCCACCTAGGGGGTTTTATTTAAAAAGGATAAGTAGCTTTAACTTTCATGCTACATTAATATTATTCTTCATTGTACATAGATTATTGAAGGACTGACCTTAAAAAAAATTTATGCACGAGGGTAGGTCAATAAGTCCTTACAAAACAATTGAAAAACAGTATGTTGGGGTTGATTCCTTTTTATTTCTAAACATAGACTCCTTTTAGCTCGATACACTACGCTCATCGTTTCTCCAACTTTTTCAAACCATCCAAAAAGTAAGATTCCGGAAGGCGTTAAAATAGGCATCTTTTTCGGCGATGACCTCCTCGTTCGACGTGAATCTTTTTCCGGCGAGCCATTTCTTCATGTTTGGAAACAGGAAAAAGTCGCTTGAGTCCAAATCTGGTGAATACGAAACAATTCGAAGCGTAATTCATGCAGTTTCGCCGTCAACCACACGATTGCGTTTATTCTCCACTGTGAGCAATCGCGGACCCATCTTGATATATCTTTTTCATACCCAATTTTTCGTGCAAAATTGAAACCACTGAGCCCTGTGATATACCTGTGGCCTCAACTAGTTAGCGCACTTTGACTGTCGATCACTCAAGACCATTTCGTGGATTTTGTCAATCGATTTCTGGTATAGTCACCTCAAGTGGACGTCACAGTGTTTATCACTTGTGGATGTACGACCACATTTAAATTCATTCACCCAATTGTTAACAGTTTTAAACGTTGATGCTGATGTGTCATCAACTTCATCCAACTCGGCTTTGATTTCTTTCGGTGCATTTCAAATGAAAGTGCTTAATCAATGCATGAAACTCATTTTTTCCAATTGTTCCAAAATAACAAAAGTTGTTTAATTCAATCGATTGTAAAAATTAATCTACGCAAAGGATATGGCTGCAATTTGACAGCAATCTATTGACAGATGGTAATTTTCAGAAACAAACTTGTTTACGATGCTACTAGCGCGTTCTCTTAGATTTTGTAAAAACTTATTGACCTACCCTTGTATATATGAAACAAAAAAAAAAATCCAACCTAGGTTCTAAAAAAAAAAGTGGGCCGTGGGCTATCGATTTGTGATGCAGGGGAGCCGCGACATTAAAAAGTTTAAGAAGCACTGACCTACATCATTAACTTGTAGAACTGGTTGTAAAATCTTACGTGTCTGAAGAGGCAAAATTAACGGTTGCAAATAAAATATTAGTCTTACTGAAACTTTTGCTGCGATTTGCGCGCAGTATTTGACATAGGAATCAGGACTTTTACGATTAATTGGACTTTGCTTTTTAAGATTAACTGGACTCGTGAACAAATATTTTCCACTTCTTAGTTTCGTGCGGAACTAGACAGTATTTTTTTAAATATTACATGCCTGGAGATCAAATGTGACTTTTTAATGTTGACTAATCTGCCCAAAATATATCAGTTTATGTTTAAAATGTCAAATTTTTATTTGGATTGTCATGTCATATTGTTATGTTATACAGCTACCAAGTTAATATATTATTAATTTTTTAAAAATCAAGCTCTAATAAAACCAACAAGTAAAGAATACGAGTTCTTTATTCGTTATATAAAACTGACATTTTTAACCTTAATTGTCATAAAGCCAGATTTACAGGTCTATTCTCTAAGCATAATGTTAAAATCTTAACGTCAGAAACTGCCGTTAATTTTTTTAACATCATTTTAAACGTAAATGCTATTCGCTAAGCATATTTGTGTTAAAATTATAACGTGGCGGCGTTAAAATAGCCAGGTAACGTTTTATAATCGGGCTTACTAAAACGGTGGCTTTAAAAGTTAACGCTGGTAATGTTTCAAAATATTTTAATTTATTTATAAGTATTTTGGATTATAATCAGAATACAATTATTAATAATATTAATAATTGAATAGTATTCTGATGATGGCCTCAAAAGCCGAAATACGTATTAATAAATTTAAATATTTTAAAATATATATTCTATTTTCAATATGTTTAACGAGAGCCTTCAACTGAATCTATTAATTTTATAAACGCTGATATTTAGTTTGCAAAATGGCTGATTCTATATAAGTAAATGTCATGTTATATAAAAAAAAAAAATAATAAAACACAAGACAGTAGGAATATTAATCAACTTTCTATTACTTTTTAAAGTGAATTCTTTACAGTAGCGATAAGAATGACGCTTCATAATTTTTGTTATACAAGTAATCCAGACGCAAGTTCAAGTAATTGTATTGAGAACTGAAAATAAGTGAAGTGACGCCTAGCGGATATTTTGGAACTTAACGGAATAAGATTTTGTTGGATGTGGCTCATTTAATTGCATTGTTTGTATGTGTTAAAAGTGAAGAAAACTTTAATAAAATGTCTTTAAAATTGCAACAGAAAATTAACTGCAATGTGAATTCTTGTGTATCAAATGGCAAATGTCAAAAAATCCTATTCCAATCGCCATTTTGTAAGCGACAACAGCGCTTCTATAGGTAATGTCACTTCTCAATAGAAAGG
Organism: Liopterus haemorrhoidalis; assembly: GCA_963971575.1. Taxonomy (NCBI): domain Eukaryota; kingdom Metazoa; phylum Arthropoda; class Insecta; order Coleoptera; family Dytiscidae; genus Liopterus; species Liopterus haemorrhoidalis. The sequence goes on from OZ020611.1 coordinate 132,430,052, forward strand.
AAGTAAATGGAGTATTGAAGAGCAGTTTTGGTTTTTGTTGAGACATAGAACTTAAAATTATAATCATCTGAAAGCTACAAAACTTCACTTATGCCTCCGCCGTGTTTCAAAATATCGCAGTACATTTTAGGCCCGGTTTTTCCACCTTCAGATAAACTTCCAGGTCACTATCTGACAGATAAGGTTATTTGTAACTTCATCTGCTGAGTAAATGCCATCCCTTCTTTCTATACAAATGTATCTATCGGATAGTTATCTAGCGGATAATGAAACTGACGTATTGGATTCACTGACTGGTATTGACATTTATTCAGCAGATGAAGTTACAAATAACCTTATCTGTCAGATAGTTACCTGGAACTTTATCAGAAGGAGGAAAGACCGGCCCTTAATGGTGTATTATTTGAAGAAACAATTGATGAGATGGATAATGACGATCACAACAGTGTTATTCGAGGGTAGAAATAGCGTAATAAATCAATTAATTATTTAATAATTAATATCACCGAACACCTTTTTAAAAATAGAATGAACATATAATTCACAATTTATTCAAAAATTAGATAAACTGTTATAATACAATATAGTATATAAATTGACTAAATAAAAGTTATATTTGTATTTAATACTGTTACGCGCTAGGGCTCTTTAGATCAAAACACAGCACTTGGTGTAAAATATAGGTTTATTTTACCAAAATAAAAGTGTTTAATAACAAAATAAATTAAATGTAACTACAATTAATACACACACTGAAGTTATTTTACTCCACTAGCTTTTTGACCGCTAACCAACAATTCTTATTTTTCCTGTCAGATTGACACCGCTTATATATCAGGCCATGGAATATAAGTATAATTATACTCTTTTGTTTCTGTGTAGAAATATTCTGGAAATATTCCATAGGTGTGACAATACACTGTGGAAACCAGTTAAAATGACCAAACATTGCTGTTCCATTTATAAAATAAATTCGCCACTGAATATTTAATTCAACACCGAAATATTAGGTTAAGATTCTCTTGGCATTTGACTAAATAAATACTCCTGTTAAAATTCAACGTAACAGCGCATGCGCGTGCAGTAAATATGAGCCTCTCTACAAGGTGAGTTAGCGCCTCGCGTTAACAAATATTGTATTAACGCTTACCTTAACAAATGCTCTTACAGAATAGCATTTTTGGATAATGACGTTAGACATGGAGTTAAAATAAAAATATAAACCTGACGCTAATTTTAACGCATTTCTTACATAATACACCCGTACAGCAGTTAATATGCTAAAACAATCGGTCTCAACGTCCCATTCAATCATTAAAATTCACTAGATTCTGCACTAAGCTAAGTAATGAATAATAGTTAAATTGAATTACGTTTTTATTATGTTTTTAACTTGTTTGAAAACTGTTCAAGATATTTAGAAATAGTAATTTGTGTACCTAGATGGGAAATTGTATGTTTTCTGGGCCCGACAGAAGAAATGACTATTCGGAGAACTACTTTCCCGCCATGGTTCACACAATATTTTTTAACTCTAATATAGCCATTATGGGTACATTCGATTTGACGCTCCGAGCGTTCCGAGCACGTTCTGTACACTCAAACGTATTCGATTTGACGCTCGGAGTACACTCAATTGCATTCGTTTTGCGATCGAGCGAGCATTTAGAGTGCGCTCTATGTGTTCGGGGTTTTAAGACCGGGCATATAGAGTATGACGTAAAAAAGTGGAGGAAAGGCGGGAAAGAAATAAAAGTTTAAAATTAAATTATAAATAAAATAAAAATAATAGCCTTAGACAAATAATATTGTTATTTGTCTATGGCTACAGAGTACGGCTATTTTATGTATTTGTGACGTTCTGTAAACAGCAAAAAAATTATTAAAATACACCGTGCATAAAATTAAAATGGAAAAAATTCATTAAATTAATTCATTAATTATTATTTAATTTTTAATTAATTTTATTTCTTCATTATTGAAAAAAAAAAAAATCAAGGAAAAACCGAGGTATATAATTTTGATTCATGACTGACGTGAACTAATCTGACAGTAAAAACGACGCCTAAAATTGTAGGGTTAGATTTTATAAACATTACGTCACAAGAACGCTCGCTCCGTTAGTGCTCTATTCATGACGTCACCATCAACTGATCGCTCAGCGCTCGCTCTACTCTGTACAACTCGAATGCACCCTATATGAAAGTCAAATATGAAAGAAAAACTTTAGAACGTACGTCATCAAGATATCTACCTAACGACCACCTGATTGTATAGTAAAGTAGAATTTACTTGACAGATTGGTCGATTGAGAACCGATAAAGAAATATCTATTTCAAACAGTTTTATGTAAGATGTCAAGCACGTATTTCTGCTTCTTACTGTAACGTACGTTCATAATTTTTGTCTTTTTTTTGTTATATTATAATATGGTAACTTCAACGTATGTCGCTTTGTATAAACACGCTCTGGGCGGTCTCTAATGGTTTTTTCTTCTCTATGAGTCAAACAAATTGTATCTCTTTCTCTATTTCTACCTTTGTCTGTGAACAAATTATATGGCTCTATTCAAAAATGGAAATTTTATTGCTATAGTTCACTCCCATTGAACCATATGCTTTAATTAAACGTCATCTGTCAACTAAAGTCTCCTTTACTATAACGCACAACAATGATTAAAATATTTTTATTTATTGTTTTATTTATTCTTATAAATAATATTCTAGTTATAAAGATGGACTGTGTGGGGCGCAAACAGCCATTGCTGTAACTATAGTCCGTTCAAACGTTAGAATACAGTACAGGGCAAATGAAGTAGCTCTTTTTAGTACTCTCTAATGGGTTCTCCCAATAATGCTATCCTTTCATTTCTTGAGAGCAACTTGTTCTGGGAGCTCGCCATGTTTTATAATTTCATGAGTGCATTTAATGTTGGCAAATATGCAATTAATTTCATTCAAATAGTCATTCATATTATTAGCATTATCAAAAATAGCAAAAATAATTTACAAAAATGTTTAAAGTTATTGTATAAAAGGTAAAAGTAATGTAAAACAATGAATTAAAAAAAATAATTAAATATTTTGCAGTTAACTGAAATGTACCTATATAGATATCTATACTAATATGTAAATTAGTTCGTTTGTGTGTATGTACAGGCTATTCTAAACGTCTAGGCGGAACTATATGAGAATTTCGTTCTTTTAGGTTGTCACGAGAAGGGACCTTGCTTGGTTTACTTCATGTTTCACTTTGGTATGTGAACATTTAAAATTCCAACAGTGTAACTATGGAAATGAATGACATTTATTAAAAATTGTAATACATTTTTACATATTTTGAAGACAAAAAAAAAATGGGAAATTTTTAAGACTGACAAAAAATTAAAATGCAATGAAACGGATATTTTATAATGACAATCAATGTAATCTAGAATTTGCAAAGTGAGTATGATTTACAAAGCTTAAACAACATGACCAAAAGTCCGAATTAATAGATAAAAATTACTAGAGTTCATAATCTAGTTCCGCCTAAACGTTTGGAATAATTTATATGTATGTATGTTCTATCGAAACTAAAGAATGGCTGCTCCGATTTAAAAAATAAATACACCAGCGTGTTCATCGCATCGTTTATGGTAAAATAGGCCCATTTTTGACATTCAGGGCCCCTGATTTCCTTAAAATAATTAAAATCAAGCAAAATGCTTTAAATTATATAAAAATAATTCCTTATTATATTCCATAAACGCTTAGAACTTTGTCCTTAATTATCGTACGCAGAGCCGGCGCTAGCTCCTTTGGCGCCCAGGGCAAAACCAGTCAAACTGCACCCTTTTATTAAAATTTGCAGTGGCGTACCGAAGAGGGGGGTTGAAGTCACGTTCAACCCCCAAATTGTTCAAGGACAACAATATCAACAGAAATAAAGAAATATTTTTATTCTGATTTATTAAAATCGGTTCAGTAGTTCCAAAGTTATAACGCAATTTGTGCGCGCGGGTGAAATTAAATTAATGTTTTCCGGTCATATTTAACACATTTTATTGATATTATCAGCGACAAATATGATTCCTTAGCAGCAATGTAGGTACACGATTATTACCAAAGCTTCGAACAGGAATTGAACCGAACACTGAAAAAAACCGTTATTTTTGTCGGAACGAAAACCGGAGCTGAACCCAAAAAAAATATCGGTTCGAAGACCTGATTATTACACTTATCAGAAGTCGCAGAGTCAAACCCTGAAGATAGCTGGCATTGTTTTGCTGAGTCCATACTTCTCGCATTGGTAATTCTATGTAGCGTGTTCGCTTGTTAGTTTAGCAACAACTTTTACCTGATAGCGCCTAATAATAAAACTAAAAACTTTGTTTATAAAAAGACTCTCAGATAAGTAATCCTGTTCAGTTTAATTGTGGCTTTTCTCATGTTCATAGTATTGTTTTCTGTCTATCACATAATTACGAGTAAGTTCAAAAAAAGTGTAGGTCAATAATAACGAACTGTCCCCGAGCGAAGCCGCGCGGCAGCTAGTAAGTACATATATTGATATAGAAATAAAAAATCATATTTTATTCTAAATAAAAATATGTGAAATTATATTTTGCAACCCCCCTTCATAAATTTCTGGGTACGCTAATGAAGGTGTATATTTGAACGCTCGTTTTGGCGCCCTGGGCCTGTGCCCGTCTCGCCCCAGCATTTCACAGCTGCTGATCGTACGAGAGTCTAGTTTGCACCAACGTGTTCAGAAAACCTTTCCGCAGCAAACTTAATAATTATTATAAACCAATTAAAAAACACTCGAGCGCTTTGCAACACAAAGTGTTCAAGCCGAGCGTACAAGTATTTCGTAAGCTGTGATTGTAGATGTTGTTCATTTGTGGTGGGAATAAAATGCGACGTTAATACATAGATTTCATAAAATCAGTAGGTTATAAGGTAAATTATATCCGGAAAATGTATCATACGTTTTAAACGCGAATTTTTCTTCGTTCTTATTATTACCGACCGCCAACATATATAAGGGAGGTATTGTGATCATACCAATTTTGACGTTTCGAGATTTCGATGGATCTCCACGAATTGAGGTCCCTACATAACGTTTTGACTATTTTTAGCATGATGTCTGTCGGTCTGTCTGTCCGTCCTTCTGTCTGTCTGTCTGTCCGTCTGTGTACACGTGCAGAGCAAATTCGGCTGAAAGGATTTTTATGAAACTTCATATTTAAGCTTCTGCCATCAATGGCACGAGTTGATCAACTTTTGGTAAAAATCGGTTGACTAAAAATGGGAGTTTACTCGTGTCGATTTTAAGATTTTTATGAATATTTCACAACAGAAAAATATTTCGAAAAAATTTATTGAACAAAAGTTGCTATAAAAGCAATAATTAATAACTTTTATTCGAGACGTTTTGATAAAACGAAAAATTTCGAATAATTTTTGTAAAATTTTTCGAAGTCTCAATTTTTTCATACTTATATGTAACGTTTCCATGGTCATGATAAATAATATCTCTGTTAGAAAATATTAGGCCAAGTTATTTCTACTCTGCTGCTAGAATGTATTACTTTATGAAATACTTTATGATGGCGGTCGGTCCTGTGGTGGCCACAGCTGATTTCATATTTATATGTAACGTTTCCATGGTCATGATAAATAATATCTCTGTTAGAAAATATTAGGTCAAGTTATTTCTACTCTGCTGCTAGAATGTAGTTTATATAAGTACTTTATGATGGCGGTCGGTCCTGTGGTGGCCACAGCTGATTTTTTTTTTTTTAGGATAGGTTTTCATTTTCCATACGCAGAAAATCTATTCTAATATATAAATTAGTTCATTTGTATGTAGGCATATTACGTCGAAACTTAAGAACGCCTTCACAGATTAAAATAAAAAAATAAATAAAAAATACACCAGTGGGTTCATGGCATCGTTTATGGTAAAACAGATTGTTTTTAATACTCTCAGGGTACCTGAATTCTTTTAAACAATCAGTGGAGAAAATCCCTAAAAAATCAATGCTAAGAACTCTGTACCTAATTATAATAGCAGCCGTTGATATGCGAGGGAAGAAGAGCGGCCGAGGTAGAGATGAAGGGAGAAACAGGCACCGGGCACGTCAACTAGTAATATATAAAAATATAGCTCATGTCAATTAACAAAAAATTTCCGCACGCCACTGCTGCGAGGTACTAAATTGTAAATTGATTTCTAATTTAAAAAAAGACAATTAAATTTATAAACACTTTTATTTCTTGTTGTTGTTCCATACAGTCATGTGCGTAAAAATAGCAGTGGTTTAAGGCAAATGGTAAAATTGTATTTATTTTATTTAAAGTTATTTATTTATTTTATTATAATTTATTACTTTTATAGTATATACAGGGTGTTTGTTTGAAACGGGGCACCCCGAAAATCTTTACAGTGACACCAAAAAGTCATATTTTTATGTTAACCATTTCAAAATGGCGACCATTTATTTACAAAATAATAATCAACATAAGTTTTACAAAGTTGAACGTAGCAAGCTTTGAAAACAATAAAAAAAGAATCAAAATATCTCTAAAATAAACTGTTATAACTAGTTATTATATGAAATAACTTAAATTTTAATTTTTCAATTAAATATTTTATAAATAAGAGTTTAATAGAAAAAAATAGAAAAAAATATAAAATTATCGATTCCCTATGCTAGATCAAAAGTTGACATCATTTCCGGTGAAACCGGAAGTGCCTCAGAATTCTTATAGTAACCTTTAGATGGGCCTTTTTGTCTACTTTAACTTTTGTTCTGAAGATTTTTGTATCTTTACAAATAAAGGAGATTTTCGGGGTGCCCCGTTTCAAACAAACACCCTGTATAATAAGTCTATAATATATTTAAGCTGGCAGCATTTAATTTTTTAAATTGATATGTAAGTTGCCCTTTAAAAACAAAAAAATCATTTTTGTAGTGTTCGTAAAAATAGCAGTGTCCACAAGTTTGCTCATGTTTTACTAAACCAGCCATACCAAACAGTTTTATTCTTCAATAAATTTTTGTCTATATAGAAAAACTAGCTGAGTACCCGTGCTTCGCTACGGTTTATTGACGGTTTGCCATCATCGTGCAATTATTGTAAGTCATGATTCTTTATAGATCACATTGCTGACTCTCTCCTCAGGTGTAGATTCACGCGTTAGAGGTTCATTAGTGTAAAATTCGTAGTATGTTTCTAAACATGTGCACGGGTAACTTTTAAGTTATAAAATGAATGTTATAACTTAATAAACACAGGAAATACGACGGGTTGTATAATTCACCCCGATTATAGATTTACCCCTTTAGGGGTTGATTAGGAAAGAATCCAGAAATAAAATTTTCGACATTTGTATGGTTAATCTTTATAAGCAAAAGCCAAGTCGATGTCTTATTGGTACTAAGAGATATTAAGGAATCCTTGATATCACATTTCAGCCCTTAGGGGTTGAATTTCGAAAAATACCGTCTTAGTGGGAACTTACGTCATACAGGGAATATACTTTACGAATTTCATGTATCTTGTCCAGAGGACGTTCTATCGAGTAAAAAATACCCATTTACCTCTTTAGGGGTGAAATTTTTAAAAACTGTCAAAACCATTTCGAGATATTTTAAAAAGACACCGATATGCCAAAAAAGGATTGTTATAACTCAATAAACACAGGAAATACGAAGGGTTGTATAATTCACCCCGACTGTAGACCCCTATAGGGGTTGATTCGGCCAACATCCTGAAATAAGTTTTTCGTATGGGTAATCTTTGTAAGCAAAATCCAAGACGATATCTTATTGGTCCTAAGAGGTATTGAGGAATCTTTGAAATCACATTTCACCCCTTTTCACTTCTTAGGGGTGGAATTTCGAAAAATCCCGTCTTAGTGGCTGCTTACGTCATGGAGGGAATATACGAATTTTATTTATCTATGTTCAAGGGATGTTCAATCGAATACAAAATTCCCATTTACCCCTTAAGGGTGAAATTTTAAAAACTGTCAATACCATTTCAAGATATTTTGAAGACACCTATATGCCAAAAGGAATTTTATAACTCAACAAAGACAGGGAATATGATGGGTTGTATAATTAACCCTGTTCGGAAATTCACCACTTTAGAGGTGGGTTAGAACAAAATCCTGAAATAAGTTTTTCAACATTTATATGGGTAATCTTTGTAAGAAAGACCAAGACGATATCTTATTGGTCTGTAGAGATATTTAAGAATCCTTGAAATTATATTTCACCCTTTAGGGGTTGAATTTCGAAAAATCCCGTCTTAGTGTATGCTTACCTCATGGAGGGAATATACTTTGCGAACATCATGTATCTATGTCCAAGGGATGTTCTATCAAATAAAAAATATCCTTTTACCTCTTTAGGGGTGAAATTTTGAAAAACTGTCAAAACGATCGAGATATTTTAAAAATACATCTATATGCCAAATAGGAATTTAATAACTCAACAAACACAGGAAATACGTCGGGTTCTATAATTCTCCCTGATTGTAGATTCACCCTTTTAGGGAATGAATAGGAAAAAATCCTGAAATAAGTTTTTCAACATTTATATGGATAAGATTTAGAAGCAAATATGAAGGCGATATATAATTGGACCTGTGAGATATTGAGGAATCCGTGAAAACACATTTTACCCCATTTCACCCCTTAGGGGTTGAATTTCCAAAAATCATTTCTTAGGGGGTTGTTAAGTCATAAAAAGGATATATTCCCCGAATTTTATGTTTCTCTGTCTAGACGACATTCTATCGAATATAAAATACCAAATTACCCGTTTAGGGGTGAAATTTAAAAAAAAAGGTCAATACACTTAAATATTTTAAAAAGACACCTATATGCCTAAAAGAAAACACAACAAACACAGAAGATGCGAAGGGGTCCATAATTCACCCTGATTGTAGATTCACCCCTTTAGGGGTTGATTAGTACAAAATCCTGAAAAATAAGTTTTTCAACATTTATGTGGGTAGTCTTTGTAAGCAAAAGCCAGGCGGTATATTCTTGACCTAAAAGATACTGAGGAATCCGTGAAAACACATTTCACCCTTTTTAACCCCTGAGAGGCCGAATTTCAAAAAATTATTTCTTAGGGGGTTCTTAAGTCATAAAAGGAATATACTCCCCGAATTTTATGTTTCTTTATCTAGACGAAATTCTATCGAATAAAAAATACCAATTTACCCCTTTAGGGGTGAAATTTAAAAAAACGGTCAAAACACTTTCTAAATTTTCTAAAAAGATACCTATATGCCAAAAAGGAATGTTATAACACAAAAAACACAGAAGATGCGAAGGGTTCTATAATTCACCCTGATTGTAGATTCACCCCTTTAGGGGTCAATTAGAACAAAATCCTGAAATAAGTTTTTTAATATTTACATGAGTAATCTTTGTAAGCAAAAACCAAGTCGATATCTTATTGGACCTAAGAGATATTAAGGAAACCGTGAAGCCATATTTTACCCCTTTTAACCCCCTTTTCACCCACTTAGAGGATGAGTTTCGAAAAATCCGTTCTTAGTGGGTGCTTACGTCATGGAGGGAATATACTCGCCGAATGTCATGATTGTAGGTTCAGTGGTTTGGGCTGGGCGTTGATTATGAGTAGGTAGCTTAGTTACGATTTTATATATATAGATAAGTTGAATTTATATTTAAAGTCATGGAAAATATTAAATATCTTTATTATTTTTAAGTAAAAATGGGTAGGGCTGAACATTGCACACAGGAAAACGTCAGTTGATTTTACAAATGTTAAATTCTGGTAAATTTATTCAGAATGTGCTAGAACCTGAAAGTCGGACATCTAAAACTTCGCCGACAACAGATAAAAAAATTGTGCAAAGTTCACCCTTTTATTACTTCTACGCAATTAAAAAATTTATGTGAAGTGTGAATTTTCACATATTTCAGGGTTTCACAGGTATTTAGTAAGTGAATGATGATTATTTGGGATGCCAAATTTTATGTTAAATTTTTTTTTTTTTTTTGTTTATTTTAATTCGAATGCCTAATACCATTATTTAGGTTTCTAAATATATGCAGTATTTTTTTTTTTTATACAGCAAGGTTCATTAACATTTTGAAAATTGCGCCTATGGCTTCCATTGGTTATTTTAAGTCATAACTCCGCCCCTTTGATTTCGTGTATTCAATTTCCACAGGTTATTAAATTTACGCTTTTAAAAATTAAATGCAACATCTGCCCAAATATAACTAGAATTTTGAAAAAATAATTCAAACAAAATAAAAATGCAAAAAAAAAAAACAGAAAAAATAAAATTGTCTCGAGACCGGAACCCTAGTTTGCAAATTTGAACGCGAGAGCGCTAACCATTACACCATGAAAGGATACTGGTTTACTTTGTTACATAAGTTATTAAATATTTTACATGGTCAAGCAAAAAACACAAAAAAAAGTTATTTTCCCAAAACATAATCTGATCAAAAATTCCTGTTGTACTATTCCGGTTCACACAAATGTACATTACTTACAAATGAATTTTTTCAGATTTTTAGTTTAAACCATCTGGGCTACAGGGTGTGGGACATTTTTTTTGCAAAAATTTTGGCAAAAGTCGCGTCAAAATAATTTATTTTGCAAAAATAAAATTTTGATCGTTAATCCACGTACTAAGGGCTTTCATTTGATACCCTACTCAGAATTTAAAAAAAATATTTTTGTTTTCGATGAGCACATATTTGTTTATATTTTTAGGGGGGTATGTTTTTTAGATGTTTTAGTATTTTTCCTATGTGCGGGTCAAAGAGTTGTATAAGCATGCCAAATTTCAACTCTCTAGGTTTAGCCGTTTGGCTACAATTTTTACCGAACAGACAGACAGACAGACAGACGACAAAATGACGGTATAAGGGTTTTTTGGTCATACCTACAAAACCCTAAAAAGAAAAAAAAAATAGCTTAAAAACACCGCTAAATACGGTGTTCAGAAAACCTTTTCGACTGTTTGGACGAGAGTATAATTATTCACCGAATTTTACATTTTCTCGGGAAGGTTTACACGTGGTCCCCGCGAATTCTAAAACCCGACTGTATCATACTTTTTGGAATTTGTAGATAATATCAAAAAAATCAAATAACAAAAATAAACTGTAAAAAAATGAAAGAATATGTCGGAATAAAATTGCCATGTATTAAAAAAAAAATGCTATGTATAAAACGTTCATTATCCACTGATGAAGACGCATGCGTGTCATATAATACGCGGCATGCAATATGAGCAGTTTTATGTATTTACAGTAAGACACATAATACATTTATTATTTGATGGTCGTAGATAAATGTATTATTATTATTTTAAATTATTGTGGAGTTCAAAAGAAAGATCTTGAAAAATGTAGTTTAAGGGCCGGAGAATTGTTTTAATAAAGCTTTTTATTTAGGTGCGATTTTTGAAAAAATATATTTACATTTTAAGAGCTAAAAACCTGAAAAAAAACCAAGTAATGCACAATGAATGTGAATCAAAATAGTACAAACAGAATTTTTAATCTGATAATTTTTTCGAAACATAATAAATGAAAGATCTTAATACTTAAATTAACAAACGTAAAATGATATTTAAAAATAAAATAATTTTGAGGCGATTACAGTCAAAAATGTGTCCAAAAAATATTGTTATTGTTAAAAATATAATTTAAAATATTACCTAAAGTATTATGAACACCATCAGCCTCTTCTTTAATTGTTTCATCCAAACGATCCAAATTCTGTACAAGCAAAGCGCAAACCTGTTGCTCGAGTAAGGCATCTATCAGAGTATCTGCACCATCGTGGCTTTCATGCAGTATGTCAACATCAGTTAATTCTTGTAAAAGATCTATTACAGCGACTGCAATGTCTGTATTTTCATGAGATAGTAATTCTAATAATGATGGAATAACTTGTAATTCGACTAATAATGGGTACAAATCTGGAACTGTTGCTACAAGATGCATTTCTTGTAAAATTTGATCTAACTCCACCTATAAAAAATATATTTTTACAATAAATTTAAATAACGGCTAATATTAAAAATGTAATAATATTACAACACATGAGGCTTTAAAATATGAACTATAACTTTCGGGATTGAAAACACCTCATAACCATAGAAAATTAATTATTACGTCGAATCTATGATCCCATCCTAAATGATGGTAAATAGAAAAGCAGCAAAAATTAAGTTATTTGAGAACAATACTCAAAATCAAGTAAAACATTAAATAATGCAGACAATTGAAATGAAAAATTGAACATTCATCAATGGTGGCAAGCAATCACAAAAGATGGAGAGATTATCTGACAGAAGATCTAAACAGTATTACTACAAAAGATACCTGATGACCAAAGCACAGTACCGGCCCCTGGTTTTGTGAGGCCTGAGGCAAAACATTAAAATTGAAACCCTTCAAATATATCCAATAATTTAATGTACATCTGGAGAATTTTTTAGGCCTATTATCACTTAAGGCTGGAGCCTAATCGTCTCACCAAAGGGCACATATTGGCAAAGCATGATAAAAGTCTTGTGTGAGTCCAAAAATTCTATTGACTATATCCAAGAAGAAAAACAGAAAGTACAATTTTCTTTAAATTTTGTAATGAAATATTAATATAAGTGATAACTAGTCAATATATTTTATTTAAGCGGAACTAAATATTGAAATCTAGGAACGTTTAACAATTAAATGGTGCTTTTAGCAATTTTATTTAACAGAAGCCCCATTCAATCATTAAAACTGAGCTCGGGTCAACTAAAAAAAGCAAAAATCCTATTTAGTTCCTGTTAAACATAATGGACAGACTTTACTTACTTCACTTTCCATGAATTTTTCTGGATTTTCTGGAAATTTAATTCTCATTTCCCTGTTTCTTAGAGCTCTCTTCTCAAATACTAGTACCATTCTTTTAATACTTGTATCATCAATAACTTCACCTTCTGTCTCTTCAGTTTCTACATACTTCAGAATCTCCTGACGTTCTTGTTCAGATATATCATCGAGTGCACGGAGCGAGGCAGCAGTTTGTTGTTCTGCTGCTTCCCTGGACATCTTATTGGCCCGAGCTCTCGCCATACGACGCATTTTACGTGCTCTTTCCCCATTATCTTCTCCATCTGAAAGAGATTCTGAATCTGTAGGCCTTTTTACTGCTTGAGGTGGCTGAAATAATGCAATAAAATAAGCAAGTGAACTACATTTAAAAAAATTACGGTTTCCAAATTAATACCTTGTAAGTTAGAAGCTCTCCTACATCCATTTATAACTTTAACGAAAAACAATTTTTATTCAAAAGTAAACATCGACGCATGTCAAGTCTGCTTGACAGTTGTAGTAAAATGCTTTAAATTTGGCAATACTGTTCTGTTTGTAAAATGGCGCCCAAGCGTCAAAGAAAAACTAACGTAGTTGTAGAAAATGTAGATAAATATAAAGATATTGTAATTAGTGATGTGTTATGTCCAATTTGTCGAAGTATTCTGATTGAACCAGTTACTCTTCCATGCAATCATGATTTTTGTTTGGCATGTTTTAACGGTTCTACTGAAAATACAACTCTTACATGTCCTCTCTGTAGAATTCGAATCGGTTCTTGGCTAAGAACGGCCAGAAAAGAAAATAAAGTCATTAATGTTACCCTCTGGCAAACTCTGCAAAGTAAATTTCCTAAAGAAATTAAAAAAAGACAGGAGGGCGAAGATTTTGAATCAAATGAAGGTAAGATGTAAAGTCCCTAACCTCAAAATATCTCTTAACAATTTGTTTTCAATCTGCAGAAGTTTCGATTAGACTCGCCGTTCCTGGCGAAATTAGGAAGGAATATGAAATACAATTAGCTAAAGAACAATCGGAAATAGAGAAAGAAAGACAGGCAGAAAGGGAAGCTAGTGAGATGGCAATTAAAAGAATTCTCGAAGAAGAAAAGAAGGCAGCAAAAGCTCAAGCTGAGAAGTTACGCTTAGATGAAGAACTTGCTAAAAGGTTAGCGAATGATTTAACAAAACCAGGTCCTAGTTCTTCGACATCTGTTCCTAAAAAATCTCCCAAGAAGATGTCACTAGACAAATATTTTCCCACTATAGAAAAAAGGACAGCAGAAGAGAATGTATCAGGAAATTCATTACAAAGACCCTTCATAACTCAAAGTCAAACTATACAAAAACTTGCTAACAAAAGTCACACGTCTACCATATTGTGTCAAAATAGGGAAAATAAAAACAGTTGTTCTGCAGCTTACCAACACCTGTTGATAAAGAAGACTCTTCAGAGAGAACAAAACAATAGTAATGACAGTGATAGTGCCGACTCCATAAAACAAGAAATGAGGTATTTTAAACCTATTCGAACAGTACCTAAATCTGTTCCGAAACTTCTCAACGATGGTAACATATCTGTCGTACAGCTATTAAGAGTACCCGCAATACCCGCTAAGAAAATAAATCCCGCAAATATTAGAAAACCTAATAATTTAGGGTTAAAAACAATTTCCAATGAAAATTCTGCATTTGTTAATTTACGTAAGAAACACTCATTAAAGAAACAAATGATAGTTAAAAAACAAGCAGTCCAATATTCTGTTAGTGAGAGTGGAAAGTTAGTTAAACAGTATTGCAATAAAAATCGCACCGCTGACATCCGTAATGAAACTTGTACATCAAATGTAAAACATAGTATTTCACCGAATGATTTCCGAGGTTTCGAAAATGAAACAAACCAAGGTAGTATTCAAAGAATGAATGTATTACTTAAGTCATTAAGTATGAATTTAAATGGAGAATCATCGTCATGTGTTAAACCCGTAATGAATAATAATACGGGTGAAATAAAACCAATGAATGATAATAAAAACTCAAAAAATAAAGTACCGCAAGCTATTACAGAGTGTGATCAAGAGAGAAGAGACTATGAGTTTGCGCTAAAACTTCAAGAACAATTGAATAATCCTACACATCGAGAATACAGCATGAGGTCACATTATAAAAAATCCAAAGGAGCAACAACCTCTAGAAAAAGACAAACTACACTTGATGAATTAATTACTCCTAAAAAGTTCAAAATATAATTGTTGGATTATTAAAAGTTTATCTTATTCCATAAGGAAAACAATTGAAGTGTTGTTCTTTATCGTATTACAGTTTTAATGCAAGTTTCTTTAAATTACTAGTAAAATCTAAATAATTGCTTATATTATATAAGCCCACATATAATATATGCGATTAATACATGATAAAATATATGAAAGTTGTTGCGATGTATTTTTAAATTGCCTTTTGTTTTTTAGTTTAGGTAGTAGAGCATTTGCTCTATACTTTTTGTAGTATTATTAATCTAAACAAGCCTAACATAATTCAGAATAAAACACTGAATCTTTTTTTAGATATGTGGTTATTAAAAACCAGACAAAACTGTATATTTCGACTGCTATGCCAGTCGTCATCAGGACTACTGATGTTCTACAGCTACCACGTACTACTAATGAGGCCAGAATGTCGAAATGTACATCTAGTTTTTAATGAACATATATTTAAGGAAAAATTCAGTGTTTCATTCAAAATTCACACTTTCAAAACAATTCAGTTTTTATTTTAAAATTTAGGCAGTAGAACACAATGCAGCAAGACGTAACAGTCCTTCTGCAGTACTAAACATCAACTAAATTTAAAAATTGTAACATTTTTCTTTCATTTATTTGTTGCACACGTAACTGTTGTGTAGATCACTGGTTCTTACATTTTTTTGTATCTTGTACCACTTGAACAATCCGTTTTGATGGACAGATCCCCTGCTTGCATAAATCCGTCGCTCGTGATAAGGCGGCAAAGCTGGGTAGTTATATGCGATCAAATCGTGCAACCTAATGATTCCAGTTAAATAAGTCTTTATAAATAAGATGAGATAACTTTAATACTTTTTAATTGTATTAATAACTTATTGTTACTTTTTGTTTATTTTGTATTAAATTTAAATAATAAATATACATTTTTGTATACTCCTTCGAGCATGAGCTTCTAGAATTCACCTCACAGGAGTTCAACGGACCCCAGGTAAAGACCCCGGGTTTAGGTAATTGTTAATGTTCCATATTATAATTTGATTCTAATTTAATCGATTATAATGTTAAATAAATTTGAAAATATAAATGAAAAGTAATTATTTTAACATTTGCACAAATTTCACTGATTTGATAGTAATAGAAAGAAGAAAATTTTGAATTGGGCATTCTTGCAACTTTACGTTTATAAATATATATATAAAAAAAATGTAATTAAATGAGAAACATATTTATTCATTTAATGATTTCTACAGTATTAAATTAAAGTCATGTATCTTGTTACTATTAACTTTGATTGTTAAAATTTTGGAAACTTGCAAGAACTGTAAATAAGGAACTGATAGCACATATAATTGTAATAAACTATATTTTGTTAAAATGCATATTATAATTATTATATTGTACTAAAGTTATTTTAATCTTCTTTTTTCTACGATGTAATTAATTTATAATTACAATGCTGTGATCGTTGATACTATGCGGCCATGATTGTATTATATGTGAGATTTTTTTTTTGAAATGGATATTATTTTATTGTTCATGAAATATTTTAATATGTGATTTTTATCATCACGCCCTATTGTTTCTAATCGTTACTTTTTTGTATCCTTGGGAAATTGTAAAAAGTTCAATTGAAGTTGAAATATATTTTTTATTCAAAAAGTGTTTAAGTCAGGTTTCTTTTATTTTGGGATATAACAATATGAGAAGGCTTACTGTATACAGATTAATATTCGGCAACTACAATCAAATCCAAATCTTTAATTAAACGATAATAGGTTTTAAAGTTTTTTTTTCTTTAATTTTAACTTTCATTTCATCAAAAAACTATAACTCAAATTAACAGAAGCGTTTGTTGTAGTACCACTGGCCGGAACATCGTTCAGGTACTATTTTGTAGAGACGGAATGCGTTTCAAAAGTTTTCTAAATGCCCTAAAAGAAAATCTTTAAATATATAGACTTAATATTATGATACAGTGCCATAATAAAGGTACATACATATTATACTCATTGCTACTAAAAATATATGAATGTGTAATATTCTTTAAAAATATACTTTCTGGAAAATACAAGTGTCTGATACAGTCAGGTTTCCATATTCGCGGGGACCATGTGAAGGGCTTTCCGCAATAACGTGAAATTCCGCGAATATTTATACTGTCGCCAAAATAGTCGAAAATGTTTTATACATACATTAGCGGTATAAAGCGCGCACCCAGATTTTTTAAATTTATTTATTTTATTTTTGTCAAGCAAAAGTGCCCGTTTATACACCAATAAATATGCTATATATTGAAACTTGCGAAACCATTTATAAATTAAAAGAAAAATATTTAAATGCATAAAAGTTTTTATTGCGTTTTTATAATAAAAAGTTTATTGCTTGTTAAACAGTATTTTATTATTTATCAGATTCAAATAACAATAACATTACATTGAAATACAAATAAAAATGTTATCTAATGATAACAAGAAAAACAAGTGTCTATAGAATTAGAAATCAGTTTACAATTCGATACTCCTTAGTCACAAAAGTTGGAGAAGAAGCAAGACTGATATCAGTGTTGAATCCAGTAGTTTTTCCCGGGAGGAGGGGGGTTGTACTTGAGCCTAGAATAGAGATTGGGCAGGTATCATAGCTTAAATTTTTTTTTTTTTTTTTTTTTCGGTGGGTGGGGACAAAATATTTTCAGTCATGTTCAGGAACATAGTAATCGGAAGCTATATGAATTTTGCCCAATACGAAAAAAGTTGTCACTAGCTAACTTTTTATTTATTAAAGTAGGCTTTTGCTGAACAAAATGATCAAAAGCTTTAATCAACCAGTAAAAGTTACTAGATTTGAAAATCTAATTCTACTTAAAGCAAAGAAACCGACTATATACGAGCCCCGTCTTAATGATGTTAGCCCAACTATCAAAAATTGTGTTTTCAAAGAAAATATTTATATTAGAAGAGAAATGTATCTCTCTCTCTCTCTCTGTCACACACACACACATACTCTCATTTTCTTTCAAATTTTTCGATCCACAATAGTTTTCGGAGCTTACGCTTCTCGATCTTCGACCAAATGTTTGAGCTTCATTCAAAGAAATCATAAACTTTAAACAAAATTAGAGATAATAACAATAAGGTTGTATACTAGAGTGACCATTTTCTTGAGAAGGCAATGCGGGACGGAGCAAAAAAAGGTCCTCACCATGTTAAATGAAGAGCAAAAATAAAAAAGGTCTTCACCTCCCAAATCCAAGTGTAGAGCAAAAAAAAACATGTCCTCATCTCCTCAAATACAAGTCAAGTGCACAAAAGTTTTAGAATGCGGGACATGTCTTGAAGCGGGACACCCAATCAAAATGCGGGACGAATGGTCACCCTATTGTATACCATAGAGACTGAACGAGGGCTACTTGTTATGAAGCCAACACATCTTTAGGCGAGAAGACCGGGGGTTGCCGCTAGGAGTTGTGAATAGAAATACAATAAGTTTCATAAACAATATTAAATTAACCTGAATGTATTAATATATTTTTAAGATAATTAGTAGATTTTTAAATAGCATACATTTAAAATACAATATGATCGAAAAAAAAAAGCGGCTATATAGTCTTGAATACCTTGAATTTAATTTTTTTTAATGTTAAGTGGACAATTCTGTTAATTTAAAAATAAATGAATTCCATGTCTATCTAGACACTTTTTTTCTCGATTATATTGTATTGCAATTCCCAGATACTTTTCTAGCTTTAAAACGGGCAGATATTATATCATTTATTCCATGATAAGTTAAAATTTATCTGACAAATTATAAAGATGTCTATAATCAGTGCCGGGTAAAATACATTTCTGTTGTATTTGAAGTAGTGAAGATTTTTTTAAGTGAAAAACTATATATGTATCATTTTAATATTTTAACTACTAGAGGCTGGTTTTTCTGAAAGCTAAGCCGAGTTTAATCTTTTGATTAAACTCTGTTACAATATAACAATCCCATAAGCAACCATTTTCTCACTATTTGGTTATAGTTAACTAAGCTTTCAGAAACAGGCCCTAGGTATTTGAAATACATTTCACAACTCTTTAAATACAATTTACGGCAATATTATTAAAAGTTGATATATGATGGAAAGGTAAAATATTAAAGTAGAAAAAATAACACAACAAAACAATCATAAACGGAATGTGGTGCTGGCGTTTTTACTAGCGCTAGCTTAGCAAAATAAATGTAAATTAGGCAACCCGTTATATTCCTAGTGGCAAAACCCCCTTCCGTCTCCTCAGGGTCTTCGCTTCATAACAAACAATGCTGATGCATAGGGCATGCTGTGTCTATTTATATGACATCAATGGATAATAAATACTTTTTAGCAAACTTGATTTTTTTTTATATATATTAAAACACTGGTGATTGTAGTTCTGTAAGAATCTGTCTGATTCTGTTTCTCAACCCTTGTATTGTATCAATTGGTGTTGGATACACACTATCCTTAACAGCGCCTAAAAAAATATCGTAGTATATAGATGGTGATCTGGCCGCCAACTCTAGGGCCCCCATTTTAAACATGGTTTTTATAAAATATATTAATAATTTCTAGTTAGAGTGTCGCTAGGAAAAAAAAACGCGCAACTTGCAGCGTCCCTGTCTGAGAATCATAAAAACATGCCTATGTTACTATTGAGAAGTTACATTACCGGTGGCGGCGCTGTGCTCCAAGGCAATATGGCTATTGTCTCTAGTACTCAGCTGTCAATATGTTAAAAGCGAACAGGTTAATTTAAGTACAGTACATCTTTATTTTATGAAAATAAATAAATATTGGCGAAATTTTTTTTATAACAGAATGTGGGCATCAAATTACAGTATTTAAAGTTTAATTTCAATAGATTTATTGAAGTGTAATTTGTAGTTGAGCAGGTGTTAAATGCCGGGCACGTAATTTTATGTGGTACATCTGAGTGTCGGTTATCTGAATTTACAATATATGGATTCTGTTTGCAAACAAGTGCATTATGTTCATTGCCTCATGAAATAAAATTAGTTTTAATTGGACAGGACTAGCTAATAGTTAAATATGCAACTTGCAGGTGCAAGCATATTAGTACAGTTTTGTTTTTCTGCGAAAAATGTAATGAACAAACCCGCGAAGTATCAGTTACTTTTTAACACAAAATATATTCCCATGCCTTCTTCCTGTCCATACCAAATCTTTTCCCAATCTGGACTTAATATTAACTTTCGCTCCATTTTTTCTTAAGAAAAGAATAAAACTAAGTTGCCTATATTTGTTCTGTCTTTAATGACAGCCAAAAACATTACAATTTGTTCAACATTTATAGTTTTTCACAACTTTTATCAACATTCTAACAAAAATTCAACACTAGAACATATGTAATAAGTTCAAACAGTACTAGAGCGACTAGTACAATATTTGACCATCAGACTGTATATTCGAGCGTGTCAGTTCTCAATAAACGATGCCATGAACACACTGGTGTATTTTTTGTTTAAACATGTGCAGCCATTATTTAGTTTTGAAGTAACAGACATACACACAAACGAACTAATTTATATAATAGTGTAGATTCATGATTAATAGATTATATAATATTGGGGGAAAAAAAAGTATCCATTTACAGCAAACTTGTCGAATAGGACGATGTTAAAAAGCGCCTGAATGGAAAAGAAATTATGTAATTGTCCAGATTTAAGTTTTTATGGATATAATAATATATTTAGAACTACGACTTTATATGTCATTGAAATATGTATATTTTTTGTAACATATTATCAACATGTATTAACTAGTTGATATAATTAAGATAAAATACCGGAAATTAATAACGACTAACCGGATCTAGGTTGTGGCGAGTGAGGCACTCGCCTCGGGCGCAGAGTTGGTAAGGGTGCAAGGAAGGGTTGAAGTGTAAAATTTTCGCTTCATTTTTTGGCTATCTCTGCGATCCGTCTTCTTTTTTTATTTGGTTATGTCAAGACTGGTACTTTGCCTCGGACGCAGAAATACCTTTGTCCGGCTCGGATCCCCAATGTAGTCACAGATTTTGGATGCTAAATATTAGGTCGACAAGAATGAAATTTGTAGTTAATAATATTGCCAATTTTAACAGCTTATTATTTGACATTGGCTTAATAATTTACCGTTCTGTTTTTTTTTTTTTTTTTTGGAAAGTTACACATCTCGCCTGTTTAAAGAAATCATTGTATGCTCTAAAAAATATCAAAAACTTTTTTTAAAATAAAGTTTGTTGAAAATTGAACGGTCGCAAATTCGCACTATTATGAAGTATGAGTTCTTACGTGGAACTGCGGCATCGCAGGCCGCGCGAAATATTAATAGTGAATTTGGCTCTAGTGTAGGGTGACCATTTCCTTGAGAAGGCAATGCGGGACGGAGCTCACCTCCCAAATCCAAGTGAAGAGCAAAAAAAAAGGTCCTCACCTCCCAAATCCAAGTGAAGAGCAAAAAAAAGGTCCTCAAATACAAGTTACAATGCGGGACTTTTGCGGGACACCCAATCAAAATGCGGGATGATTGGTCACCCTACTCTAGTGTTACTACGTAACAGACAATTTCAAATTGGTTCGCCAAATTTCGTACAGGTAACTTAAAAACCAGACAAAAAAAAAACAAAAAAACCTGGCTCATCGATCACAGCAGAAATATATTGCAACCAACTGGACGAAATGTTGCAAAAACTCAAAAAAAAAAACAGCCTAAATTGGTCAACCGATGACGCCTATCTTATTGCCTGATAACGCTGGACCACAGACTGCACAAATGACTGTGGCAAAACTACAAGAATTGGAGTTGGAACTTCTTCATCATCCTCCATATTCACCAGACCTAACCCCCACTGACTACCACTTCTGCCGCAATTTGGACAACTTTTTAATAGGAAAACAGCTTAATTCCGATAATGCAGTAAAACTGGCCTTCCAGGAATTCATTGACTCTCATCGTCCGCCAGGGTTTTATACCACCGGCCTGAACAACCTGCCGCTTAAATGACAAAAGGGTATAAACAATATGGGTGCATACTTTGATGTATAAAATAAGTCCTTATATTTGTAAGTTATCAACCAACTTTGCCTTTTATTCTACAAATTTCATCCTTGACGACCTAATATTTTTACACAAATACAAAATTGCAAAAGTTTGTGCGGGCTATACTATTTTTAATTCAGTGTATTCCAGTCTTTATTTGCGTTACTCTGTTGGTAAGCTAGAAAAATTTCTTAACATGTCACAAATACATAACCTTGTTAATTAAATGTTATTTGTCAAAAAAGTTGTCAAATGACTTGTTTTGACAATGAGTTGTGTACTCTGCAATACATATTTTCTAAAAGATTGTCCACAATTTGATATTTTTTATATTCATACATCTCATAGTAATACGTTGTTATTAAACTTTATCAAGAAAATTTTAAACTGGGATCTAAATGGGGATTCACATTCAAGATTCCTCTGTCAACACTGCTACAATCTGTTACAAGATTTAGATTATGCAGAAGTAACATGTGCTAGACTTAAGAAGCAACTTTCAGAAAGAAGTATAACGAACAGATATAGTAACTATTTTAAAGATAACAGTACGCAGACAACAGATGATGTAGAAGATAAGTTCGATGATTTCTCTGAAACGTTTTTAGAATCTCTTAAATCTGAATCTAGTGTAATAAAATCACCTGAACCGGAACAAACAGAATCAAAAACTGAGTTAACGGTAGAGAAGAAAGCCAAGCCTTATGAATGTAATCTTTGTCAAAAGCGTTTTGCTTCGAAAAGTGGTTTAAACTTGCATTCGCATCGTCAGCATCCTAGTGAAAACATCGCAAAACCAGTGACAGAGAATACAAGTACAGAAAATCAAATAAAGTTAGAATGTGATGTTGTTATAAATGAATGTTTAAAATCTGAACCCGATCAATCAGATTCACCAAGTTTAGATGATATTGTTAGCAGTAGTAGTAGTTCGACAACCAGATCAAAAGTAAAAAGAACAAAAAAGAGCAATTTCAGTAGTATAAAACCCTTAAAATATACCTGCCCACAATGTCCTAAAATGTGGAGAACTCTAGGTGAGCTGAGAAGTCACGTGGCAACTCATAGTACCTTACGACCTTATATTTGTGAAGTTTGTGGACAGGCGTATAAACACAAACAGGCGCTGGATATACATGTTGGGATGCATAACGGAATTAATCCATTTTCTTGCCCGTATTGTAACAAGGCTTTTACACAGAAGGGAGCGTTGCAGAGACACTTACCTATTCACACAGGAGAAGCGCCTTATCAGGTAAGACTTATTATTATTTCTTCTTATTCTTAATTTGTAATTATTTTAAAGGTATATTCTATTCAGAATGCAGAAATGGTAATAAAATCACGTGACAGATTAAACTCGCTACCCTATTGGCAGTTTCATTGAGTGACTGATACAACAGCTGATGAACGACGAGAGTTGGATGAAATTATCAGGTGACAGTATGTCATTACTATCTCTGCATTCTGAATGCAGTATAGTTTTTTTTCAAACAATAAGATGAAAAATTTTATATATACTTTAGTTATAGTCTGTTTCTTTGATTTAAGTGAAACTATATTTAGAAAACTAGTCACTTTCAGCGATTAAATGAGGGTTTTGATCATTTTATTTAGCAAAAGCCAACTTCAATCGTTAAAAAGTCAGCTCGTGACAATTTACAAAAATAAATTTTTTATTTTGTTATGCTTAAACATTTGGAATAGCCTATAAGTTACTTTAAAACAATGTTTTTCAAACTCTCTCAGATTGCAACTCTTTAGTGGGTCACGAAATAAATAAAATGGGTCACTATAAACAGAAAAATGTATGTGAAGAATAAATTTTCACATATTTGACGTTGTCTTAGGTATGTAGTGGTGTATAGGCAAACATTTTTTCGGCATGTTTTTGACTTAATAACAAACATTTTTTGTTTGTTTTTAATCAGCTGTTTTTGTCAGTTATCATCTGTTAATTTAAGTACTAAGAATTTTCATTTATGCCCAGTTGCACTAGCTTTCTAGGCCGCATTTGAAATTTAAGATATTATATTTTCAAAAATCTATAAAATTGGATATATCAGGTCATCAAGGATGAAATTTGTAATTAACAGTTTAACAGCTTATTATTTGACATTGCCTTAATATTTTATCGTTCTGTTTTTTTTTTTTTTTTGGAAATTTACACATCTCGCCTGTTTAAAGAAATCATTGTATGATCTAAAAAATATCAAAAACTTTTTTCAAAAATTAATTTTGTTGAAAATGGAACGGTCGGAAATTCGCACTATTATAAAGTATGCGTTCTTACGTGGAACTACGGCATCGCAGATCGCGCGAAACCGCCAAATTTCGTACAGGTAACTTAAAAACCAAACAAAAAAATAAAACTGGCTCATCAAGCACAGCAGAAATATACTGCAACCAACTGGACGAAATGATGCAAAAACTTAAAGAAAAACAGCCTAGTTTGGTCAACAGATCGACTCCTATCTTATTACATGATAACGCTAGACCACACACTGCACAAATAACTGTGGCAAAACTACAGGAATTGGAGTTGGAACTTCTTCATCATCCTCCATACCACACCTAGCCCCCACTGACTACCACTTCTTCCGCAATTTGGACAACTATTTAATAGGACAACAGTTTAATTCCGACAATGCTGTAAAACTGGCCTTCCAGGAATTCATTGACTCTCGTCCGCCAGGGTTTTATACCACCGGCTTGAACAACCTGCCGCTTAAATGGCAAAAGTGTATAGACAATATGGGTTCATACTTTGATGAATAAAATAATCCCTTATATTTGTAAATTATCAACCAACTTTGCCTTGTTTTCTACAAATTTCATCCTTGACGACCTAATATTTAAAAAATATTGATGTGAAGTGCGAATTTTCACACTGTTCAGGGTT
Source organism: Liopterus haemorrhoidalis (assembly GCA_963971575.1). Classification (NCBI taxonomy): domain Eukaryota; kingdom Metazoa; phylum Arthropoda; class Insecta; order Coleoptera; family Dytiscidae; genus Liopterus; species Liopterus haemorrhoidalis. The sequence continues at coordinate 132,455,117 of OZ020611.1, forward strand.
TTATAGGTATTTAGTAAATGATAACAAATTGTGGGTACATATTAAAAATCATAAATTCGATAAATTTTAAAAGAATAAATCCATGTACTGCTATCAAGAGATATTCTTCTCGTAGGCGCGAGTAATCTTTTTCCGTCGTGGGCCCCATTGAGTAACAAAATTGTTTGGCGGGCCATATTTCTTTTGATGTCTCTATTTTTTCCGATCCTAGGTTCTACTGAAGAGCTTCTTTACACAGGTGTGCTTCTTAATGGGTGTTTTTTTTAGAGGTATAGAACTTTAAATTGCAATAAAACAACGATGGATTATTCGATTGACATGAATTTTTTTTTATTCGAAAGATAATCTTGTGGCATTACATTTTAAATATGATTTCTGGCATATGACCGCCACGGCTGGCTCGGATGTAGTCCAATCTGGACGTCCAATTTTCGATGACTTTTTCCAACATTTGTGGCCGTATATCGGCAATAACACGGCGAATGTTGTCTTCCAAGTGGTCAAGCGTTTGTGGCTTATCCGCATAGACCAATGACTTTACATAGCCCCACAGAAAGTAGTCCAGCGGTGTTAAATCACAAGATCTTGGAGGCCAAGTCACAGGTCCAAAACGTGAAATTAGGCGGTCACCAAACGTGTCTTTCAATAAATCGATTGTGGCACGAGCTGTGTGACATGTTGCGCCGTCTTGTTGGTATGATTTAATGTAATGCCACAAGATTATCTTTCGAATAAAAAAAAATTCATGTCAATCGAATAATCCATCGTTGTTTTATTGCAATTTAAAGTTCTATACCTCTAAAAAAAAACACCCGTTATAACGTTTTAATTTTTTGTTTTCGTTACATAACGTTATAAATAACGTTAAAAAAAATTAATTGTTATATTGTATAACGTTACGCAAATAATGTTATATAACGTTATAAAAATAATTTTTGTTTGTAACTCTGAAATTGCTTATATTTTGGATCTGTACTTGTCTTGTGGTTGGAAACTTATTTTAGAAAGTATAAAAGTGTCTACGAAAATGTAAACTTACTTGAAATCGCGATACATTTATTCAATACAAACGAAACATTTAAAAAATATTTTTATATAACGTTATATAACGGTATTAAAATAACGTTATAAATTATATATAACCGTTATAGGTTATTATAACGTTATAAAAATATCGTTACGTTATTGTATTAGAAATTGTAGTTGAATCGTTATTATAATGTTATCGAGTATCGTTACGTTATATTATTCGTCCCTGGTAAGAAGCCGTAAGCTGGCCGTGGTAATATCTTAGCTTTATGAATAAGAAAAATAAATATATTTTTTTCTGGGTCGCATGTAATTTCTCGGCGGGCCACATACGTCCCATGAGCAGCAGGTTGGTCAACAGTGATTTAGAGATTTATGGCTATTTTACATTATACTTTTCACTACACTTTCAAAATTCTGACGTCATTCAAACTTTTAAAACTGCCTTCTGCAGTAAAAAGCAACAGAAATAGGCATTCAACATCTGCCTTTTGGTACTTTTCATTGCCAACTTAACATTTTGAAATGACAGATAAAAGTTTAAGTAAAAGATAAGAAAAGTTGTTTCTTTTCAAATGCTCTATCCAAAGATACCAAACACGATGTACGTTCCCATTTAAAGAATCAAATTTGTCTTTGATATTCTGTACAATTCAATATTACCATTCGATTCTTTTGGTAAGAGTTGCTCACACGTCACGTTTTCGAGAGAAATCGTATTTCCTCTTTTTTGACACTGTATAGTCTGTTTTTTTTGGTTTAATCCGAACTAGAATTTCAAATCTAGTAATATTTAACGATTGTATGAAACTTTTGATCATTTTGTTTAGCAAAAGGCCACTGCAATTATTAAAAAGTTAGCTAGTAACAACTTAGGAAAATTAGAATTCCATTTAGTCCCGCTTAAACGTTTGGAATAGCCTATATATATTTTTTGAACTGTACGTGCGTGCCAATGTTCAGTTGGATATGTGTAGCCGTTTGGTCACAATTTCCATCATACATACAGGCATTTGAGGTTTTCTTTATTTTATCTAGGAAACGCTAAAACAGAAAAAAGAAATCTAAGTTTATTTGATAATTAGTTTTTATTTCATTAGTTCTTGTACACATTAATAAAATACATCAATATTATAGTTGCACTAATATAATGAAATTATTTCAAATAGCTTCTGAAATTAAAAACATTATTTAAAAAATAAATGCATTATAATAGTGAATAGTATCGTTAACATAGGAACCACATTTATTGTACATTCCGAATAATACTTACGTAGTTCTTATCAGCAATTTTAATATGCGTTTAATAGTGTATTGTTAAATATTTTTTTATCAACATTAATTTGTCGGTGCCAATAAATATAAAATTAATGTTGCAGCAATATAAGTGACGAAATTTATTTTCATACAAAATATTGGAGTTCTCTTTTTTTTTTTAATTCCTAAGAAGGACAAGTATCACTTTCAAGTCCAACACTTAAATATATTATAACTACATACAATATATGTACCTACATACATATGTATATCATATGCAGGCCTGCGCCAGTCGTTGTTCGGCCATTTAACAAAAATATGTTATTCTTACAATAAACTTAACAATAAACATAAAAAACGAACTAATTTTTAAGACACAAATTATTTAATATATGAACATACAATTTATGTAATTATCTGCCGATCGTGTAAATATACTAATTTCCAATTGATAAGCGCAGGCAGCAGATGAATCTGTATTTTATTTACTTCCAGAATAGCGTTTCCGAAACTGTATAGACTCGGGGCCGGCAACTTTTTTTACGTCGCGGGCCGCATTCAGTAACACTTTTTTAATTTTTTATACTTCTTTTTGTAATTTCCATTTTTTTACTAGCTTAATTTATTTTTTAACCGGCGTGTAAACCGGCGTACCCGTATTGACGTAATACGTTTAATATGTAAGAAGCCTAAAGCAGCGCGACAGAAATGTGTTTACTACGCTGGATAAGAAATGTAAATATTATATTTTCTTACTGGTGGGTCGCATTCTTGCCACGGACCGCTGGGTGCGACCCCTGGTATTAACTGAAACAATTTGATTATTCATTTTATTGAAAGGTTATATGTAGTTACACTATAATCTTTCATAATGATCTGTTTTCCAAGCTGAATGATTCGCAATGAAATAAAACTTTTCCAATATAAATGTTTCTAAAATATACTTATGCAGTCGTGACCTGGCGCTTCCAACACTTATTTTGCTTAATGACCGACCGCCACATGTAAAAGGGTGTTATTGTGCTCATACTGATTTTGACATTTAGAGATTTCGATGGATGTCCACGAATTGAGGTCTCCTCATAACATTTTGACTATTTTTAGCATGATGTCTGTCTGTCGGTCCGTGAACAAGTGTAGAGCAAATTTAGCTAAACGGATTTTTATGAAACTTCATATTTAAGTTTTTGATGCCATTTTTGCTAATATTTCACAAGAGAGAAGTATTTAGAAAAGAATTATCTGGCATCAGTTGCTATACAAGTAATAACCTACAACTTTTATTTGAGATATTATTTGATACGACTTAATACATTTTTACAACTTTTAATTTTTTTACTTTTTATTGCGATATTCTTTCTATCTATTTTGACATACATATATTTTTGACATATTTGATATATATGTTCAGTGATTAATTATAAATACGTATCATGAAAGTATCAACGTAAAAGGACACGTTATCATATTTTTCAATAATAATTTCTGTTAGAAAGTATTTTGTTTAAGTACTTCGTGGTGACAATCGGTTCTGTGGAGGCCACAGCTGATTTTGAAGTTTTTTGCGAATATTTTGTAACAAATATTTCGAGAGAGAGAAAAAAAAGATGAAACTTGTATAACGTAAGATTGGTAACTTATATTTATTTATTTTGATGTAGTGAAATATTTTATTTACTAAATTTACCATATGCATGGGCGCTCGGCGTGTGGAAACGCCAACTGAAATTCTAGATTTAGTTTCAAATTTTTAAAACAAGTTAAAATGTATCTTATTTGATTACGTATTTATTTTAATTTATTTATTTATTCATTTACGTATCTTGTGGTGGCGGTCGGTTCAGAAGTGGCCACAACTGCTTTTTTTGAGCAGTGTTAATTCGTCAAGGACATTTTAAAGTTATTATTTATCATTTAACAATTTATCATACAAATAAATAAATTATTCCTCATTGCTCCAGTTTCTAATAATAAATAAATTACAGATTCTTAACTTATTTTAATTTGTACATCACATTCTATTCTTATCTTACTTATGAATATATTTCATCACATTCCAAATAATATATCTAGGAACATTTCTTCAATAGCCGATTAGAGTACACATAACTATTAAATAAAGATCAGAATATGATTACCAAAGAGAGAAATATTCATGCCATATTAAAATGAATATACTTCTGAAAATTTCTACTCTGTAGCTTGTAATTACTATCGTTATAAGGTGTAATCAGCTTTGAAAAATCGTCCCTATAGTTTGGTCTCTGTCCGATAGTATCTTTGTGAATTTCACTTACAAATTTACAGTGATTCTTGGATTCAAGAGAGCCTTTATTATATATATTTTTAAATATGATTTACGAAGGATCACTGTAGTTATATACAGCTATGATTCGGTTTACGCCTATTCCTTAATCACAATCGAGAGTGGTTAGTCATGATTCTGCCCGACTTCGATTTATGGCCCTATATTGTAATAAAACTAAATTGTACTTAAACTGCGGCCTAAAATTTATATAATAAACGAAAGAACTTGTGGTTTCTGCACAAGATTTTGCTGTTGCTGTAAAATACCCCGGTCACTCCATATTTATACGATATTGACTTTTCGGTAATATCAGAGAATATAGCAAATATAGCAAAGTAAATAGATATTGTAAATCGTTGGTACCTGCTGTTAGTCCACTAAGCAAGGGTTTGGACATAAGTTCAACTCCTGCCTATGTATACAAAACACAAATTCTGCTTAGCTGATCGTAACCGGCCATAAACTCTAAGTGCCGTTCTGTGTACGTTAAAAAATTGACGTTATATAACAATATTACTCCTGAATGTAGACAAATTGAAAATATTGTCATGAAACCTGGAAGCAGGAGGCCTAGGTTCATCTCGGGCTGTCGCGCAAAGTAATGATGTTGAACTAGGTCTAGATGATGTGGAAATTGAGGACATAAATGAGCTCCTTAAAAGTCACTATGAATAAATTTAAATGGAAGATTTAGAGGAGCTAGCTGAACAACTGTCCAAAAACGACATAAGGTAAAGTGAAACTGATTTTGCAATGCCCGTTAGGACATTTTCAGCGAAATAATTGCAAGAGGCTATTATTCTATTGATAAGGGATGTAATTACATTATCTTACGCATTTTGAATCGTGAGATTTCATAATTAAATATATCCTATTAGATAAAATTTGCTGCAAATATTTCATGTAAAGATTGTTATTAATTTTATTCCAGATTGTTAGTTTTGTATAAGAAACTATACAGTTGTACAGGCGCACAACTGTAAGCCACCTTAAGAAAGATATTGAGACAGTTTTTTACTCATATCTCTTCGATCCATTACCGTACAGGAGGATTTGGTGGTATCATGTTGGCTTTTATTTTCAAAGCCAGCGTTGCACGATCTTGAGTTCGATGTGTAGATTCATGTAGTGTGTGTCCGACTAGTGGCGTTATTTAGCCGACCCAGTGTTTGAAATATATGTTTCTCGGCCGACGTCTATCATTCCCTTGCATGCACCTTTTCATGCCGTCTTTTCTTCTGGATATACGTTCGAAGTGTCGAAGGAAGACTTTTTAAATTCTTGTTGTCAGTCTATTTGCGATGTTTAGTTAGTCAAAATTTGATACATTTGTATGGCGAGCTGTCCAATGTATTTGTAACACATTTTAAATGCAGCTATTCGTTTTTTTTTTTTTTTATCAGCATTTTTTTATCGTCCACGTTTCGGTTGCACACATAGCTATTGGGAATATAATGGATTTACCAGGTCTTAATTCGGTGTTTTTAATGATTGTCGTATATTTCCACACATTTACCAGTATTATGGATAACGTTTTTACTATTGCAAGGCGTAATTTACAGTATCCAAACCTGCGACGCTTCATGTATTGGACTGGTTGTTTCTGGAACGATCACCAATAATGACTAGGATTTTATTTCTACAGCCATACTACTGATTACCAGAAAATAAAAAACCAAATAAACATCAATTCAATCGTTTTTAATAGTAATTTTTCTTTCGGTTTCTAAAAAGTCCAATACATTTTTTGTTTTTGTTGGTCACTGAACATTTTGGAACGAAAACTAGTTTATTTATTTATTCAAAATACAGCAGATGTTGAGGATTGTAAAGCTGTGTATAAGTAACATAGTAAATCCCTGAAATCTAACCCGTCATAAACCGAGTCATACCTGTAAATATAAATTTCAATACAGGTAATAATACTGTATATTTAGAACAATTTGTGGTACATTTCTATTTATTATACTTATTAAATAAGTACATTATTAATATTTAAATAAATTATAAGTATATTTTGGACATTTAATATTATAATTGGTGTTCGGAATCCCTAAAATGTTCTTTTTGGCACATTTAACGGTTGTGTAATTTTAGACAAAATAGTCCTGCTTAAACTCTGTTTTTCTCTGTAACATCATAATATATTTATTACTTTTTTTTTTATATTACCATTTTGTTATATCATGCAAACAACAAAAAATATAATCATAGGAAGCCATGAATTTTCGAACGCTTGTTTTTTTATTGTATGTTCACCAACCTTCATTTCAATTTAATATAATGAAAAGACATTACTAATAGTTCAAGCAAAGATATTCGTTCGAAAATTCATGGCTACCCTTGATCATTAATTCATTTGATCTCTTGGTGGTACATCACAATTAAATAGAATTTGTGCAATATTTCTATAATTAACAATTTGGAGCATTATGTATTTTACATTTAAAGATAGAATTTTATGCTAAAAACCAGAATTCAGATTGTTGAAATTTGTATCCAATATTTTTGTTTACGTAACACACTTAGTACAGTAAACAAACCATCATAAGCGGTTATTGACAGTGGGAAGCGCTAATCTAACACACGGTGGAGGTTGGAGGGAATAGTCAATGTAGAACGGTTTAGGAGCGGGGGAGGGAAGTAATTTATTCTACAAAATTTGAGATACCTTTTTTATATACTTATATCACTCTGATTGAGAACCAGTGGATTAAACTATCAGCAAGAAATTAAAACGGTATAGAGATGGCATCAAACATGTAAGGACTTTTGAGAGACTGAATGCTTAGCTTACAACTGTACATGTGAATAGTAACATTCTATATATTTTCTATTTTTTTCTATCTGATGGAACATGAACTCTTGTTCAAGTAATGTAAAGAAGTTGGATAAGTTTCGAAATATGAGTTTATGAATATTTATAGAGGATATCATTGATATATCTGGTAGTAAATAAAGAGATCCTTTAGAGCAGTGTTCTTCAACCTTTTTGCACATGCGGACCAGTGAAAATAGGATAAAGATGTCGCGGACCGGGTGAAAGCTAAGATAAGTTGATATACGTGGCTGTAGAGTTGTTTATGACATCCTTTCGATTTCTCTGTTTGGTTTTTATTATTGACATAGTTGAAAAAGTCTTTTCGCACAATACGATGTCGAAAAAATTACCAATAATTTGGTAGCTTTATAACTCAAAGATGGATATTCTTTTTCTTGCCATTTCCAAAATTGAGACAATGATTGCATTTTCTGTCTGGACACCAGATTAACATCAGAAGACAACTCGGTCAGCTTTTCTTTTTCACGAGGATCAAGTGCACATGCTGGCCAATAGTCTCAGCAACTTATGCCAAACAATTAATTTTAAAAAAAAGTGCACACGACTTGGTATCTTCCAAGAATGGATTATTAATCCAGAGGTTACCTTTACGAGGATCCCCATTTTAAGGGAAATAATTATTTTTCAGCCAATGCTCTTAAATGTTGACTTATGAAGAATATAACTTTCTGGTTGACATCAGAGGCAATCAAAAATTCTTCCAAAAGTGGAAACATTTCTATATCTTCCTTTTGTAAGCAATTATTCTTTTTAAACGTATCCATTTTATTTCTTAAATTAAAAATATTTGTATATGACCCCTGCAGAGAAATATTAACTTCATTGGGCATACTGAATATGTTTGCCATGTAAGCAAGTTTTGCCAGCACTCAAATGCACGGCAAAGTCTGGAAACACGATCTAAAGAAGTATGAAAAATAGTCGCGAAAGGTGTTGTATTGGGGCTAGTAAATATTAAATAAATCATAGTTCGGACAAAAGTTAGCTTCTGCGTCGACTAAAAAAATGTGCTGTATACTCGTGAACAGAATGTGCATCTACATGATTCGGTCGAAATATTTCGCGACCGGCATGAATTTTCTACGGACCACGGGTTGAAGAACACTGCTTTAGAGAATGGAAAAACCACGAGAACTGTTTTACACCATCAAGAAGCAAAAATTAAACATATAAAAACAGGATGCAAGTATAAGCTGCATCAACTTAACATTCAGGAAAAATACTAGGCCAGCAGTTTCTTAACTTATTTTGTCGCAATTCTTACTATACCTTTATTTTTCAGACAACCCTACCAATTTTAATTAGACATATTTTTTTTAATTCTTAGAGAATTTATATAATCATCATCAACCCTTGATTGACAACCCTTTACGGGTTTTGACCTCCTCAAATAGCGTCTTCCATTCAATTCTGTTCTGAGCTAGCGTCTTTTACTCTCTTACAACTTATTTAATGTAGCAAAATAAAAATGGTCATAAAAACAAAACAAAGTATAGCAACATTCTTATAAAATTATACAATACTCCTTGAGGAATCCCTGAAATTTTCAGTGGAACCCACTTTGGGAAACACTGTAATAGGCATTGGAAGCGTCTGTTGTAGAACTTCATGTTCGGGTGCATCTATACATCTATTCCAAGCTATTATATCAAGATAGAGTAGCTTTGGTGATTGCCAAGCTTCGAAAAGAGACTGCGTTGAAGTAGATATATGGCAGTATAAACCTAACGTAGTGACATTTTTATTCTTCGTAATAGATGTTTTTTTTTTTTTCATACAAATAGGCAGTAGGTTAAACATTGATTATCCGTGGGATCGGATTAACTGGGGTCTTCTAATCTTAATTATAAAAATTATGTTTATATAAAAAAACAAATGTGTCCCTAAACCAGGACAGTGGCGAGGAACTACAAACCAGATTGCAAAATATGCTGTTAACAAGCCCTTGCAGCTGCAGAGATATTACATAAATTAGCGGAAAGTCAAGATTATGTTAATTGTATTGAAATTTTATAAATTCGTGATCAAATAAGAGAAATAAAAGAAAAGATAATATTACCAAAACAACAATAAAAAATTATAGACTTCCTATTAAAATGAATATAAGTTTTGTTATATGCACACATATTAATCTTATATTTTGTAAGGTTTTAACTAAATAAAAACCTAGTTTGTATTAACCAGGTTTTTCAGTTACCCGTGCTGTAGTAACCCCGAACTACCCACGGAAAATCGACGTTTTACAGTGGTTATATAAATTGAATATTTAGTCATTAAGTTTGGTAAAGTGGAAAATTTTTTATTTAGAAGATATAAGGGCAGTTTGAAAGATTAGTAAATTACTCTGGAAACATACGATTTAAGCGTAATCGTCAGACTCTTGATCATTTCTCTTCACAAAACTAGCAATAACATTATCATAAAAATCAGGCTGGTCCTGCAAAGAATTCAACATTTGATTTTCAATTGATATCAAAGCCACGTGAATCATATCATGATTATTTAAATACCTCGTATAATTTTCAATTCTTTTCAACGTTGAAACAATAGTATCATTCGGAACATGATAAAAGGGAATTGTACATATCAAATAAGATAATTTTCTGACTTCACTCATTTCTTCTAATAAATCATGGTCTTTTATATATTTAATCAGTTGCGGAACACCCATATATAAAAATATCTTTGATTCGTAAATAACACATAACTCTGATTTAAGTTTTACGAAATCAAAATAGTGGTTATATGATGATTTTAATGATTTTAAGCACTCTTCAGGAAAGATTTTTTTATATTTTGGATAAAATTCGCAGTTTAAAAGTTCAAAAAATTTTAATAAAGTGTAAGTTTCTGCATACAGTTGCAGTTGTTTACAAATACCTTTTAAGGTTTTATTATAAATACACTCTAGTTTCCGATACATACATTGTTCTTCTTTGAAATACTTCAATTTACTCTCTATTCGGAGTAGCCCGACATAAAAAGTAGTGTTATTTAAAATATCTTGAAATTTATTTTCATTCTGTAGGCCATCTAAGTTTTTAATAACTTCATTTATTTTAAGTATTGAATATGATATATGTAAATTAGGTTTATGGAATGTATCGGAAATAATATTCATGCAATTATAAATTTCTATAAATATACTTAGCAATAATTGACTGGTGAAATCTTGAAAGAAGTTGTTGTATTGTCTCGCTGCGTTTATTGTATCGTAGTCCCATATTTCGGGGTTCTCGATGATGTATTCAAATAATTCACTCAAGGAATCTCTATGATGTTTTATTATTATTATTGAGTTGAGTGATGTGTCCCATTCGATGTGCGTTATGTTGGAGTATCTCGTGTTAATGAATTTCAGTAATGCGTTGTTGCGTTCTTCAGAAGCAGAAAAGAATTCGGTTATACCTGCAAATATATTAAGATTAGTGAATATTAAAATTTCTTTCTGAAGATGTTGCATATATGTACTTAAATAAAGAACAGTTTTCAGGATTTCGTAGCTAAAATTATGAAAATTGTGAAATTGAGGCTTAAGGGCTGAACCTAGATAGTTGAAATTTAGAATACTTAGAGTTCTTTGACCTGTACATAGAAGAAACACTAAGAATCTGAAAAACTTATTATTTAGTAAATAAATGTTCGCCATTTTGAAATGGTTAAAATTAAAGTATGATATTTTGATATCCTTGTAAAGCAGATTTTAATATACTTTCAAGGAAAAAAAACTTAAAGTACCGATTCCCCTATTCTAGATAAAAAGTTGAAATAATTTCCGTTGAAACCGGAAGTGATGCAGAATTTTTATTATATTCCTTAAGTGGACCCTTTTGTCTAGTTTAACTTTTTGACTGAAGAATTTTTTCTATCTCTTAAAATAAAGGAGTTATTCGGGTGCGGCGTTTCAAATAAACACCCTGTATATAGTGGGATATTAAATAAAAAGCTTTTAAAACATAGCTTAAGGAACGAAAAGTAGTTTTTTAAAAGTCCTCTATTTTAATATGATTTTTGACAAAAATGTATTTTTTTTATCCCACATCCTATAACCCAAAGAAAAAAAAAATCAAAATTGCAAATTGCAAAACAAAACTACAATCATAATTGTACAAGTTGTTATCACTTATTAGATATCTACGTAACCCTGAAATATGTAAAAATTCATACTTCACTTTTTTTTTTAATTGTCCTCCATTCTGTACTAAATATTAATAAACGGAACAATCTCTTTCTAAACTCTATAAGGACCAAGTAAAGAAGGAGCTCAATTCTCATAAAAAATTGATGTGAAGTGTGAATTTTCACACATTGCAAGGTTTCGCAGGTATATAATAAGTGAAGGCGGCATGCTGAGTGTGTAGAACAAATTTTGCTTTGTAGTAATCACGGCAAAATGAACGATATTTTTAAAATAATTTATTGTCTGTTAATCTAAGAGCTTTAAAATCTAATTTCATGTTAAACTATTTTTTTTTTTGTTAATTTTAATTCGAATACCTAATACCATTATTTAGGTTTTTAAATATGTGCAGTTTTTTATATATATATATATATATATATATAGCAAGGTTCATTATGATTTTGAAAACTGCGCCTATGGCTTCCATTGGTTGTTTCAAGTCATATGCTCCGCCCCTCTGTTTTCGTATACATGATACATAGAATGAAAATATAATTCCAACATTTCCAACTGGTTATTAAATTTACGCTCTTAAAAATTAAATGCAACATTTGCCAAAATATAACTAGAATTTTGACAAAATAATTTAAACAAAATAAAAATGAAAAAAAAACAAAAAATAAAATTGTCTCCTCTGCCCGGGAGCGAACCTTAGTTTGCCGCATAGCAAGCGAGCAAGATAACCATTAGACCAGGATACGCCTTCAGTATAGTGTGTTACATAACTATAACTTTTGTACATCGTCAACCAAAAAACACAAAAAATGCTTTATTTTCCGAAAACATAATCTGATCAAAAACTCCTGCTGTACTATTCCGGTTCACACCAATGTACAATACTTAGAATTTTTCATATTTTTAGTTTAAACCATCTGGGCTACAGGGTGTGGGACAATTTTTTTTTTTGCAAAAATCGCATCAAAATAATTTATTTTGCAAAAATTAAATTTTGATCGTTAATCCACGTACTAACCACGGGCTTTCATTTGACAACCTACTCAGAATGTAAAAAAAAAATAATTTTTTTTCGATGAGCACATACAGTCTGTTCCAAACGGTTAAGCGGAACAAAATGGGAATTTAGTTCTTTTAGGTTGTCACGAGAACGGACCTTGCTTGGGATATTTCATTTTTCACGTTGGGATGTCAAAATTTAAAATTCCAACAATGAAACCATGGAAACGAATGACATATGTCAAAATTAAATATTTTTTTTAGATATTTCAATGACAAAAAAATAAATAAATGGGAAATTTGTATTAAGAATGACACAAAAAATCAAAATATAAAGAAAATGACATTATAAAATGTTATTAACCTTAACCAAAAAATGTTTATTGTAAGTATGATTTACAAAGCTTAAACAAAACGGCCGAAAGGCACGATTTAAACGATAAAAGTAACTAGATTGCAAAATCTAGTTCCGCTTAAGCGTTTGGAACAGACTGTATTTGTTTATATTTTTAAGGAGATATGTTTTTTAGATGTTTCAGTATTTTTATTAATATGTGAGTATTTTTAAATAAATTCTAAATATGTGCAGTATTTTTTTTTTTTATATAGCAGGGTTCGTTAAGATTTTGAAAATTGCGCCTATGACTTCCATTGGTTATTTTAAGTCATAACTCCGCCCCTTTGATTTCGTTTATTCAATTTCAACAATTTCCACAGGTTATTAAATTTACGCTTTTAAAAATTAAATGCAACATTTGCCCAAATATAACTAGAATTTTGAAAAAATAATTTAAACAAAATAAAAATGCAAAAAACAGAAAAAATAAAATTGTCTCGAGACCGGAACCCTAGTTTGCAAATTTGAACGCGAGAGCGCTAACCATTACACCATGAAAGCATACTGGTTTACTTTGTTACATAAGTTATTAAATATTTTACATGGTCAAGCAAAAAACACAAAGAAAAGTTATTTTCCCAAAACATAATCTGATCAAAAATTCCTGTTGTACTATTCCGGTTCACACAAATGTACATTACTTAGAATTTTTTCAGATTTTTAGTTTAAACCATCTGGGCTACAGGTGTGGAACATTTTTTTTTGCACAATTTTGGCAAAAATCGCTTCATAATAATTTATTTTCCAAAAATAAAATTTTGATCGTTAATCCACGTACAAAGGCTTTCATTTGAATTTCGAATTAAAAAAAAAAGTTTTTTTCGTTGAGCAAATATTTGTTTATATTTTTAGGGGGATATGTTTTTTAGATGTTTTAGTATTTTTCCTATGTGCGGTTCAAAGAGTTGTATAAGCATGCCAAATTTTAACTCTCTAGGTTAAGCCGTTTGGCTACAATTTTTACCGAACTGACAGACAGACGACAAAATGACGGTATAAGGGTTTTTTGGTCATACCTACAAAACCCTAAAAATGGAAAAGAGTGGCTATTTAAGACAATGCGCGCGCCTACTCTTGTTGACTTTTATTTCATTCCAAAAGGTAGCAACCGTGCAGAAAAAGAAAGAGAGCATGCTGCATTTTTTTAACCACCTTGGCTAACAACTTCTTGTGCGCTCACACTCATTTTAGAAAGTTCGGTTTCGGATTCGCTTAGCATCTAAAAACCGTCCTGCATGCCAACTCTTACTTCTACTAATTTTAATAAAATAAAGTAACAATTTACCTGTAACAGTTGCAAAAAATATTTTGCATTCTTTAATATGCATTACAGACTGCGATATAACTCTGCTCAAATCATGTCCAAAACTATGAACATACATAGCTTGCGGATACAAATACTTCACATTATTTTGAATCTCATTTAAATCATTTGTAAATGTACTCGTATAATAAGTTTGTGCTATAAATTTATTCTCACAGTCCCAATTCAGAATAGTCTCCTGAACGAAATGTTGAATAGTCTTAACAGAGGGATCAGTATTCAAATCATTGAATAATATAAATCGTTCAACTGAATCTCCAGTAATGTCCACATAACGGAAGACAATTGAGAGTTGTGATTTGTACGAAACAAATGTTTCGTTGAATATTACTGCTATAAATGGTGTTTCGGATATTTCTTTTCGTATCTGATATTCTAATACATCATTTATTGATGATAACATATCATTTTTTATGTGTTCGGATGTTTTTAAAAATACTTTTGTATTTTTTAAATAATTTGTTAATAGTTCATCGTATTTACTTATTAGGAATAGTAAATCGACAAAGTTTATGGAGTTGTTGTAATTTGTATTCTCGAGTGAGTTACAGTGTGCTGATTCTTGCCTCGTTAAAAAACATAAAGCGTCTATGAATCTGTTCAATATATTCCGGTTTTTTGTTATATTTTCTTTAAGTTTTAAAAGATAAAATTGTTTTGCCTTAATTGATTTATTCATTTTTGTTCATTTATTGATTTTTTTATAATAAATATTTATTTAACTATATTTTTATATTTGTACTTTTTAATAATCAGTTGTATTTTACAATTTAAATGATTTTATCTAATGTTTTTTATTTTATTTACATTCTGGTATTGCACAACATTTGACGGAACGTTTCAAGGTCAAGTTTACATTTGTTATTGTCGCCCTTTTCTCTCTTTCTCAATTATTTCGTAAATAAAAACACCTTTATTTATAGTTTTACACACATCCCAAGACAAAATTTACGGGCTTTTTTAAATTTTCTTTGTTTTTAGTAGGTTGCTATTATAAAATTTATTTAAATATATGTTTTTTTTTTATTATTTAAGTTTTATATATGTAATTTGAATTATTTTTTGCGAAATTATGTTTTTAATCACTGAATTTGCACTTAAATAAGTATTTCTGTTTGCCTAAATAAACGGCGCAGTTCGCGGGATGGCTCGAGTAAATACGAGCTTCTCAAAATGTTGGGTGAGTTCATTCATAAATTGTGCTAATTCAGCGAATCTAAAACTAAATGTTGACATTGACATTAAAGGGGATAAAGCCCTTAATAACTTCCTTATTAAAGACGCAGGATGTTTAATAGAATGCGGTTGTATAGGGAATCTGTACCTATTGCATTAATAATAATATGTATAGTCTGTTTCTTAGGTTTAAGTGGAACTAGATTTTGAAATTTAGTAACATTTAACAATTAGATTTGATCATTTTGTTTAGCAGCTTTTTGTTAGCAGCTTGTTTAGCAACAAGCCCACTTTAGTTGTTAAAAAGTTGTAACAGCTTAATAAAAATAATATTATTGTAACAATGATACTTGAAATCTTGATACTTGTAATTTTGTGCATTTAATAAATGAGATGAGTTAGATACAGTATCAAAGAGTCCAGAAGAATTTGGGTCGTCTAAATCAGTGTTTCCCAATCGCCGGTCCGCGAGATTTTTTTTTACTTTGCAACTATTCGCTTAATAAGTTATAACCCACTTAATTTTGAGATGAAAATCTCGGTCCTTAATCTATTAATTGTTAAAGTAATAATTTGGTTCTTCTTTCATTAATTATATGTTATTTTTTATATGTTGTTTTTTTACCGACCGCGAATATATATAAGGGAAGTATTGTAGACCGGGAGCTCATGACATTTTTGGTCTCCGATTTCATACAGCATGCCTTTTGGAGGAGAGAATATTTACCATGTGACAACAAAAAAGGGATGGTACTAAACCCCTGCACGCTTTCCGGTCATAGGGAAAATTGCATTTCCACTTGCACAAAATTTTTGTGTTTTTCTCTGACTTAATATTGCTTGCCCTTTTGTCAAAAGAAAGTTATAACTAATTTAAAGTCTTTTAATTATAGGCATGCTGTATGAAAACGCGGAAAATCATATTTTTTTATTACAAGATCACATGACCGTTTGAGCCCTTTGGGACCCTCCGAATCGCATGCATATATTTAAAAGACTTTAAATTTGTTATAACTTTCTTTTGACAAAAGGGCAAGCAATATTAAATCAGAGAAAAGCCCAAAAATTTTGTTTTTAAGAGGATCCTATACTCTTTGCGCTAGGGCATCTATCGTTCCCGCCTGCTCCCCCCAATTCAAGGAGGCGTGGACGATATCACTGACAGTACACTCAGAATCATAACACACATTACACACATATTTGTTATTTTTGGTCTGAGATATCTTTCTCAAACCTCGTGCAACGTTCGAAAAAAAATTATGCGCTTTAAGATTGACAATACTTAATTAAAATTACGATATCTATTTGAAGAACATTTTAAAAAATCAATACAACAAAAAATAGTTTTTAAAAAAAGAAAAAAATAAATAAGCGAATTAAAAAACTTACCAAGAGATTTATAGGTACATATACATTTAGTGTTTAAAACAGTTTTTTTGGACTTTTAGCTTCCGCAAAAATGTCTATTAAATCTTGCCTCATACCTCATTAATCTTGCTCGATCGTTTTCAACACTAATTAATGTTAAGTCACAAAACCGCTGTTGTCCTATAGTACTACTTAGAAATTTTTTTATACTTTTTAACTTCGAAAATGTTATAGGAAATGTTAAAAAATAGTATAAAAGCTGTGCATTACATACCGTCGAAATTGGATAAAATCGTACTATAGTCTATTAAAAATATTTGGGCAAGTTCTCTTGTTCTGCAACATAATTGAATTTTGTCCAACAATGCTGATCTAAAACTTATTAATTTTTTTATTTTATTTTTCAAACTCTTTGCTTCGGATACTACATTTTTGTTATTAATTTTTAAAATAATTTCAGTCAGTTAACGATCTTAATATTTCAATATAATTAAATCTTAATGCAATTAACGAATCATACCTGGAGGACTTACCAAGGCGGACACAGTTTTTTAGGAGAACTATTCATCAGATTTACACTAGAACAGGAATCTGCAACCTTTTCACGTCGGGGCCGCATTTAATAACGAAATTTTACATTTTTTAGGTCGCGGGCCGCAATCAGTAACAAAATTTTTTTGGCGGTTTTAATTCCTTTTTAGGGTTTTGTAGGTATGACCAAAAAACCCTTATACCGTCATTTTGTCGTCTGTCTGTCTGTCTGTCTGTCTGTCTGTCTGTCTGTCTGTCTGTCTGTCTGTCTGTCTGTCTGTCTGTTCGGTAAAAATTGTAGCCAAACGGCTAAACCTAGACAGTTGAAAATTGGCATGCTTGTACAACTTTTTGACCCGCACATAGGAAAAATACTAAAACATCTAAAAAACATATCCCCCTAAAAATATAAACAAATATGTGCTCATCGAAAAAAAAAATATTTTTTTAAAATTCTGAGTAGGGTATCAAATGAAAGCCCTTAGTACGTGGATTAACGATCAAATTTTAATTTTTGCAAAATAAATTATTTTGAGGCGATTTTTGCCAAAATTGTGCAAAAAAATTTTTGTCCCACACCCTGTAGCCCAGATGGTTTAAACTAAAAATGTGAAAAAATTCTAAGTAATGTATAATGGTGTGAACCGGAATAGTACAACAGGAATTTTTGATCAGATTATGTTTTCGGAAAATAACGCATTTTTTGTGTTTTTTGGTTTACGATGCATACATGTTATACTCTTATAACACACTAAGTTGATAAGCGTTTGGTGGTCTAGTGGATCAGTTGCTCGACAACCACACAGGATCGTTATTCACTACACAGGTTCGTTCCTTGCTTGTGGAGTCAATTTTATTTTTTGTTTTTTTTTTTTCATATTTATTATGTTTAAATTAATTTGTTAAAATTCTAGTTATATTTTAGCACATTTTGAATTTAATTTTCAAGAGCGTAAATTTAATAACCAATTTAGAATTATATTTTCATTCTGTGTCATTTATACGAAGCCAGAGGGGCGGAGCGTATGATTTAAGACAACCAATGAAAGCCATAGGCCCAATTTTCAAAATCTTAATGAACCTTGTTATATAAAAAAAATACTGCACTTATTTAGAAACCTAAATAATGATATTAGGTATTCGAATTAAAATTAACAAAAAAATATTTTAACATAAAATTTGTTTTTAAAGCTCTGAAATTAACAGACGATAAATTATTTTAAAAAGATCGTTCATTTTGCCGTGGTTACTACAAAGCAAAATTTGTCCTAAACACTCAGCATGCCGCCTTCACTTATTATATACCTGCGAAACCCTGCAATGTGTGAAAATTCACACCACATCAATTTTTTTAATTTCTCTATTTTAAGATCTTAAGTTTTTGTTTACGTCGGTTTACATAATTTATGTCGGAGTAAAAACCCCTAATGTCAGATGCCTAATCAGCTCGGTAATGTGTTGACTACGCTGGATATGAAAAGAAAATATTATATTTTCCTACTGGTGAGCCTACGGGGTTCAGCCGTAAGCTGAATAATGACATTTACACAATGACGCTAGATGATGTTTATTGGTCTTTGTCATAAACATAGATTGTTGGAGCAAAAGAAAGCGATTGTTAAATGTGCTCTGCAAGTACATTGTTATATTTAAGAAATTCAATACCATTTTTACATTGCTAGAGTGATGATTAGTTTCTAGCGACAATATTCAGATTTCAAATATTGGGTATGTGCAGCTTTCAGATGGTTCTCCAAACTATGGCTCTACAAACGTTCCCCGGGCCGGTTTAATTTGCCAGTCGGCTACTACAAGATACTCTTCAAAACATGTCGTATTACATCCTTTGCCTTATTATTATTCGTGTTATTTTTTATAAACTATCAATTAAAACAGCCTTAAGGGGATCCTACACTGTACACGCAAAGAAATCACTGTATTTATATTTCAGATATAGGTTAATTATTATTTATGTGCATATGGTCTCAATACCTCTAATCTGTTAATTGATTTAGTTGTCCTCTGTTTAAGCAGTTTCTGTCAATCGCCCCATATTTTGGCTGCGCCCGAGGCAAAGTGCCTCCCAAAACCGGCGCCCGATTATTGGCCGCGCCCGGGGAAAAACATTCTACAAAAGTTGCGCCCTATTCTTTGACTGCGCCCGAGGCAAAAGCGCCCCTACGAAAGTTGCGGTTGGTGGCGCTGTATTCCGGACGGTGTCCCGAGTCAGAGCCGCTTGTTGGGATTTTGCCGTGGGCGCAGCAAAATATGGGGCGCAACTTTCGTGGGGGCGCTTTTGCCTCGGTCGCAGCCAAAGAATGGGGCGCCGCTTTCGTAGGATGTTTTCCCCGGGCGCGGCCAAAATATGGGGCGCTAGTTTTGGGAGGCACTTTGCCCCGGGCGCAGCCAAAATATGGGGCGCTAGTTTTGGGAGGCACTTTGCCTCGGGCGCAGCCAAAATATGGGGCGCCACTTAACCCCTTCAAATATAAAAAAAAATATTTATTTAAAAAAACACTAAAAATGACTTAGTTCCAACCCTTTAATGATTTTTTTTTTGATTTATTCAAAGGAATACTAAAATTAACTTAATCCACCCCTTAAAATACAAAATTTTAAATTTATTTTAAAAAACTAATATGTATATAATCCAACTCTAAAATACATTTTTTATTTATTTATTCAAAAGAACACTTAAATTTACTTAAGCCAACCCTTAAAAAACATTTTTTATTTATATAGTCAAAAGAGCACTAAATTTTACTTAATATAACTCTTAAAATACAATTTCTTTTTAATCAAATAATCACGAAAATTTTCTTAAGCCAACCCTTAAAATACAATTTTTTTATTTATTCTAATTCCCACCAAAATGTACTTAATCCAACTCTTAAAATAATCATTTTCAATTTTAAACAAAAGAAGACTCTAGCTCTTATAGTTATGGCCCAATTGTGTACGGCCCGAATTGTCCATCGCCCCAGTTGTTAATGGCCCCAGTTGTGAAAAGCCCCAATTGTGAACGGCCCGAATTGTCTTACTGCCCCAGTTGTCTGGTTACCATTCTGATCTTAAAAATTAGGATAAATTAATTAAGAAGATTTAAAAAGACCGGTAAATAAATTATAAATGATTTTTTCCCTCTAAAATATTTTAAAATCTTATGTTTATACTGAAATAATCTATGAAATAAATCTTCCGAAAAATAATAATGACCTTGGATAAGTTTTGTCACTTTTCTTACTTGACTGTACTTGGGGTGGAGTTTTATAGATTCATACTTCTGTCCGCTAGAGGCAGCATATTTTCAATTAAAAAAAATCATTTTGACTATTCGAATTTTGCAGTACTACTAACTAATATAAGTCACAGTTGTGTATGTATGTGCAATCGACACATTAAACTTTGCTTGCATTGTGTATTTTTTTCATTTTTTTTTGTTTTTCTTTACTTTCAAATTGCTTACTTTGCAAGTGCAATTATTCATAAACAGGAAGGAATTTAAGAAAAAACAATCAACAGGATCAAAGATTTATATATTATCTTTACATATGTTTTTGTTAAATTTTGATCAGTTGATTAGCGTAGGTAAAATCCGACAAGTCCTAACATGTGTTTTACGTTCCGCGCGGACCGAGTATAGGATCCTCTTAAGTGGAAATGTAATTTTCCCTATGACCGGAAAGCGTGCAGGGGTTTAGTACCATCCCTTTTTTGTTGTCACAGGGTAAATATTCTCTCCTCCAAAAGGCATGCTGTATGAAATCGGAGACCAAAAACTGTCATGAGCTCCCGGTCTATTGTGATCATACCGATTTTGACATTTCGAGATTTCGATGGATCTCCACGAATTGAGTACACGTGCAGAGCAAATTCGGCTAAAAGGATTTTTATGAAACTTCATATCTAAGCTTTTGGCATCAATGGCACGAGTTGATCAACTTTTGGTAAAAAACGGTTAACTAGAAATGTGAGTTTATTCGTGTCGATTCTAAGATTTTTGCGAATATTTCACAACAGAAAAATATTTCGAAAAAACTTATTTAACAAAAGTTACTATAAAAGCAATAACTAACAACTTTTATTTGAGACATTTTTTGATAAAGCAGCATAAATTAAGTACTTTGTGAAGGCGGTCGGTCCTCTGGTGACCACAGCTGATTTTTTAGTATTTAAGACGATTGGATTTGTTCAAAATAGGTGCTTTCATTTTACTACTGCTTCAGCAAAATTATATCACGTCATTTAACTGTCGCGTTTTACTTCATAACTGAAATATATTTTCAGTTTTAGTGAAGTGCATGTTTATCAGAAGCACCCAAATAGTAAATCAGTTAAACAACTGTTGTTTATCACTTTTTGTGATCGCTGAAGATGGAAACAGATTGTTGAGCAGTTTCCGAAACGTCCGAATATATTTTATATACTCATGAAGTATTATATCATTTTGATACTAATACTAATTATATTGTACTATTCTAGCCTAGTACTATCAGCAATGGCAAACGTCCAAAATAACGGTGTCCGTATTATATTGTTGTAAGATATAGACCGTTAAAGTGCATATATCAGAAAGAAAACACACAGAGACCTCCACAGGCCTCAGTGGTTGTACAGATTGCCTTGAAATGGCACTTTGTCTTTACTAATATAAATATTGCATAACTTATATATTATTCATATTTGTAATAAGTTTATAAAATTATCGGTACGTTTTTATGTAAGTTGAATATATTATAATCTATCTTTTTTTTCAGTGTGATTTATGTGGCAAACGTTTCGTCCACCACACATCATTCAACATGCATACGCTAGCGCACACCGGCCAGAAGTCCTACAAGTGCAACACTTGTGGGTTGGCACTACTGTCAGGGTCACATCTCAAACGTCATATGCGTGTACACACCGGTGAACGTCCATACGCTTGTTCGCAGTGCGGCAAACGATTCGCAGAGCGCTACAACCTAGCGGCACATCAAAGATTACATGAAGCTGGTCCTTCAGAGTTATCACGGAGATTACATCGTTGCCAAGTTTGCGGTGCAGGATTCGACAGAAGACCTAAGTTAGAAGAACACTTGTCGAATAATCATAATAAAATCGCTGAAAATGATCAGACTAGAAAATGGGTTGGCCACTTTTTAGGAAACACATGAGAATGTTAAAAAATGTTTTATTTATGTTTATAGTATTATATGATATTTTATTGTTAATTTTAAAAATGCGGTTAAAAACGGTCATATGTTGGACGTTGTTTAGGACAGGGCTGGAATCTGTGGCACGCGTGCCTAAAAAGACACGTGATAATATTAGGTAACTAAATAAGTTCACGCAGTTTTACGTTAATCAGCGTTACATTGTTTACGGGTATTGTTTAATAAGAATATTACTAACTACATTATGGATTTTTTTTATTCAAGACTCCAAAGGCGTAGAATATTAAAACTAGTCTAATAGACTAACGATGGTGCCATAAATAAAATTTGATTGTTTCACTTGAACTGCAACAAAACACATGCAACGCATGTTTTGTCTCACTTCGATTACACTGTCATAACTCAGTTAGACGCCAAAAAAACATGAGTAATCGAAAATTATCTACGACGCTCTCGTTTAGTTGTATAATACTTTCTTACGTGCATTACCTAAAACGTATGTCATTGGCGAACTTATAAAGGTTTCATATTAAAAAAAATAAAATCGTTTCATTAGTTACATATTTTTAATTGATTGTCTTTGATTGCATTTGAAAACGGTTTGTATATATCAGTTTTTTAAAGCTTCTCGTTGTCAATAATTATCATTAGTACTTATAGACCTCGGGAGCTCATGACAGTTTTTGGTCTCCGATTTCATACAGCATGCCTTTTGGAGAAGAGAATATTTACCCTGTGACAACAATAAAGGGATGGTACTAAACCCCTGCACGCTTTCCGGTCATAGGGAAAATTGCATTTCCACTTAAACACAAAATTTTTGTGCTTTTCTCTGATTTAATATTGCTTGCCCTTTTGTCAAAAGAAAGTTATAACAAACTTAAAGTCTTTTAAATATATGCATGTGATTCGGAGGGTCCCAAAGGGCTCAAACGGTCATGCGATCTTGTAATAAAAAAATATGATTTTCTGCGTTTTCATACAGCATGCCTATAATTAAAAGACTTTAAATTTGTTATAACTTTCTTTTGACAAAAGGGCAAGCAATATTAAGTCAGAGAAAAACACAAAAATTTTGTGTAAGTGGAAATGCAATTTTCCCTATGGCCGGAAAGCGTGCAGGGGTTTAGTACCATCCCTTTTTTGTTGTCACAGGGTAAATATTCTCTCCTCCAAAAGGCATGCTGTATGAAATCGGAGACCAAAAATGTCATGAGCTCCCGGTCTATTATTACTAAACTAATTATGTACAAAAATCATAAAAATTCATAATGTGAATCTGTCCAACACGCATTAAAATCTTTTGCGCCACCTATGTTGTAAGTTGGTAATGAAGTTAGCAAGTAGTCCTCTTACCTCAAGCGTTGCGTTTTTGGCCTTAAAGAATCAAGTGAAAAAAATCGAAGTGTAGTTCAGTTTTTTAAAGAAGACTGTTCAGTGACAAATGAAGGAATCAACAATCAACTTATTTATATATTTCTTTCTCCCTCATGCTAGCAAGGCATGTCATAATCTGTTTTATATATAGCATAAAGCCTATTATAGATCTACAAACAATGTTCACATACAAATATTTTAAACGCTTGCCTGATGCAAAAACCAAAAATCATTTGCCAGTAAAAGAACTTTAAAAGTAAATATATTTTTTGCTTGCCCCTAAACAAAAGTTTATGCCAAAAAAAGTTTGTCGACATCATAAAATATTATTCATTTGATTTCAGTATTTCAAAGCAAAATGTTCCAAAGTTAAGCGGCTGTAGGAATTTGTGCAGGCTACATATATTTTAATTTAAGACGGAGAAATAAAAGACGTTGGTGAATACGCGACATGTTTCTAGATGAAGTACAACCAGTGTTGTAATATATACATTTAAAACAATATCTATGGTCTATTTCAAAGTAGAAAAATGTGTGTAAGAAGATAGGAGCTGTTTGTCCTTGCTTCGGATTGGTTTAGATCGTCATCCCTATTACACTGTAAAAATATTATTTTTAATCCAAGTTGACAGATGTTCAGTGTCGTACATTGGAAATATATATTATTTAATTTTTCTCATATATTCTGTTATTATTTACATATTTAGACTTTTATTTATATTCTTGGCGTAGATTTTATGGAGAAAATTCTCCATGTAATTTGTTTTTACGCAGTTATATATTTTTAGGTTATCTGACATATAAATATTTTTTGACACTTGACAATTAACATATCAAGAGAGAGGACTAATGTGAGGCCAAAAGACAACCCAGCTGATTGTGCCCAAAGAAGAAGTTATTGAAATAATTTTTAGGCCTTCATATATACATATATTTTTAATTTTTTCAAATTTCCCATTAAACTGAATTTATGTCGTATAAATAACGTGAGTGTATTATCTGCCTTGTTTATTTCAATATCTTATTAACATTTTTTATATTAAAAAAAAAAAATCACTTGCTAACCCAGTTGCTACGCCCATGCCCTAGTTGTAACTTATTTTAAATTTCCCGCTATACTGTATTTGATCAGTGTAAATCGTACTCGGTTCGCAGCGCTATCTACTTTTTTCTACTTTGAAATAGACCATAGATACAGATATAGATACCTAAGAAAAAATGTATCTTTAAATCACTGGATACTTTTGAAAGGCCTTAATTTGTCTTGCCCAAGGCCTCCCAAACCACTTGTGTGGATATAATTTTTCATATGTTTTTAGTAAATTGGTCATAATAGCATCAATATTTATTCAAAAACTTAGTTTCCATTAATAATGACCCATTTTCTTAAGTGTTGCATATAATACCTACTATTTTTACGGCCGTTCAAAAGCTACAAAAAACAAGTCAGAATAACATATTTTTTTTGACATTCCATATAAATTTAATTTTTAAACGTCAGAATTTCAATTGTCTTCTGTATTTTGTTTCTAGCAAAAATAAAATATTCAAAATGACAATTTATAATTAAACTATTATATCAGCTCGGTATCACGGTATAAAAATAAAGTAACGAGCAAATTATCTAAGATATAGATACAGATTCATATTTCAAAAAGTATCTAATTTGTATCTAGATACTTGAAAAAGTATCTAGTTACTGTATCGAGATACTT
The DNA here is from genome assembly GCA_963971575.1 of Liopterus haemorrhoidalis. Lineage (NCBI taxonomy): Eukaryota > Metazoa > Arthropoda > Insecta > Coleoptera > Dytiscidae > Liopterus > Liopterus haemorrhoidalis. The sequence goes on from OZ020611.1 coordinate 132,480,731, forward strand.
GTAACTAGATACATTATAACACTCGGTAAAACATTCTGAAAATCTTTCGAGAGAATTAAATGTTCAATCTCTTTAATCTTCAATTAAAGAAAGGGTTTTTTGTTGCTCCCACATTTCGAATTCTTAATAATATTCGATTGAATGGCAGTGCTGACTTCGGAATGAATATTATTTTGTCCGTGTTTGTGAACGAACGTGTCCAAACCTGTCGTTTGTGGGCTAATGTTTGTGCTTAAAAATATTTTACTTTCAAGTCGTTATAGAGAATACGATATTTCATAAAACATAAAAGATATTAAAATAATATTTAAGTAAAAGTTGTTTCTTTTTAAAATCTCTATCTCGAAAGGTACCTCAACATACGTTACATTTAAAAATCAAAGTTATTCTTGATTTCCTGTACTTCCGGTTTTTTCCGGAAAATTTCAATACTGTCATTAGATTCTTTGGATAGACTTAAGTTATAATTTTTTTTTTGTCCAAACTTGTTCACACGATTTGCTCGGGTGGTGTATACAGCCGTCATAAAAATGTAATGATATATGTTTTAATGTTAACGTGAAAAGCGCGCCAATTTATTTGGTTATCTAATACAGAAAACGATCACGCTTGAAAAGGGTTTGATAACATTTTAGAGAACATGAGCGAATGTTAAAATAATAATAATATTTCTTCGCACACTGTACGGAAATGTGCTACATTTCTTTATTCAAAATCGTTCATGTAATGTGGTAATTTTTTGCGTAGCAACCATTATTGCATGGCAACAGTTTTCTACATAATAGTATATTATTACATGAGCGATTATGACAGCCATTATTCACGAAGATGACGTTTGAGCCCACGAGCCGCAGGCGAGTGGCGCAAATCATCTGAGTGAATAATGGCTATAATCGCGAATGTAATACAATATTTTTTCCACACCTATTAAACAAATAAATTAAACTCAAATTTGATAATTTTAATGCAAGTGATAGCTTCATCCATGTTGCCCTGCTACCACTGCAGTTCACGGCATTTTTGCCCCGCCCCCATTGCCATTGTCAAATATGATTGGATCAGCGAGAGTGATTTATGGATAAGTAGGTTTGTGATTGGCCGTAAGCAGTTAATTATGAAATGATAATTCACTGTAGTTATTTATGGGTACTATTTTTCACGAAAACAGTGCTAATAATTGCAATATAATTAAACAGGTGTGGAAAAATACTATTATTCACATAATATTTATGTTGCCATGTTACTGGTACAACCTGCTATTATTTTATTATTAACTAGACATTTGTTATGTTTATAAATGTAATTTATATTTTTCTATTAAAAATTTCAATATTTTTCAAATTTCTGCCCAGTATGTAAAAGATGTATGACGTGAAGAAAAATAACTTTACTGGACTCGTATAGCTTAAATTAACTCGCTGGTCTCGTACTGAAATAGCCCATATTCGTTCAGTAAAACATTACTTTTCTAAACTTGTTAAGTAATATATTATGTTTATATTATTCCAAGATATTTTATTAATAGTTCTCTAAATTCGATTAAGATTGCCTGCACATTCGCCATTGTAAGTATTTGTTCAACGATGGCACGTGTGCCATTAAAGGTACGTGATAATATTACCGGGTATGATAACACTAAAAAATAGTCTGTAGTGCCTGGCAAAAGATTTGCCATGTAAAGTCTATTCAGGATAACTATGAAATGACGTCAAGAGTTAAGAAATGTGCTCTGTTGCCAGTTGTTATTTGTTTACAAATGTCAAACAAGTTAGGTTATATCCAACCACTTTTAAAAAGGCTGATGCGAATTATGATATAAAGCAGTGCTTTCCAATCGGTGTGCCGCAACTCAATACTAAGGATGTCGCGAAATTTATGGTTTAAATTATACTATGTATGTATATAATATAATGCTCAATATTATACAAATCTAAATAAAATAAAATGAAAATTTCAGTCTAAGAATAATAATAATAGTTAAAAATGATTTACGGAAAATTCATCGCAGAAAATTCATCGCGAGATAATTAATCGCAGAAAATTCATCGCGGTAAAAATCATCGCAAGAAAATTCATCGCGGGGAACATTCATCGCAGGGAAATTTCATCGTGAGAAAATTCATCGCAAGAAAGTTCATCGCAGAAAAATTCATCGCAGGGAAAATTCATCGCAGGGAATATTCATCGCAGGGAAGTTAAATATCGGGTCATTTTAATTTGTACAGTGAGCGAATTCCATTGATATTGAAATCGTTTAATAAAACTGGTAATTTTTATTACATATAAGAGATATAAATGAGATAGACAATTAATATCAACAAAAATACTTTACATAAACAAAATATTGTTTAGTTTTAATATTTGGCATGGTGGTCTCGTATGTTTTCCACAAAGCTGTATTTACCTATTTCGGTGAAAGTCGATTACTTCAGAAACTCTTAAAATGTTCGGGGAAAACGCAAATTTGCACATAAATTTGGATTAAAAATGTGATAAGCCCTTATTCTATTTTCCTTCAATATTCGCGACACACACGCGTAACGCGTAAGTAAGTTCGATTGAACCTAATTTGATCCAAAAATTTCGACCCTACTCTCAGAAGATGGATTGGACCTAATTTGGTCCAAAAACACAAACCCTACCTAGTTGGAGTTTACCTAAAATTTTTTCATCAATAAATATCGTTCCCAGCAATGCGCACGTACGTACGACCTTAGTGTTTATAATTACCCTGCGATGAATTTTCCCCGCGATGAATCTTGCCTGCGATGAATTTTCTTGCGATGAATTTTCTCGCGATGAAGTTTCCCTGCGATGAATTTTGCCTGCAATGAATTTTTTTGCGATGAATTTTCTCGCGATGAAGTTTCCCTGCGATGAATGTTCCCCGCGATGAAGTTTCTTGCGATGAATTTTCCACGATGAATTTTCCACGATGAATTTTCTGCGATGATTTGTCCGGACCTGGTTAAAAATAATTAATAAGAGACAAAATTATCATTTGGGCGCGCCTGTTTAGACCTTTCGGCATTTTTATTATAATAATAATATTTGATGATATTTGAAGTCAAGTCGAACATATGTTTATCAAAGAAGAATTGATCCTTTTTTTATATTTTTCTACTCCTAATAAATAAAAAACTTAATTTTTCAAATGGGTCTCTTATTTTCGGACAGAGGGAGTATAATTTTTGGACTATCGTGCAGTATTGGGTACCAAAATAGTGGATGTACCACTATTTTGGTGTAATACTTGTACCATTGAGCTTGTAAGAGTTAAGATGTGACAACTTATGAAATGGCTACCAACTTGTGAAAGTCAAATATAACGACTGAGTGATGCTTGCGTGTTAGTTACATTAAATTCGAACATTGGCAACTAAAATAACTAAATATGACTTCATCTCATAGTTATCTTAAACAAACTTGACTATTACCATCTAGCGCAGTGGTGGGCAAACCACAGCCCGCGGGCCGCATACAGTTTTACATGCGGCCCCCCATGAATTATTATATTAGTAAAAATCTTTACTGTGGCCAATAAAGCATTCTACGCAACGTGCTCAAGTGACTTTATTATACTATTGTTGATTTCAGCGAAACTGTTGATCTGTTTATGAGTTTTAGATTGTAGCAACTCAACGGTACTACTTTATAATAGCTGGAGCGATTATTATTATTTTTTTCAGTGCGGGCCTTTTAGTCACACTATTTCCCAGTTTGGTTTTCTTCAAAAAAAGTTTGCCCACTGCTGATCTAGCGGCATATTACTTGAAACTGTACCTTTCAAATTGTAGAACTCGATAGAAGACCTAAGATAGAGGAAAAATGATTATACTAAAAATGAATAATAAAATAGAAACACAGGAGAACGTTTAAAAAATATTTTATTCATGTTTATATTAGTCCATATTTTAGTTTCATAAATGCGGTTGATATCATATTGCGGACCGCTCATTGGACGTGGTAAAGGCATGAGTTATTTAACACATTTTATTGTTATGTTATTATATATTGTATCCTATTTAACCGCATATTGAAATTAGGACAGTTGACAGTAGGACAAGTTGTTCTTAGAATATGTTATCTCGCCAAATCGTGCCGTTTGGAAACAGGTGACCTCTGAAGCAATAAAAAGCTTCGACAAGAAAAGTTTAGAGCGTGGTGAAATCTTCAAAGAAAGAAGAAGGCAACGTGGTATCAGATTATCGGACAAAGTATCTGACCATCTCTGTTGTATTTGCGGAGTATTTACTTCCAGCATCGGACTCTACAGCCATGATCTTATTCGCGGACTTTATACTAGCTACGTAGCTCTGTGCTATATTAACGAAGCACTGTCGACGTGGATGAATAGATGAATATTGTCATGACAATGCTGTTATGATGGGAAACTTCAATTTTAATTGGTTATTGGCAAAATACTACTTTGTCTGGAAAAAGAATGTAGTTTTATGATATGCGGGTTAATTTTTTTAGTATACTGAATAGTTATCTTAACCAAAACAAACAATGTCCCGATGTAACTCGTATTATACTTACAGTACTTAATAAAATATGGCTCCTAGTTACGTCAAAATCGACTTATGCACAGGGTTGCAGGATTCGCTTACTTAAGTTTGAGACTTTCTGTAGTTCTTACAAATTTCCAGCTAAAAAATCCTATGTTCAATATGCGGTTACTGTCAAGGAAGAGACAAAAAGAGAATTCCTGACCTGTTGGTTTACAGTAATATTAAAGTAAAAAATAATTGCGTTAGTTGCGGAGAGTTTGATTTTGGGCTAAGTTAACATGATTACTTTGAAATGAAAGATGTTTTTAATGTTTTTGGAAGTGACATACGGAGCGGGCCCGATTGCTTCTCGGATAGTAGTGAGGTAATATGCGGGAGGGTTTCATTTCTTATTTTAATATTACTATACCACGCCCTATGTTTGGTGCAATGTGTGGCAGTTTAGTTTTGTTTCAAATTGTTAGTTTCAAGATTTGTTATTTAGATTTCATGTTGTGTTTGAAAAATTATTCTACTTGTATTTCTCCTTTTGCAAGTTTAGAAAGAGCTTCTCTATCAAGTCGCATTCTCTGCCACGTTTCAGTTACTGTTAAATTGACAGCTCCAAAATGTTGGTAAAACTCTTTGGCTGGATTCCATGATAGTACTTCAAAATCAAGCCTAGATCCGTTTTGATAAGCATACTGTAAAATAATAGATTATTGCTTTTTTACTTATATTTTTGTATTAATTCATTTAACTTATTGTTGATTAACTCATTAATATGCATATTTTAATAATTTGTTTATGATATTTTGAAAAGAATTGTTGTGATCATTAAATTTTGATTACGTTATATGCATGTATATAAATTTTATAATCGTTATAAGCATTAAAATGATTTCTTACAGTATAAATAGTGTTATATGTCATAAAATTATTGCAGTATTTCTATTTTTATTTTATATTATTTTCAATCAGTGCTAATACGGAAACATTCTCAAGTTTTAATGTCTTTTTTCTGTACATTTACGAGTATTCTCCAGGTGATAAAGTCTAAGGGCCGGTTTCTGAAAGATTAGTTAACTATAACCAAATAGTTAGAAAATGGTTGCTATGGTTACTTATGGGATTGTTATATTGTAACCGAGTTTAACCAAAATATTAAACTCGGCTTTGCTTTTAGAAACCGGCCCTAAGTGGTGTGAGTTTTCACACATTTCACGGATTTCGTATTTCTTTAGTAAATGTAAGACGCCAACTTAGGCTCGATGCCTTTTTTTTTTGATGAATTAATTTTTTGTCGGTAATCTATCTTTTAAGACCATTCATTTGATGTCCCATGATTTCCCACTTTATATTTTTTAAATAATTGCTACATCCACATTATTCTTAGCATGAAATGTCCAGGAGACTGACACCATTTGGTTGCCTGGCTTTGATTACTAATTATTGCGTATAGGCTATTCGAAACGTTTAGGTGGAACTAGATTTTGGAATCTAGTAATTTTTTCTATTAATTCGGACTTTTGATCATTTTGTTTATGCTTTGTATATCATACTCACACTGCAAATTCTTTTCATTGCATTTTAAGTTTTTGTCATTCTGAATAAAAATAAATGTATTTTATTATGAACCAGAATAATTCAACGGGAATTTTCGATTAGATTATTTCATCGAAAAATATGGAATTTTTGTCGTTTAAAAATAGTTATTTGTGTACCCTGGCCAAAAAGTTCTTTTTGGCCAAGGTGCACATTATATTTTTTGGGCGACCAAAAGAAATTTTTATTAGAAAAGTTATATTTATTTACTTAAATTGGATAATTTATGGTTAGTGAACAATTATTGCAATTATAAATGTTCGACTGTCAATTGTTTCAAAGTAACCATGGAGATCTTGTAACTTGAGAAATGACACATAGATGGCTCTAGCATCCAGCGGTAAAAAAAAAATAAGCGTATCGGTCTAGACCGAAAAAGGTTACTTTTTTCTAGTACTAGATGATGAAAAAGAACTGTTTTTGAAATGGTCGCCCAAGAAATATATTTTTGAGCAACCATATCAAAAACAGTTCTTTTTAATCATTTAGTACCGGCCATAAAGTAAATCTTTTTCGGCCTAGGCCGGTTCACTTATTTTTTTGGCCGCTGGATGTTAGAGCCATCTATGTGTCATTTCTCAAGTTACAAGATCTCCATGGTTACATTGAAGCAATTGACAGTCGAACATTTATAATCGCAATAATTGTTCAGTAACCATAAATTATCCAATTTAAGTAAATAAATATAACTTTTCTAATAAAAATTTCTTTTGGTCGCCCAAAATATAATTTACACCTTTGCCAAAAAGATCTTTTTCGTCCATATCTGTTTGAAGTCCTCGGCTGAGCCTCGACCTTCAAATTCAAATGCGGCCTAAAAAGATCTACTTTTTGGCCATGATACACAAATAACTCTTTTTTTTTTAATTTGCAAATAATTAATTGTGAAGTTCAGTTTTTTAAAGAAATCAGTTTAATGACAAATGAATGGATCAACTTATTTAAATATATCTTTCTCACTCATGTTTGCAAGGCATATGCAAGACAGGAATATATAAACTTATTTATACATTCCTGTCTTGCATAAGCCTTGCAAACATTAGTAAGAAAGATATATTGAAATAAGTTGATTCGTTCAGGCTTCTTTAACGAACTGAACTGTATATAGTTCATTTCTTTGGTTAAAGCGAAACTAAACGGAATTTTATTTTTTTTGCGTTGTTTTAAGCTCACTTTTTAACGATTAAATCCGGCTTTTATTAAAGAAAATGGTCAAAACCCCGAATCAATCGTTAAAAGTTGCTAGATTTCAAAATCGAGTCCCGCTAGATTTTGGAATTAGCTATAGACTATTCCAAACGTTTAAGTAGAATTTAATGGAAGTTTCGTTTTCTTAAGTTGTCACGAGAAAAGAGCTTGTCTAGGTAATTACAACCATGGGGGAATCAGGAAAACGAGCGTCATTTATTATAAAAATTAGAATACATTTATACATTTTTGGAAAAAAAAAAAAAATAAGAAATGGAAAATTTTTATTAAGGATGACATAAAAATCAAAATGTGAAAAATTCTGAAATAAAACAGCTATTTTTCTCTCGTATTCAGTTTAAACAAATATTTTTTATGGTCCCAGGGGCCCCTCTCAATCGCGGGGGCCAGGGCTAATATGATATTAACCCAACCCCTCAATATACATTAATTTTTCACCACATATTTAATTTAGAAAATAGTTAAAAAGAAGACTTCCTTAATTCGCAAAAAATAATAAAAAATGAGAAAAATAGACTCAGACTCGGTCTTTCCACCTTCAGGTAAACTTCTGGGTAAAAATCTGACAGTTAAGGTTATGTGATACTTTGTGTGCTGAATAAATGACATCCCGTCTTTCAATACAAATTTATCTAACGGATAATGAGACTGATGTATTGCATTCACTGATTGGTATTGATATTTATTCAGCAGATGAAGTTCCAGATAATCTTATCTGTCAGATAGTTATGTAAAAGTTTACCTAAAGGTGGAAAGACCTGGCCTAAATAACTTAAAAATCATGCAAGTGTCCCGGTTGCTCCATTTAACTGCTCTGGGGGTCTATTCAGTAACTTGTCGACAGTCAATTGTACAATGCTGTGTCACTTATGCACACTGTACTGTCGGAACTTTCGAAAGAACACTGTAAAAACTATGTCGAAAAGCTTTCAGAATATGCCTCCAGGGGGTCTATTCTATACTGACAGAACTTCCTACAAGATACTAAAAATAAACGTCGTAAAGTTTACAGAATAGACCCCCTGGCCCCATGAATTTCGTTATAATGAGACTTGACCTGGGGGTCTATTCTGTAAGATTTTTAACTTTTTTTACAGTAACTTGTCGAGTTCCTTGAGTACAAGGGGTCGATTCTGTAAGCGTTTCGACATTTTTTTACAGTGTCTTGTCGAAAGTTGCAACACAGTACCTATGCTTAGACGTGTCCTTGACAATGTGAAAGTAACTGTCAACAAGTTACAGAATAGACCTCCTGTAATAGCTACAGACGAGATCGTTTTCGGTAGGCGGATCCACCGGTGTGGATTGCTGGAGTCCGCCCTTGTTGCAGCGTAGTTAAATGTTCTTAATAACAAAATAAGCATTAAATGATTATTAGAAATATTGCAATAATTTTAAGTGCATATAATTTTTTTCATTACCTTAGCTACAGCCATAAACAAACTTTTTCCAACTCCCTTTCCTCGGAATCTAGGTTTAACATATAAATCTTCAAGAAATGCTGATCTGCCTAGCCATGTAGAATAAGTATCATAAAATACGACGTAGCCAATAACAAGTTTGGAAAATATATCTTCAGCTACGAAGCATTGAAATAAGGGGTGTTTTGCGTCAAAACAATCTTTCTCTAATTCTATAAAATAAATAAATTTTAATAAATCAATGATAAGTTACCTTATTTAAACAAAGAGCCGGCCTTCGCCATCAAGGGGCCCGGGTGCAAGTTATTTTTTGAAGCTCCAAATATATTTTTTGAAGTCTAGGTATACGAGGGGTGTTTGATAAACCAGGGCCGGATCTAGGGTGTGGCGCCTCGGGCCTTACTGTACTCTGTGCCTTGGGCGCAAAGTTGGTAAGTGCGTTAAAATCACTGCGGCACCATTTTTTGTCATAATTTCGACCCGGCATTATTTTTTATTTGGTTATCATTAAGGATGGGGGCGTAAGACTGATACTTTGTCTCGGGCGCAGATATACCCTTGTCCGGTTCGGTGATAAATCAATGACTTTGATAAGAGATAGCGCTCAGATCGCAAGTTTAAAGTCATTTCTGACATCATTTATCATTCCTTGTAGACGTACACACTAAGTTTCAAGTAGATATGTGAAAAATTACATTTATAGCAGCGTTCGGAAGCGGATAAGTTTGCGTTTATTTACACAATTACCAATCTTTGTAGATATGCACACTAAGTTTCAAGTAGATCTGTTTTCACAGATCTGCTAAAATTGTACTATACGCTATTTAAATGCAGATATAGTAATAAAATCACGTGAAAAATTGAAATCGGTACCCTATTGGTTGTCGAGTGAAATTAACGACGAGATATCAACGAAAATATCACGTGAACAGTGCGTGATTACTATTTTTTCATTCTGAATAAAGTGTATTTCTAGTAAATTTTTAATAGCGTTCAGAAGGGTATAAGTTTGTGTTTATTTGTTACAATAGAAAAAATTGAATTCGGTGTGTTGTGTGATAAAGGACTACTTTTTGCGTGGAAAAATCGTTAAGGGTCATTCCATGTGAATTCACCAAAGGTCTCCCACTCGACCCTTTCTAAATCTAATGAAATTTTGTAATAAAGTAGCCCAAATGAAATTGTGCAAAATATTAGAGCTCAATCTGCTTTGGTTCTTAAATAATAGGTCCATGTTCAATGGGCTCTCATCCCGTTAATGCGTACATATCGTAAAAAGAGCCAACTTTGACCCTTTATAAAATCACGTCTAGTGCCCAGAGAGGTGTGAAATTTGGCATACCTGGACAACTTTTGGTGCGGAATACAGTAGTGTAATCAAAAAATTAGTTTGGGTAGCCATTCAGCTACAAATCCATGCTAAAATCACTGCCAAATTGTGTCGCGAGAAATTTGAACCCCAATTTGGAGACCAGTTACTCATTACCAAAAGGTCTAAACGCCATGATTTTTTGCAACGATGTGTAACAAGCACAATACTATGCAGTGCTGCAATAGCAACTCGGTTGTATTCATATGTCCAGAGATGGTCCACTTGAAAGTTGGCCAAAAACATTTTTTTTGCAAAACTAGCCAACTTTCAAGTCAAAATATCGCAATATGCGTCATTCCCACTTTGGTTTTGAATGACACCATTGGATAGAGCAGATTTTTCTGTACAATAATAACTTTTATTTAGATTGGGATCTGAATTCCTAGTTCAGCCACAGGACTCTGAAAATGACACTTTTATATGCGAGGTGTACTTATATTGTAGACTATTGCAGGCTGTCAAATTCAGAGCATGGCAATTTGCAGAAGGCAAATTTATCCATTATTAGTGTAATCCTTGCTTTGGTCCATGGTGGCTGAGCCACTACCAATGGGAGTGGGTATAGGTTGTCAAGTGACATTCAGAAGAACCACGCCATGGCTAGCAATAGCACATGGCAATAAACTAGTGCTGTCAGAAATCGATCTTGACGGAACCGGAACCGATTAAAAAAAAAACGGTTTCGGGTTTACCCGGTTTCGGAACCGGGTAATCGGAACCGGGTATCCGGAACCGGGTAATCGGAACTGGGTATCCGGGTAACGCGAAAATTACAAACCCGGTTTTACCCGAAAACCGAAACCGGGTACCCGAAAAACCGGTTTCGTTTCCCAGCACTAAAATTATCTCGCCTATGACTATGGCTAAGAATTTAGGAAGTTCGCACTATTTTCTGTCTGACTTTATTTTATGGTTTCGATTCCCAGCATTAATTTTAATATATTTATGTTTACATTTTACTTAAATCAACATCGGGAATTTGTATTCATTCGAATTCCTGGGGTATTTTCCCGAACCCAGAACCGAGTATCCAATCTAGGAACTCGGAATCGCGTATCTGGAACCGGGTATTCGAAACCGGGTATTTGATACCGGGTATCCGGAATCGGGAATTTGGAACCGGGTATTTGGAACCGGGTAATCGGAACCGGGTAATCGGAACCCGGTAATCGGAACCAGGTATCCGGAACAGAGTATTTCGAACTAGGTAATCGGAATCGGTTATCCGGGTAACGCGAAAATTACGAACCCGGTTTTACCCGAAAACCGGAACCGGGTACCCGAAAAACCGGTTTCGGTTCCCAGCACTACAATAAACTAATGGAATCCTGATCCATGACGTATCCGTAATCGAATTCAAATCAAATTATTTAACTAACTGAATACAGTAATTTCAAGTGAGACCTGTAATACATTAATATTAATATTGCTTTTTATTTATGTGTGTATTTATTGCAAGTAAATACACAAATAAGTAAACAGCAACGTTTGACCTGCTGACACGATACTACAAAGATGTAAAGATAAATATAGAACAGGAACCTAAAATAGCACTGATTTTTAAATAATAATTCTGAATCCCACCCAAAAATGTTCTACCCAATGAAGCTTAAAATTTTTCCAATCAGTTTGGATATCAATTTGCTGGCAATCATGATCAGTGCAAAAAGAAGATATGGAGAATCATAATTTGATTTTTTCGATATCGCACCAAGGTATGTCATTTTCAGAGTCCTCTGGCTGAACTAGGGATTCAGATCCCAACCTAAAAAAAAGTTACTCTTGTACAGAAAAATCTGCTCTATCCAATGGTGTCATTCAAAACCAAATTGAGAATGACGCATATTGAGATATTTTGCCTTGAAAGTTGGCTAGTTTTGCACAAAAAATTTTTTTGGTCAACTTTAAGTGGGCCACCTCTGGACATATGGATACAACAGAGTTGCTATTGCATCACTGCATAATATTGTGCTTGTTATACATCGTTGCAAAAGATCATGGCGTTTAGACCTCTTGCTGATGAGTAAGTGGTCTCCAAATTGGGGTCCAAATTTCTCGCGACAAAATTTGGCAGTGATTTTAGCATGGGTGGATAGCTGAATAGCCACCCATACTGCTTTTTTGATTACACTACGTTATTCTACACCAAAAGTTGTCCTGGTATGTCAAATTTCACACTCCTACAGGCAATAGAAGTGATTTAACAAAGGATCAAAGTTGGTAATTTTTGCGGTATTTACGCATGAACGGGACGAGAGCCCATTGAATATGGACCTGTTATTTAAGAACCAAAGCAGATTGAGCTCTAATATTTTGCAAAGTGTCATTTGGGGTCTAGGGCTATATTACTACAACATTTCATGGCATTTGGAGAGGGTCGAGTGGGAGCCATAGGTGTTTTTTTGGTGATTTGAGATGGAATGACCCTTAAGGAAACTGAAGCAAAGTTAAAAATATGGGAACCCTGCTCCGTCGCATGGAATGGTTCTCAAGTGGTTCACTAAATTCCGAAGTGGTCGTACGAACTCGAATGAAGCTGTGCGCCGGGGCGTCTGAATGAGATCACAACTAAAAGAGTTTGTCAATAAAATTCACGATATAGTGTTTGACGACCGACGAGTAAAGATACGCGAGATAGCCAAGATGGTAAATATCTGAGACTAACGTGTGTTTCATATCCTGCACGAACATTTGGGCATGGAAAAGCTATTGGCAAGATGGATGCTGTATCTGCTCACAGTGGATCAAAAACGGAATCGCGTGACCTTTTCTAAGCAATATTTGGACATGTACAAGCGCAATCAAATGAATATTTGCGGCATTTCATACATTACTACACACCAGAAATGAAAAACATACAAAACAATGGATATATCTTGGTAAACGTGCTCCGAAGGAGACAAAAAGTGTTCCCTCGGTCGGAAAAGTCATGGCCATGATTATCTGGGATTCGAAAGGCATAATCTTCATCAACTATCTGGAAAAGGAAAAAAAACGATCACAGAACTATATTATGCCGCTTTATTGGATAGATTACACGCTGAATTGATGAAAAACCGACCCCATTTAGTTAAGAAAAAAGTTCTGTTTCACCATGACGATGCATCAGCTCACTCGTCCGCAATTTCAACGGCCAAATTGGTCGAATTGCGATACGAGCTGCTCCTTCATGTACCCTACTATCCAGATTTGCCCTCTTGCTACTTCTTTCTCTTTCCAGATATGAAGAAACGGTTCGCTAAAAAAATATTCGCATCGAACGAGGAGATCATCGCTGAAACACGCGTATTTTGCAGAGTTCGAGAAATCGTACTTTTTGGAAGGCTTAAAGAAGCTGGAATATAGTTGGCCAGAATGTATTGAGTATTGAGCAAAAAGGAGACTATGTCGAAAAATAAGTCGCATTTGGGAAAATAAAAAATCACTGGCGTATCAAACGCCTCTCGTACTCGTATTAGACAATGTATTCTATTCAATATGGCATTGCATAGAACACATTATATACAACGAGTGTGAGCAGACGACCGGTTAAATTGTCGGTGCGGTTTAAGAAACGGAACATGTACTACTGTTGTTGTGGCCCGGTTCATAGCCGCCGACTTTGCATTTTGCCCGTGGGGGCGAAAAATTTGTTTTCTGCAAACGCCATCTAATGCCTCATTTTCATGCGGGTGTTGGAAGTGTGGAACAAAAAATTCAACCAATAGGATCGCTTTATTTTGAAAAAACCCGTACCATGGTATCGTAGGCGCGGTGATACAAGCGCGGTGTCGCAAGTTCAGAAATTTCATCGCGCCGGCCGCACCGTCGAAACCATAGAAACATATATTTTTTCGGAATGGTGGGATTTTTAGCGAGAAACTTATATTAATTTCCTAAAAAAAAAATAATTAAAAAAACGTAAATTGATGTAGCGAAATAGCGACTTTTACAATGTTGTCGGCAGTCATAAAGTTTATTATTATGGATTCAGTTTCAAATATCTGGTCTGCAGAAATGTCATGCAGTGGGTATACTAATAATAGACCCCCAAGTAGGGGCCAACAGAATCTTCATTCTAAACTGTGATGTCAAATTTATTTCAGTAAAAAAGATTGTGTATTAAATTCTTTTCTCGTAATTGAAGTAACTGTCTGTGTACTTTGTGTCTCATTTCTTGCAACAAGTTAAAATAATCACTCTGTTGCCGTCTGTTTTTATATATGGGACGTACCCACCATTGCTTTTCTTCATATCGCATTAAGTCTAAATATGCATAAAAAAAGAGCTAGACGTCTCCTTCGATTTGACGACACATTTAATGAAATTGAATAACCGTTTACTCCAAACACTTGTATAAACTTTTAGGTTAAATTTGGGTTATATACAAATGTCAACACCGAAAACGCGCCCTTATCACGCCTCCAACCCCACCGTGAAATTCGAACTTGTAAATATAACACCACGCCTCTCACCCCTGTCACGCCTTTGACACTACCATGAAAATGAGGCATTAGTTACCATGCATTTATCTGCATACATTTTATCTACCGTGGGGGCAATTACCCCCACATAGTCGGCGCCTATGTTCCGGCGCCTGTAATAAAACCAATGTAAATAAATACAAGCACATGCCGACCGGCACAATAGCCCATTTTTCTGTTTCATACTTGAACTATGCTTCTTTATCACTTTCCTCATGTAGTGATAGTAGTCACGCACTATTCACGTGATAATTTCGTCGATCTTTTGTCGTTCGTTGGCTGTTAAGTCGTTAATTTCATGTGACAGCCAATAGGGTAGCGACATTTTACACAACACGTGATTTTATTAGTATTTCTGCATTTCGAACAGGGTATAATGCAAAATTATTCATTGGAATAAAAAAAATAAAATAAAAATAAAAAGAAAAAAAAAAACAATCTCGAGTGATAAAATGCAGTGTGAAGCTCTATAAATATTGACTTCATTCTCATTATCTAGACATATTTGTAACATTTTAGAGTATTTGCAGAGAACTTTAAGGCAAATTGGTGCGCACAGATGTGCAAGAAATATTAAAACCGATTTAGTAACAGAATAGACATCATAATTTTATTAGTTTCCTTTCTTTAAAATATTTATTTTGTAATTAAAATGCAGAATGGTGTATTGCAGATTGACATATAAAGTGTACAAAGTCGAAATGTATGTATGGAGTAAACCAGAACGGTATTTTGGATCGAGAAATTATACATAAATATCGTTCCGGTTGGTGTATTTATTGATAAAATGTTCCGGTTCGTGCAAAATATTCAGATTTCTGTCCTGCTTCATCCGAAAAACACTATTTGAAAATTGTTTTCATTCGAAAACTACACTGCTTACCCTCACTACCGTCCTTTGAAAATAAATTTATTTAAAACAATTTAAAAAGTGTTTTCTCGTACGCAAGATGCCTATCTATTTATTTACCGACCGTCACATATAGAGAGGGAATCATACTAATTTTTACTTTATAGATTTTTACATATAAGCACGAATTAGGCTTTTTGTAACACGAATCAACTGTTTTTAGCGTGATATCGGTCTGTGGTCAGGTGTAAAGCAAATTCGGTTGAACGTATTTGTAAGAAATTTCATATTTGAGCTTCAGAGGTGAATATTTCACTTAGGTAAACTTTTGATACAGCTCCGCGGACGAGAATTGATAGTTTACTAATATAACTTTTATGTGTCTCACGTGTATTTCGCAACAGAGAAATAATTCGAAAAAAATTATCTAACTAAAGTTGTTATACAAGCAATAACCAACAACTTTTATTTGAGACATTTTTTGATACGAATTTTTCATATTTTGCAATAATTTTTGTAAATATCTGTTTTGATGTATGTAGGTACGTTTCCATAATTACTGTAAGTTATAAATATACATTTGGAATTGTCAGTGTAATATAACACATTATTATCTTTTTCAATAATAATTTCTGTTAAAAAGTACCTTGGAGTGACGTTTTTTTTTTTTTAATTTTTGTCACACAATAATTACGTAGTGGCGTTTCGGTTTGTCAAATTTTCTATTTCGAGACCTGATTTGCGGTTATTTTGCAGGTAGTCGGCGCACAAGATTATCACTAGTAGTTTCGCTAATCCGGCAAAAAAATTACACGATGAAATAACCGATTATCGGCGCTAGCTCTAACTCCTTTTTACAGGGGGATAACAATGAAAACAAACTGTAATTCAATCATTTTTCCTTCGAGAACGGGAAAATCACTCACGAAATCTTGAGTAGAGGGCAGATATTCAGCAGATCGCTCCCGGTCACTCGAGCGGCGGGTACAAATTCTCATCCGATCACTAGAATAATGGGGGGGGGCAGAAATCACTTCCAAACACTTGAAATGCAGGGAGCTGGGGGTCCTATATAGCCCAGGGTTAGATATTGGCTTACACCCTTTAGATGGGCTGTGTTAGGCGCAAATAGACATCGTTGCTGTACGTAACAATGTTAACTTGGCTTACACCCGCTGTGCCTCTCTTTTGGCCGGCCCTGCTTAAACATACCTATTACAGAAATTTTGACTTCCTCTCTTAACTTTTCAAATGTAGCCAGTTCCTGAAAAATATTTACTGTAGTATTTTTTAAATATGAATGTTTTTATGACATACCTGTATCATTTTTAAAACCTTGGCCATATCAGAACGAACAGCTTTACGAATTCGAAAAGATTCATTTAGGTCATTTGATATAGTTGAATCTTCTAATGAACTTGTCTGAGCTCCATCGTCTATTATTTCGGATTGACGAAAAAAACTAGCCATAGCCATATATTATTAAACTACAAATACTTTCTGAGAGTAAAATATGTTCACCACTAGGAGAAAGTTGACGTGTTCCAACAAAGATAAGTTAGATAAAGCAAACGGAATGAAATTAAACTAGCTGTATGTTCTTGATTACTTAATATATGAAGATAATTTTTCAATTAAAAATAATATTGACTTTGCTTTTTAACCTTTGAACATTTCTGATATTGTATAAACTAAAATAAAATATTCTTTAAACATTCGTTGATAGAATAACAAAGCAATTGTTTTTTAGTTATTTTTGTCAGTGTAAAATTTGTCCTTGCATTTATTTCGCTAAATTTGACTGCCCGCCATTCAGTACAATCAGTTAAAAATCATCAAGCTTTGGCCAGCTGATTCATAAAAATGGCGACTATTTTGAGAAGTGTCACTTCAAGTTTATCCGAAAATGTTTTAAGAAAAACTGGAACAAAGGTAAATAATATTTAAAATCACATATTTTCTTACTGTTATATAATACGTATAATATTTCTATGAAAAATAGGTTAGTTTGGTAACTAACCTATTTTGTAATTATGTAATGGTCTTAAATTAACCATATTATTAATTGATTTTAATTAATACGTAGGTTTTGGCATCGGCAAATACGATATGGCAACCCCAATTACAACAAAATCGTCAGTTGAATGTTCACGAACACATAAGTTACACACTCTTGAAAAGTGCTGGTATCGGTGTACCTAAATTTGGAGTATGTAGTTCAAAGGAAGAGGCTATCAAAGTGGCAAAGGAGATAAATGTAAAGGATTTAGTTGTCAAGGCACAAGTTTTAGCAGGAGGTCGTGGGAAAGGATCATTTAAAAATGGGCTGAAGGGCGGAGTGAGAATGGCCTACTCGTAAGTTATTTTTCTTATATTTTTACAATTAAAATATTAGAATAATGTATTATATTATTACTAGACACTCTAAATAATGCTATTTGTGGTATTTATTATACTTTGATCATTCAGAAATTGTACAAAAATTTGGATGATGTCATAGTCTGTCATGCTACATTTATATGTTACACATTTTAATTTTAAATTAATATAGTTGAAAGTTTAACATATAAAATAACTTGGTATTAAAAATACATAACTTATGATATATTTGGCTTATTGAGGAAACTAGTATATAAATATAAATTAAAATTTGGCGACATATACTGAGACTTTTTCTAAATATAAAAACTAATTTATAAGTTCACATATCATACATTCTGAAATATTTTTAAGATTATTTTAATAGATTATTTAATTTTCAAAGAAAAAATATGTAGAAAAAAAAAACCGGTTATAGATTATCCCAATAATTTCCTTGTATGATCTCATGCAAATTTCCCAAAATTTATTTTTTTAAACAATGTAATTTAATTCTTTTATACCCAATGGTTTTCAACTAGTGTTTCGCGAGATTTTGTTTGGTGTACTACGAGATTTAGAAAATAGAACTATTAATAATATATATAAAAATGCATTTCTATATTTCACTTGTACCCAGAGCCAGCGCGAGGATCTGCGGTACCCGTAGGCAAGATTTAATTGAGCGCCTCTAAGTAGGGTGCAATTAGTTTTTTTCGAGATCATCCCTTCTAAATTTGAAGTGGTCTAAAACAGGTCTAAAACAAAAAAGGTCCTCACTTTTACATTTTAAGTGAAAACCTAAAAAAAAAGGTCCTCACTATTAAATTACAAGTGAAGACCTAAAAAAAAAATGTCCTCACTTCTAAAATTACATTTCACTACCTTACTTTTATATTCATTTGGCCATTTAGCACCCTTTCGATTCTCACGTCTGCACCCCCCTCGCAGTGGCGCCCGCATGCCTTGCATGCCCGTCAGAGCCGGCTCTGCTTGTACCTTTTGTGCTACTAAATGTCTGTCCTTCAGAAGTCTGCCACTGATGCACAAAATTTGTAAACTTTTGTTTCGTACCAGGGATCGTCAACCGGCGGCCCGCCGAACGATTCTATGCAACCCACCAAAAAGAAAATATAACGTTTACTTTTCTTATCCAGCGTAGCCAACACATTACTGCCGCGCTGCTTTAGACTTCTTGTGCGTGTTCATGCCGTCGTAAATACGTGCAAACTGGCGTAAACAAGAACTTAAGATTGTAAAAAATATAAATTATAAAAGGATGTCTAGCCCGCCAAATTTTTTTATTACTTAATGCGGCCCGCGACTTATTAACGTAAAAAAAGTTTTTACGTCGCGAGTTTTGTTTTATACTATAGATTTTTACTATGAAGAACTCTATTTTAAATATTACTTATAATAATAATAATAATGATATTAATAATATTAGTTTTCTACATTTTACTGGCTCTCCTAAATTAAGCTCTCCTGCCCTCCGGCACTATCTGAAGATATCACATTATTATCACGTGGTCGGCGTGACATTTCGACCGTTCCATTGTAATTCAATATTTAAAAATGGGTATTTAAATTCGTGTTTTTAGGGTTTCGTACATATGTCCGGGAAACTCTTATACCGTCACTCATGTTTCGTCAGTCTGTTTATCTATCATATATATGCACAGTAGATATTGTTTCTAAATGACTGGGCCTAGAGAGTTGAAATTTGGCGTGCGTATGAAGTTTTTTGACCTGCATTCAGGAAAAAAATTGAACATTTAGCTCGAAAAATTTTATATTATTTTTATGTACTTATGTATATTAATTTGTGAACAAAAAAATATTTTAAAAATTTTGAGGGAGGTATCTAATGAAAGCTCATGATGCGTTACCGAACGAAAAATTGTGCCACACTTATAGGGTGCGACACCCAGAGGGATGGATCTAAAAACCTTTAAAAAATTCAGAGTAATGCTCATGGATGTGATTTGGAATAGTACAGTCGCATTTTTATCGCATAATTTTTTGGTCAATGAAAAAAATGAATGATGCCTACGGAGCACAGGGACGCTGGTTTGATACCTCCCACCTTATTTGGATTTTTATCTTCCAATATTGTACCAGACAGCTCTGGGGTCGACTCAGCCTAAAGTCTTTAATACTTATAAATGAGTACCTGTTTATTCAGGGCTAATAGGACAGGTCGAAACGTCTCACTGACCACGTGGCTTTCATATCTATGACCGGCGGTTTAGAAACGGAGAACTTACCTACTCTGCCCCTTATACGCCTATCTAGGCGTTGGAAACCTATTATTTATTTAATTATTTTTTAAAATTTATGAGACAAATTACCTGGGCGCCGGCATTCAGGGGGCGCCTGAATATCAAAGTGAGAGGTGATTTTCAATTAGGGGCGCTGATTTACCTGGTTGTCCCCGGCCGCAGGAATACCACGCTACGCCACTGCAGAGCAACCACCTTATTTTACCGCTAGCAAGTTATCATAACAAATTGCAAATTACTCCTACCTACAATTTTTGATTATGATTTACGTAGGTATGAATATACATACTGATATTCAAAATATTTAACAAGGGGTACGAAAAAAAAAAAAGATTTTAGAAATTGTTGTTTTGGCCTTTTGTTTAAAGTAAAAAATAAATTAACTAATTTTTTTTTAACCCTTCTATTACTATCCATTTTATCAGCTGGTACGGAATTATTTCAATATTTAAAAACCGGTACGCACCTATCGGTTCAAGCCTCTTCAATATCAGTTTTGCATACTCCGATATCGAACGACAAGGTGGAATGAGATGTCTGGTCTTAGAATGTAAAACGCACCAAAAATTGTAGACTGGGATGGTAGGACATACATTTTCACTAGAGTGGGGATAATTTTAGGTGTCTTTAACAACGAGTAGCCGACCGGCGTAGCGTAGTGGTACACATGTGCTCTGCGTTGCGAAGGTCTTGGGTTCGAATCCCGTTCAGGCATGGAAATTTTCTCAAGTAAAAATTGTCCTGGCTAATTGCCACAGCAGCAAAGGCCATTAAAATTAATAAAAAAAAAAACAACGGGTAAGAAATTTAATAACGGGTACGGTCGTACCTGTGCCTACCCGCTGCATACACCCCTGTTCATACGTATTTACATACATACATATATTTTAATAGAAAAAAAAATATTCGTTTATAATTTGTTGGTAGCCATTTAATGCATATATAACTTGATTTTTAAAGTATCTATAACTTTTTATTGTTCAAATCAAAACTTAGGTGGGTAATTACCTCCATTACCCCTCCCTGAATCCATCATTGCCCGCACCACAATGCTTTAATCTCATTGAAGGTCATCAACCATTCTCTCCACATAAGCTGCTATAACATCATTTCAATTTTATAAAAATTGTATGTTGCATCAGGACCGTATTTTTCAGTTAATAAGATAAAACGATAGTTGGAACTAAAAAATAGTGTTATTTATATAGGGTTAATTTTGAGACCACACAAAACCGATGAAATTTCTGAGAAAATGAAGGATAAAGGAAATGTTGTAGCTAGGTTTCTCTAAACAATATACCATAAAATCTCGAGTATAATATGCACATTTTTGTTTTTCATTTTAATTCGGTAAAACAAGGATGCATATTATACGCGTACAAAAAATACGACTAACAAATACAAAAATTATTTTCTATTATATAGTTATTCAGGTAAATATTTATGGCAAAAAGCGGATAAAGGGTCAATATATATTGACCCTTTATCTGCTTTCTGCTATAAATATTTACCTGAATAACTATATAATAGAAAATAAATTTTGTATTTGTTAGTTTGTAAGAAACTCTTGAAAATGGCATCATACCCGAAATACGTATCGAGTATTAAAGAATTTGTGAAACTTAACCTAGTGTTTTTATTTTTATATTTCTATTTAATATGTTTCACCTAGAGATAACAGAAAACTCTGTTCAGTCTAAAAAATACGACACAAGCTCACGTACAGCTTTGAGACATTAAGTTGATTTCGTTTAAAGTTAGTTTTACACAGTTCAATTAATTGATCAAGTTTTTTGTCAATTAATTGAAAAATTTATTGGTAACCTTGGGAACAAAAACTTCACTTTACACACATCAATTTATTTATCAATTTTTTTGAAAATTTTTACATTACCAACTGTAAAACATGTTGACATATTTATCAAAATGAAAATATTGAAAAAATCTTCACAAAATTACGAGCTGTGAACAGAAACAAAAGAAATAACCTAGATGATGTTAAATTAGAACGTTTGAGGTTATGTTAGATTTGAAACCGAAACACAAATAATATGTTTCGAGGTTATGCTACAACTAAACAGTTGGCAATATCTTAACAGATAAAAATATACCTAGAATTCCCTAAAAAATTGATGAAAAATTGACTAAAAATAGAACTTGTTCTATTTTCAAAATAAATTGATCAAATTTTTTGTCAATTAATTGATTAATTAATTGACGAAATTTTTACGCTTTACACACATCAATTAATTGAATGTCAACTTTTTCAATTAATTGAATCGTGTAAAACCCACTTAACTATTGCTTCAGAAAAATTATATCACTTAATTTAACTGTCGCTTTCGTTTTACTTCATTACTGAAATATATTTTCAGTTTTAGTGAGACGCATCAGTTTATAAGAAGTACCCAAAAAACTGTGGGATTCTGAAAGCTGGTGTTATGTTACGTGTATGTTAAATAACTCTCACCATAGTTATGATCAAATCGGTATTCAATATTATAAAACATTTTTTAATTATTTTTCTTATTTTCTTTTTTTTTTTGTAATTTTTCATTTTATTAATTGTTAGTCAATCACTTTTCTTTTCTTGTTTTACTTATACTTTGTTTAACACTTGTTTAAATTTTGTATATTGTGTTTTAATGTAGTTGTTGAGTTGGGCTTGTCCCGTTTTCAACTCATCAGAATAAATAAATAAATTCTCAAATCTCAGAGTGATCTGTCCACAGTTAATTCACGCCAACATTAATACGTTCTGTAGATCTTTGTACATGTTGTACATTTAGCCAATCAAATAAGAGTATTTCCTGACAATTGAAATAATTCAGTCTGTCAATTTATTACTTTATTTACAATCCAGTTATTTCATATTTGTTTTATGATTATTATAGAAAATATAAATATAATTTTATTTATATTATTTATAATTGTATTAATTTATATAATTGCTGTCATATATTTATACTCTATTGCAGTGGTGTTCAACAGAAGATACTAAATTTATGCCTCCTCAATTTGATATTTTGAATTTCTGTCCCTCGCCATCACCAAGTGATATTCTGAATTTTACCCCACGGCCCCAGGTGGTCTTGAATTTCTGCACTAGATTCTCAAGTGATTTGTTTTAAGTTTTGCCACCTCCCCGGTTTTAGTGATTTTTAGAATTTTGGCCCTCCTTGCCCCAATCTAATTTCTGAAATTTTACCTTCCCTGTCCCCAAGGAATTTTTTTCTTGTACTTCTGCTCTTCCTTAAAGTGATTTTTAGAATTTTTGTAATGTTTTTCAATTTTGTTCAATTTATTGAAAAATTCAGATCTTCATGGTTCATGGTTCATGCTCTTAATTAACAATAATAGTAGACAGTAATGTCAAATATGTAGTTTATTGCCAAATAGAAATAGATCTAGCCTTAAATACGTTGTACTTACACGTCAGCCTATCTTGCCTTGAGTTTTTATAGGATAACGCCGTTAAGAAAAGCTGGCGCGTTCGTTTTATTTTATGCAGAATCGCAAATACATCACTTCATATTTGAAACAAGTGAAGTGAAGCGATAGTAAAACGAAAAATCTATATTGCTGCAAGAAGCGTGTCGCACTTTTGGCAACATGTGCCATCAGATGTAAATGGCGATATTTATTATGACGACAACAATAACAATAGCTTTGACACGACTGCACTAAAGTCCGTATGTAAGTAAACGTAAACCTTTCATGAGTTAATGTTAGATTTGTGGCCTTGTTTGGAAGGCAACAACTTCCTCTGTTGACAGCAAATTTTATTACATTAGGTTGGCGAAATTTAAATACTATTATATATATATATATATATTTTGAGTTTTACATAGACATATATTTTTATTAGTGACATAATAAGTATTGCAATTAATGTTGAAAGAACGGGTACATTTAAATATGCTCCTACTATTGAATATTATTGTCAAAAAAACTGCCAGACTCAAAATTCTGTCAAACTTCCAGATAAATTAATAACCTGTTATCAGAGTATAAGTAAATGGTATTAATTTATGCATTTAACACAAAATTATATCATATGATTGGTTTTCAGTAGGAATGACGAGAATTAGAAATTTCTGGAACCGGGTACCCGCCACAATTACCCGGGTATTACCCGCTACCCGTTAATTACCCACTACCCGTTAATTACCCGCTACCCGTTAATTACTCGTTACCCGTTAATTACCCGCTACAAAATTTGGAAATACAGTATATTTTTTTGTCAACCTCCAAAATATAAGTGATCAGCAAAAAAAAGGTCCTCACCTCTAAATTCCAAGTAATGTGCAAGAAAAAAAGGTCCTCACTTCCAAAATCCAAGTGATGAGCAAAAAAAAGTCCTCACCTCAACTGGTACCCGTTAATTACCCGCTACGCGTTAATTACCCGCTATCCGTTAATTACCCGCTACCCGTTAATTACCCACTACCCGTTAATTACCCGTTAGTTAACGGGTAATGGGTAGATAACGGGTAGCGGGTATTCAAACTCGGAACCGGGTAGAACCTTAACGGGTCGGGTAGCGGGTACCCAGGTACCCGACGTCATTCCTAGTTTTCAGGTGCAGTCTGTTTTTATATTTAATATTTGCTGGTAATATATAGTTTTATTTTATCTACACTGTTGTGATCACTGGATACAAGTTATGTTTGTAACATTTTAGAACCAGCCACACCCACTTTGCGCCACTTTTTTTGTCTAGAGACTTTAGACAGCACTAGATGAGCTTCTTACTAGTAATAGTGATGGGTATTTTTACGAATTTCGTAGTAATATTTAGATGTTACGCATTTTTGTTTGTTTTTAGGATTTCGTAGGAATGACCAAGAAACCCTTATACCGTCACTCATGTGTCTGTCTGTACGGTAAATATATATTATACTTTTTATTATTTTTATGGCCTTTACTACCAAGGTTATCAACTAGGAAAATTCTAATTAAAAAAAAAAAAATCCATGTGTAAACGTGATTCGAACCCAGGACCTTAGAAATGCAGGGCTACGCCGGTAGGCACGTAAATATGGCTAGACATATTGACCCTCATCTACATGTCGATTCTATGAAAAATATTCAAACTTCAAAACACATCGTGCAAAAAATATAAACAAATAATATATTTAACGAAAAAAAAAAAAATTAAATCTCAGTGGGGTTCTCTCAAAAATTTTATTTTTGCAAAAAAGTAAAAACAAATATTGCGATTTTCGCCAAAAATGTGAAAAAAAACGAGAGGTTGATCTAAAATACTGATAAATTTCTGAGTAATGTACATTGGTGGTAACCGGAATAGTTCAACAGCAATATTCGATCATATTAACTTTTCGAAAAATATAGACTTTTTTGCGTCGATCAAAAAATAATTGTCTTTTAAATTTGCCATTTCTTAAAACGTAGGTTAAGAAATGAAAACTTATTTTTTTAAAGTTCTTTATTTTAACTTGATTTTTACAAAAAATGTGTTAAAAACTTGTCCCACACCCTGTAACCCAGAGGGGTTAATCTAAAAAATTCTAAGTAATGCACATTGCGTAACTAATTATACATTGAACCGAAATACTTAATCAGGAATTTTTTATCAGATTTTTTCAAAAAGTTTTTGTTTTTTTTTTGATAAAAAAAAACAAAAATATGTTTTTTAAATTTTGTGTAGGGTATTAAATGAAAGTAAAATGTCCCAGGCAATAAGCAAGTTAGCGACAGTCCTCTGTTGGCCGTAATTACTTAGAGACCTGCGAAACCCTGAAATGTGTGAAAATTTCCACTTCACATAAATTTTAACTTTCGGGTTAAATAAAGCATGCGCATTATATTCCAGAATTTAAGGTAACAATAAACGAAGTGTTGGAGAGCGAATTGTCGCATGGCAGAGTATGGCTGCATAAATTCGTTACTGACCTATTTAAAAAAATGATGATGTTATTCTAAACAAAAAAATATATAAACAGATAATATGTGTAAACAATAACAACAACTGAAGAAAACTGTTTATTCTACTATTTACTGTGTAGGTGTAAACTTCCTAATCAGTCATTTTAATAGTAAATTATAGTTATTTAATGATAAGTTAAACAGATTATAAAAAGAGTAATATGTAAAGAAGAATAGAAATGTTAAATAATGGATTAGTCGGAGAAATATAGATTGATGTATGAAAATTATTGTAATGATTTAATTTATAGTAATATTTGTAGTAACTAATAACAGTTAAGTTTATGGGAGTCGGACAGGTGTAGAAATAAATAAAAAAGTTTATTTAACTAAGCTTACGTTTCGATTTTAATCAAATCTTCCTCAGAGCTAAAAAGATTTAGAATCAGTTAGAAATTACATAATTAATATTGTTATATGAATACATTATCAAATTACAGCTGAATGGTGTCGGTACTAAGTTTACATGAATAATTAATAGCTATAGATAGATGATAATACAGTTAAATATAAAAAAGTCAAATAATAAAAAATATATGAGTTACGCAAAATTTGATTTAAAATAAATAAATAAATAACTAAAATAAATAAGTACATAAATAAAATTTGTTATACCTAGTTAGTCACATAATTTAAAATTATAACATTAAATAATAAAATATGAGTTACGTAAAATTGATTTAAAATAAATAAATAAATAAATAAAAATAAATAAATCATAAATAAATTTTACTATACCTAGTTAAAGTCACATAATTTTAAAATAAAACGTTAAATAATAAAATATATCGGTATATATGTCCATGGTTAATAAGGTCGTTGAACTTGGTGATAAGAATGATACTGAAAATTCAAGTCTGAATTTGAAATAATCTACAGGTAAAAAATTGCAACTAGTGAAATCTATACGGCAAATATTTAGTTAAAAGTTATTAAAGATATTACAATAGATGGCGTTCATCGTATTACAATCGGTTTTAAAGTTTATCGTTTTATTATCTCGTTGGATGTTTATGCTTTCGCTTATTAATCTTTTATTTAAATTTTTAACTCTATCTAGGATTTTGGTTTCTTCAAAATTAAATTTGTGATTAGTTTCAAAGAAATGCGTGCTAAGAGCAGTATTTTCTTTTTTGTTTCTATATTTTTCTTGGCAACTATTTTTATGTTGGTAAATTCTTTTATGTAGATATTGTTTGGTTTGTCCAATATATCCCAAATCACAACATAAAAATAGTTGCCAATAGTTTACCAACATAAAAATAGTTGCCAAGAAAAATATAGAAACAAAAAAGAAAATACTGCTCTTAGCACGCATTTCTTTGAAACTAATCACAAATTTAATTTTGAAGAAACCAAAATCCTAGATAGAGTTAAAAATTTAAATAAAAGATTAATAAGCGAAAGCATAAACATCCAACGAGATAATAAAACGATAAACTTTAAAACCGATTGTAATACGATGAACGCCATCTATTGTAATATCTTTAATAACTTTTAACTAAATATTTGCCGTATAGATTTCACTAGTTGCAATTTTTTACCTGTAGATTATTTCAAATTCAGACTTGAATTTTCAGTATCATTCTTATCACCAAGTTCAACGACCTTATTAACCATGGACATATATACCGATATATTTTATTATTTAACGTTTTATTTTAAAATTATGTGACTTTAACTAGGTATAGTAAAATTTATTTATGATTTATTTATTTTTATTTATTTATTTATTTATTTTAAATCAATTTTACGTAACTCATATTTTATTATTTAATGTTATAATTTTAAATTATGTGACTAACTAGGTATAACAAATTTTATTTATGTACTTATTTATTTTAGTTATTTATTTATTTATTTTAAATCAAATTTTGCGTAACTCATATATTTTTTATTATTTGACTTTTTTATATTTAACTGTATTATCATCTATCTATAGCTATTAATTATTCATGTAAACTTAGTACCGACACCATTCAGCTGTAATTTGATAATGTATTCATATAACAATATTAATTATGTAATTTCTAACTGATTCTAAATCTTTTTAGCTCTGAGGAAGATTTGATTAAAATCGAAACGTAAGCTTAGTTAAATAAACTTTTTTATTTATTTCTACACCTGTCCGACTCCCATAAACTTAACTATTATATTATCTACGGACATAATTCGTCAACATGTAACTAATAACTAGAGTCCGGCAAAAATACAACATTCACAAAATATAGTTTTTAATTTTTATTAGAGACGTGTCATGCAAGAATATGGCTTTATAAACATTTGTATTAGTTTACTTATTGATAAAATAGTAAAACAGGTTCACAAAATATTGTAAAACATATTTATTCCTATAATTTCACTTGCACAGCTATATAACAATAACATTAGGTACCCTCCAGGTACCCTCTACCCACGTTCCAAAATTCAACACCGCGGCGCTACGATCTTAAATTTATTTCCCTATTATATATATAAAAGCCCTAATTCCTGTGTGTCTTAACGTAACGCTAAGTTTTTGGGTGCTAGCGAGGCTTGAGGTGTCCGGTCAGTCACGAACTGATTGGTGGGGAGTGACGTCCTCCGACAGCAGCTCGGTCACCCAGATCAGAGCAGTCAGTACCTTGGCTTAATTAAAGAATGTTGTGTCAATTGATGTTACATTTAATAATTTTTGTTTACTGTTTTTATTACGTGGTTCAAAGTACACACTTCCTTTTTTTTTAATTTATAAAAATATTTAGATAACATAAATTGAGAAAAATGGAAGATCCTATAGCGAAAAAGAGGCGATTAAATAAGGAGAGGCAACAGAGATGGAGAAATCGCCAGAAGAATGAAAATTATGATATGGTACGACAGAAAAATAAGGAGAGATATGTGCGTCGCAAGATTTATTTGACTCCTGAAGAGACGGAAGCACGTCGTGCTTTTGATGCGCTTTTGCATGCACGCAGGCGAGAGCTTGAAACACCTGAAGAGACAGAAGCACGTCGTGCTTCTAACGTGCTTTTGCAGGGACGCAGGCGAGAACTTGAAACACCTGAAGAGACAGCAGCACGCCGTGCTGCTGATACGCTTTCGTATGCACGTAGGCGAGCGCTTGAAACAAATTAATATCCGGTCCGATACTAATTTTTAAACAACACGCATTGATTTTTAAACAACACGCATTGAGCGGCTTTTTTGGATTTCCTAATTATAATCAGAAACAGCTATACCATTGATGTCCAGCATATGGCCCGCGGGCCGTATCCGGTTCGATACTAATTTTTAAACGACACGTATTGAGCGGCTTTTTAGGATTTCCTAGGTATAATCAGAAATAGCTATACCATTAATGTCCAGCATATGGCCCGCGGGTCGTATCCAGCCCGATATTAATTTTTAAACGACACGCATTAAGCAGCTTTTTAGGATTTCCTAGGTATAATCAAGAAACATTTTTGTTTTGTTAATATACGCAGAATCATGCAAATTTTAATAATTGGTTCCTGTTTATATTGATTTTTATTCGATATCAGTTTGCCAACGTTGGTGGCAACGGGTCTGCTAGTAGTAATTAGATCCACCGTTTATTCTTCTACCTAGAAATTTGTTCCGATAACTGCCATTTTAATGTTGCTACATAAAAACATCTATTTAAGGTTTCCTTAAATGAACTTGAATTTATAAACATGTAATGACAGCTCTCAGTGTAATAATGTTATAAGTATTTACTGTTGAACTATGAAATTTCCGCCAAATAATCTGATTGCGGTTTGTGCTTGAACTCGTGTAGTTCTTATCCAAATTATTTGACGCATATTTTTTATATAGATTAGATATACCTCGTTGCCAATTCAGTACAATTATACTCGAACAACAATGACCTCGTACAGACTGTTGACCTTTATTTGAAAAAAATTATTCAGCATTTTTAACTTTAAAAGGTTTCACTAGTCTATAGTATGACGTGGCTCGAAAAATTACTGAAGTTTGCGAATAGTGGATGCTTGTCACGACCTGACAAACCCGAAAGTTATAATAATAAGCGCCAAGGAATCTGTAAAGCTGTGGGACTTCAATAAGCCCAAGTAGCTGTGGGTCGGTGTTAATCTCAGGTTAAAACTTTACCAGCAGTTTTATGAATATTTGAACTTGTGTTCTAATGCAGCACTATTAATGTATTAGTATTAGCATAAATGTAAAAAAAATAAATGTAAAAGTATTAGCACATTACTCTAAATTTAAATAATTTGTTTATTAATTCAAAACCGATCAACACCAAACAACACTATTATATACTGTAGACCAGTGGTCTTCAAACTTTTTCGAGTCGTGGAACTCTTTAAAGTCTAACAATATTCCGTTGAACCAAAAAAAAATTAACATAAGGTTTGATACCTATGTAGGGTGACCAGATTTCAGTTGAGGTAATCCCTAAGATTGAAAAAAAAAATTGGAAATACAGTATGTTTTATTAAGTTTTGCTCACAAAAAATAAGTGAAGAGAAAAAAAAGGTCCACACCTCCGGAATCCAAGTAATGAGCAAAAAAAAAAGGGAAAAAGGTCTTCACCTCTAAGCTACGTTAGGGGGAAAAAGTAAATATAAGCCGACCCCCAAGTAATTTGTATTAAATTTAAAAAAAAGCTCGTGGAACTTTTGAAGACACATATATTTATACTACATTTATAAAATTAACATATAACACACCTATTCTCAACAAATATGTTAAGTCTACTGCCGGTGTTAAAATACAGGGTTAGGTTTTGTCCTATCTTATAAAATGCACACATGACAAGTATTTTGACATAACAACGCTATTTAAGTATACATTTTGGTACTGAATAGCAGTCGTCTGTTTGTCTATTGCCTTAAAACTCAAGAACGGCTAAACTGATTTTCAAACGGTTGTCGCCAACGTATTGGATAGTTGTATAAAAAGATTTGAAGCCATATATCATCACGGTATGACACCAAGATTCTGAGCAATTAAGAGCAAGTAAATCAGTTAAAATTCTTACGGGAACTACGTTGTAAAAGATATATCGAAAATAAAACGATTACGTCGAATCGAAAATATATATGACAGAATTTTAGGGTTTAACTTTGCTACAAAACAGTTCAGGAAGATATATATCCTGGATCAATAGAAAACTTACAATAAATATTTTGGACGAAACTGTAAAGTTCAGTTTGTTGTTGAATATCGTCGTAACCTCTAAAGTTGTATGAAGAAAAAATATATCGAAGGCAAGAGTATTTGCTAACAAAACCAGTGGCGAAAGGAAACCTCCGCTAGACTTGACCTCCTACAAAAAAAAAAAAAAAATTACATTTTTTTTAAAAAAATATTTATAGATCGGGAGCTCATGACAGTTTTTGGTCTCCGATTTCATGCCATTGGAGGAGAGAATATTTACCCTGTGACAACAAAAAAGGGATGGTACTAAACCCCTGCACGCTTTCCGGTCATAGGGAAAATTGCATTTCCACTTAAACACAAAATTTTTGTGCGTTTCTCTGATTTAATTTGCTTGCCCTTTTGTCAAAAGAAAGTTATAACAAATTTAAAGTCTTTTAAATATATGCATGCGATTCGGAGGGTCCCAAAGGGCTCAAACGGTCATGTGATCTTGTAATAAAAAATATGATTTTCCGCGTTTTCATACAGCATGCCTATAATTAAAAGACTTTAAATTCGTTATAACTTTATTTTGACAAAAGGGCAAGCAATATTAAATCAGAGAAAAACACAAAAATTTTGTGCAAGTGGAAATGCAATTTTCCCTATGACCGGAAAGCGTGCAGGGGTTTAGTACCATCCCTTTTTTGTTGTCACAGGGTAAATATTCTCTCCTCCAAAAGGCATGCTGTATGAAATCGGAGACCAAAAATGTCATGAGCTCCCGGTCTATTAGATAAATCTATCAAATACATCAAATTATGTTCTATACAAATTTTTGTCCAATGCTTGGTTTACTAGTTACGAATTAATTATCATAACCATGGAAACGTTACATATAAGTATGAAAAAATTGAGACTTGGAAAAATTTTAAATAATTTTACAAAAATATTTCGAAATTTTTCGTTTTATCAAAAAACGTCTCAAATAAAAGTTATTAATTATTGCATTTATAGTAACTTTTGTTCAATAAATTTTTTCGAAATATTTTTCTGTTGCTAAATATTTGCAAAAATCTTAAAATCGATACGAGTAAACCGATTTCTAGTCAACCGATTTTCATAAAATACAATAGGGTTCTTCCCATTTAATAGGAGAATTTTTTAGTACCAGAACGAATTCTCTAAGTTGAACCGTTTTTGAGTTATCGTGTATACACACAGACACACACACAGTCACACAAACACACACAGTCACACACACAGACACACACACACACACACATACGGACGGCACTTCGAAAATAGGTTTTTTGGATTCCCTGGACCATGAAACGTGGACATCAGTCAAAATCTCGACATTGAAAATTTTCGCGATTACAATACTTGCCCCTTATATATTAAGGTCGGGCAAGTAAAAAGTTTGACCATTGACCTATGTATATATAGTGTATTTACGTGTAAGATTATAGTTGCGCAATAATATCACGATGCAACCGTGTCACGGTTTTTAAAATGAAAATGTAGTCCTTCTCGGGCAGCATCACTTAGTATATTTTGGTATTGTTTGTTTTTACAGAGCGATCAGTAATGATTGATGGTCGTTTGAATTTTACCATGTTAGTAATTTTCATCCCTAGCTGTTTGTACCTTAGCTGTACATAATGCATTTGATCATAACTGTAGATATGGATATAAATTGACAAAGGCAGTTGTCTGAGTATATAATTTCCAATGTATTTATTATCAGAAAAGTCTGTTTTTATTTACAATTTTACAATACAAGTGTCCACTAATAATTAAGGTGATTTATGGTATTTTTGAATTCCCACTGAATGAAATATGACGTTGCTAGTTAGAATATATATATCTAACAACGTCATACACTATTTGGTGTGAATCGCAACAAAAAAAAAAAAAAATACGCACAAAAGCACACAACTCTTATTATTCACGCCACGAATAATCTTATACATACATTAATAATTTACTTTTCGCATTCTGATTTCACACCATAGCCCCAAATTATAAACTTAATATGTTTGTCATTCATAGATGGACAGACACTGTTTTAGAAATTTTCAACATTCATATCTGGTATACTCTGTTTTTTATTTCGAAGGAGCAATTCAAAAATACCGTGCCAGAAAGCTGGTCTGTGACTGACTACCAGCAAGTCTGAATTTACATGCAGCAAATTTTCAAGACCACGGCAGCCATTACTTCAAACTGACAACTTGTCAAGTCTTTTCATGTGTCCTGTATGAGACCAAAGATTCGGCGTAATATTTTATTTTCTATTTCTATTCAGGAGTTTCGTTTTGAAGAGGGAACCAAGTGCAAAATACGATGCATTAGTAGTTTTAATTCTGTTCGTAATTTTCTGCTGTATCAGATTCACCTGATTTATCATGGTGTCCAAGTATTTGAAAGTATAAACTCTCTCAAAAGAGTTGTCATTAATTTTTAAATTGATCGTGTTCTCGTAACTGCGTCTACTAACAATAAGGTACTTGGTTTTTACAGTACGAGCTTCGACTTCAATAAGGTCAGTTAGATATGTTATGTTTTCAACCTTATTTGAAATAATAGGTTATCTGTAGACCCTAAAATCTTGTGGTACCCATTGAGCTGTAGACCACGGTGGTTGGTATCTTGGGCTTTTCGTAACACCATCTCCAGAACGAGGTTAAACAGCAAAGATCACCTCACCTCAAAGGTCGCATATCCTTGTTTGACTCCAGTATGAATTTCAAAAGGCTGCTACAAAAGGTTTCCTATGCTTATAGATCCCGGCACACACACCATTGTCATCTTGATAAGTTTACTAGGGATGCCAAATTCGTCCATGATGTCCTAGAGTTTTTCAGGTATAATGCTGTCATAGGTTTTATTGAAATCAATAAAACATTATGAACGTCGCTGTTATGCAATTGTGCCACTGTACCTATACGTGAGGGTACAGTGAAACAGCATTAGAGATACAGTGGAACAGTAAATATAATAGGTATCTAAAAAATCTGAATCTGTATAAATAATTTTTACTGAAACTTCAATTCAATGTCTTTAAAAATAAATTATCTGAAAGGTACTGAAAAATGAATAATATTGTAAAAAAATCAATTTTTTTGGAACAAACTACTAAGTAATTAAATAATGTATATAAATATATAAATGTACATTTATTATTAATATAAAAAAATAAACTTTGGTAAGTTCCTTGGAAGCAGTAAGTTTTGATAGTTTTTATTTTAATGTTTATTATATTTCATTAAATTTACTGTAAAAATCAAAACGTCTAAACGGTGTTTTGTGCTACCAGACGGAGCAGAAGATGGTAAAACTTTTATCAGCTCTGATTTTTTAAATGTGTAATTTTCATTTGTTTTAATAAATTTAAAAAATAGAGTCTGTCGTCGGAGATATGTTACAACAATATCGTCAGTCGTTATTTCTATGATTTCCCCTATAGAGTTGCTCTTCATTTTATTCTTTCCGTATCCTTCAAATATTAAGGCATATTGCCTTACTTTAATATCCTTGTTTACGTAGTCTGTCGAATTTGTTTGGGTACAGTGGCTCACTGTAACACTGTATCCACATAACACGTGTGCCACTGTTAGCCTAACCCTATTTTCACGAACATTTTATCAAATATAATAAATGATATAGTTTAGAACATTAGTAATTGCTTTACACTGTAGACAAATGACCAATTTACAACATGTAATACAAAATTTCTTACTAATTTTGTTGCGTCTCGTCCAAATAAAAATTTTATTGTTACGATAAACTTTAGTTTGTCAACCTCAAATCAACATTTTCATCATAAATGGCGGGACTTATATTTATAGACGCAAAATGTGGATAGTATAATTTCTCAGTACCAGAGGGGGCCTATATATACCCAAACAGACATGAAAATATTCCATATTTCAAAGATATTTCAAATGTTCCACTGTACCAATTGTGCCACCGTCCCCACATCTCCCCTATTTGAGAGGATTTTATATGATGTACATAGAAGTGAGATCCTACGATAATTTCTTATTGATTGGGCATATCACAGCTATTTGCCATTCTTCGGGATGCTCTTTTTTTCTCCATACCATCAAAATAAGATCATGTAGTCCCATAAGATGCGGGTAAAACCAAAAATATTATATATGAAATGTCTGACCATTCTGACTTGTTGTGTTTGTGATATGGTGTTTCCTTATAATTTTTTCCAATTTTACCCTTACCTGCTCGATGGGGTTGATATCAGGGTATCGAGGTGGACTTATCTGTGTGCTTAGGCATGTATGGGCGTTTTCTAGATATTGTTATTTAAACTACAAATTAATTTTAAGTTTATAATGAAATGTTGCACGACCTCAATCGCAGGGTAGATATATCCTTGTCGTATGATATTTTCGCGAAAAGTAACGAATCCACTCAAACTAGTGTGTCTAGACACGTCATGAAATATTTTCTTCTATATAGGATGTTTTTGTTTTTTTCAGACCTGACGAAGTAGGAGATTTAGCAAGCAAAATGATAGGTCAGTACCTGGTCACAAAACAAACAGGTGAAAAGGGTCGTATCTGCAACAAAGTGATGGTAACTGAAAGGAAGTTCCCCAGAAAGGAGTTCTATTTTGCCGTTATGATGGAGAGAGCATTTTCTGGTCCGGTACTAATTGCATCGTCCCAGGGTGGTGTCAACATTGAAGAGGTTGCTGCTGAAAATCCTGATGCAATCGTTTACGAACCAATTGACATTACGAAAGGTATTCAGAAGGATCAAGCATTGAGAATTGCTACTAAAGTTGGTATGGGATCTCAGAAAGAGGCCACAGCTAAGATGCTGATGAAAATGTATGAATTGTTTATTAAGAAGGATGCTCTACTTATTGAAATTAATCCTTATGCTGAAGATGCTGGGGAAACATGTAAGTTTTTTTTTTTTTTTTGTCATTCTATTTTATTTTTATTTTTTTCATATTAAAAGGGACTCTTTAATAATATTAATAATATATCTGGGATAGGGAAAAGTTTTCCAGCTTATGCTGAGAAAGTGCAAGTAAACTTCATAGTAATAATAAACTAGTAGCTCTTAGGAGAAGATAAGTAAAGAAGGACATGTGTACTGTTTCCTGAACAACTGTATACGAGTACATACACTAGTGAAGAAATGTATACATTTACTTATACAATTAAAAAGGGCTAACTACTATTGCCCCTACAGAGCCTAAACCATTTGATGCTTGTATATCTGGGATAGGTGATGTTTTCCCAGCTTATGCTGAGAAAGTGCCTCTATAATAATAATACTAATAATAAGTAAAGGTTAAAAAATGGAAATCATTACATTTTTAGAACCTTACAGCCGGTTTTCAATTTATGATTAATTTTTAGGGTTTTGTAGGTATGACCAAAAAACCCTTATACCGTCATTTTGTCGTCTGTCTGTCTGTCTGTTCGGTAAAAATTGTAGCCAAACGGCTAAACCTAGAGAGTTGAAATTTGGCATGCTTATATAACTCTTTGACCCGCACATAGGAAAAATACTAAAACATCTAAAAAACATATTCCTCTAAGCATATAATCAAATATGTGCTCTTCGAAAAAAAAATATATTTTTTTAAATTCTGAGTAGGGTATCAAATGAAAGCCCTTAGTACGTGAATTAACGATCAAAATTTTATTTTTGCAAAATAAATTATTTTGACGCGATTTTTGCCAAAATTGTGCAAAAATTTTTTTGTCCCACACCCTGTAGCCCAGATGGTTTAAACTAAAAATCTGAAAAAATTCTAAGTAATGTACATTGGTGTAAACCGGAATAGTACAACAGGAATTTTTGATCAGATTATGTTTTCGGAAAATAACGCATTTTTTGTGTTTTTAACTAAAATATGTTAAATATTTAATTCGCTATGTAACACAGTAGATTGGTAAGCGCTCGTAGCGTAGTGCGTTGTGTCGTCGTTTTGTAATGTGCAAACTAGAGTTCGATTACTGTCAATTTTAATTTTTCTGTTTTTTTTTTTCATTTTTATTTTGTTTAAATTATTTTGTCAAAATTCTAGTTATATTTTGGTAAATGTTTGCACACTTCACATCAATTTTTTATAATAATAGTCATTTAATAATAAATGCCAACATGAAATAATTTAGGCAAGCTCTGTTTTCGTGGCAGCTTAAAAAAAACTAAACTTACGTTTAGTTCTACTTAAACCAAAGAAATGGTATATACGTTATTTCCTAGTTATCGTGAAAGAACTTTAAATAAATAAATCCTGAAATGTGTAATAATTTTCACTTCACACCAATTTTTAAATTATTTCATATAGGTAGGCATCTTCAAGGTTTTTCTGTTATTATGATAAAGTTAAGATATACTGGTCTCATAAAACGTTTCAGTTAGCAATACTTTTATATTATAGTTTTGCAACCTATAATTATATTTGTTCTCTATTTGCCTTTGAAATATAGCTGAATGGTAAAATTTATTCAAAAGTAGTAAAAATTGCAGTATTTTACACAATATTTATAATTGCTTAATCATTGCGATAAAATATCGGTGATAAGAATGTATCAAAATAGTTTCTGAGATATAATTCTTAATGGAGAATTTTATCTTGGCATCTGTTACTAAATAGAAGGTTGATTGACCCCAATTTATTCTAATACATAACAATGAACGTTAAAAATTTCTTGCTTCAGTACATCTCAAGGTTATTAATTTAAATCACAAAACTATATTTGAAAAAAATAATAGGAACGCCAAATTTAAAATCGGAAGATAGTTTTGTATAATTTTGTATATATATTATTATACAAGGTATCTCAAAAGAAATTTTATAGTTAGTGGATCGATTAAAAAAAAAGTAAGCCGTATATAGAAAAAATGTTTATTAATTATTAAAATACAGTTTTTGGGGATTTATTTCTTAAAAATAATATCGTCTAAATGTAGACCCTCGCGTTCTCGGCACTCATTTAATCGAACAGTAAAATTACTTATGACGTCTCAGCAGGTGGACTCAGGGATGGCTGCCATTTCGTGACGGATATTTTCTTTCAAATGCGCCAATGAAGTCGGTTTATTGGCGTAAACTTTAGATTTAAGATAATTCCATTGGAAAAAGTCCATAGGGGTTAAATCTGGACTGCGTGGAGGCCAATTTATGTCACCTCTCCGGGAGATCAATTTGCCTGAGAAAATTTCACGAACACGTGGCAGAGACATATTGGACGTGTGTGAAGTTGCTCCGTCCTGTTGGAACCATGTTCTTTGGTTATAGCCAGGAAAGTTTTGCAGTTCAAGTACCAAGAAGTTGTCTAACATCTCCACATAACGCTCTGAATTCACTGTAACTGCACGCCCCCTTTCGTCTTAAAAAAAGTAAGGGCCGATAATTCCTCGCGCCGACATCGCAGCCCATACGGTCACTTTAGGCGAATGTAGGGGTTTCTGATATTTGCGTTCCGGATTCGTTGCACTCCAGTAGCGGCAGTTCTGCTTATTTACGTGGCCATTAAGATGAAAATGAGCTTCATCCGAAAACAAAATGTTGGTAAACGTTGAAAATCGCTCAATCACCTGATTTACGAAATTATGCCTCTGACTGGCATCTTGGGGCTTTAATTCTTGCACCAATTGAATTTTGTAGGGGTGCAGCTTTAGGTCTTTGTGCATAATGCGATGTAATGATGATCTATGCACATTTAAAGCACTTGCGCGCTTCCGAATTGAAAGGTTCGGGTCGTCACGAACAGACTGATTAACATTCTCCACGTTTTCTACCGTTCTTGATGACCTAGGTCGCCCGGATTTTGATTTATCCAGCGTTGTACCAGTCTCTTCAAACTTTTTAACCCAATGTCGAATGAGAGGAATGCTTGGCGCATCATTTAAGTGGCGAAAACCTCGAATACTGCAGAATTTTCTACGCGCTACAGTCGCCGAATCACCGTTTTTGTAAAACTCTCGCACGCATAACGCGCGGCCTGCTCCCGAGAAACGCTCCATAGCGACTGAATTCCCAAGAGCCAGGTTACCGATTGACATAACCCCCGCGCCCCTCGGATACGTTGCGTTCACGCAATAAGCTAAATAAATATAAAATTTATTTTGAGACACCAATTTGTATCTTGCAGATACAAATATTGATTTAAGAAAAGTATATATCCGGGATCACAAAATAGTATTTTCTTTAACAAGCATATAATGGAGACTCTATTTCACGAGGATGAGATTTACCACCCGAACCGTAGGCGAGGGTTGTCATCCTCCGAGTGAAATATAGCCATTATATGCGAGTCAAATACAATATTTTATCTACAACTATTTAGTTTTATCATTAAAAAATAAGTAAATTTAATTTTAAAACAAATTCTGAGCATCAATACACCACTTTTTGTTTGACAACTTCAGAAATGATGGCTACCGAACCATCAGCTGATTGAAATCTATAACAATGTTTAAAATACTATTATTTATTGTTTTATTTATTCTAACTTATAAATAATAGTTAAAAAAACGGGCTGTATGAGGTGCAAACAGTCATAATTGCTGAGCGCCAAACATTTTAACTAACTAACTAAAACCAGTGTAAAAAAAAAAACGTTAAAATTTCGAGGT
Source organism: Liopterus haemorrhoidalis (assembly GCA_963971575.1). Lineage (NCBI taxonomy): Eukaryota > Metazoa > Arthropoda > Insecta > Coleoptera > Dytiscidae > Liopterus > Liopterus haemorrhoidalis. The sequence goes on from OZ020611.1 coordinate 132,520,473, forward strand.
GGGCACGCATGCGTGTTACTTTTTTACACTTATTGCAATATGAACAGAATTAGGTATTTGCAGTTGGACACATAATGTATTTATTATTTGATGATTGTAGATAAAATATTTTATTTTATTTTATTTTATTATTTTACTTTATTTAATTATATATATAAAAGCCCTAATTTCTGTGTCTCCTCGTTACGCTAAGTTCCTAGGTGCTAGCGGGGCTTGAGGTGTGTGATCGGTCGCTCCCCACCAGTCAAAGCGACGTTCTCCGACAACAGCACACTTAGGCTAAGCACATAGTGAAGCAGAGAGCAAAGCAGCGAAAGAATGTCGCGCTTATAAAAGAGTGTCTACACATAGTGACGCGTTTAAAATCGAGCAGAAAGTTCACAAAATTAGAATGGATTTTTTACTAACAGAAAACTCTTCCCTGAAAATTTGGTATTTACTAAAAAATAAATATAAACACACTAGAAGGTGCAATGTTCACAGAATAAATAAAAGTAGACATGGTGAATTTCATCATTTCTATATGCAACTCCGCGAATATCCAGAAAAGTTTCATTCTTATTTTCGCATGAGTAGTATTTCAACGTTCGATTATATTTTGGAAAAAATTCAACATAAATTTGTAAAAAATAGACAAATTTCAATCGGAACCTACTATAGATACCTCTAATAAATGAGAACTACTTGTAAATGCCTCAATATCCATTTTAAACAACTATTTTAGCAACGAAGATAGCAGCGAACGCGTCGCTTTGCTCGACTATAACAACGATATAGCCTCGCTGCAGTATGCTCTACTATGCGCGTGTTAACAGGAATTCATTTATTTAATTTCGCCGCTTTGCTCTCCGCTTTCATCGCTGCTTTTATCTCTGCATCACTATGTGTTTAGCCTTAGCGAGAATATAGCTCTTAGCTCTCCAGTCAGTATATACCTTGGCTTAATTAAAGAATGTTGTGTCAATTAACGTTATGCCCGCGGGCCGGTCTGGCCCGATACTTATTTTTAAACGACACGCATTGAGCGGCTTTTTAGGATTTCCTAGGTATAATCAGAAACAGCTATACCATTGAGATCCAGTATATGCCCACGGGCCGAACCCGACCAAATATTAATTTTTATACGACACGCATTAATCAGCTTTTTAGGATTTCCTAGGTATAATCAGAAACAACTATACCATTCATGTCCAGCATATAGCCCGCGGGCAGTATCCGGTCCGATACTAATTTTTAAGCGACACGCATTGATCGGCTTTTTAGGATTTCCTAGGTATAATCAGAAACAGCTATACCATTGATGTCCAGCATATGGCCCGCGGGCCATACCCGGCCCGATATTAATTTTTAAACGACACGCATTAAGCAGCTTTTTAGAATTTCCTAGGTATAATTAAGAAACGTTTTTGTTTTGTTAATATACGCAGAATCATGCAAATTTTAATAATTGATTCCTGCTTATATTGATTTTTATTCGATATCAGTTTGCCAACGTTGTTGGCAACGGGTCTGCTAGTATATTATTATTTTAATATATGTCCGTTTACTAGAGATGTCCTAATATGGATTTTAGGAGAATTAAACGCAAATAAAAAACGTGTATTATCTGTCTCATTTTGTAATACGAAACTAACAGGGGAACTTCATTTTTTATGTTGTATATTTAAAATATCACCTTAGGGTGGTAACACCTTTCAAAATATTTGACAATTCATAATTGACATTAAATTACGTATATGTCAACTTACTAACACAAATTGTATAAAACACAAATTGACAAGCATTTGAAATATATTTTATGCAACCAGAACAGAAAATATGAATAAGCGAATTAAGATGAAATAAATATTGTATACAATTCAAAATATTTGACATGTCAATCACAAATTTGACAGGTCAATTTGGTATCTGACATGTAGTTTTTGAGTGAATATAACCTCAGTATAATGCAACTTCACTAAAAATGTAAAAGCCAGATTTACAAGTTTACATGGTTTCAAAAAAGTCTATTTACACCACAACAGACACCAAAGTAACCAGATTTAGTTTCGTATTACAAATTGAGACAGATTATATGCAATTTTCTGGTGTAATAAAGGATATAAATAATTGGTTCAATTCTTTTTTTTTTTATCATAATAAATATGAATATAATTATAAATACATATTAGAAACATAACTATACATTTAATCTATTCACGATGTTTCCTCATCTGAGTAGGCCATGTTAGGGTGGAATTCTTGTTGGTAGCCATGAGATATAACTAGACATATGAAAACAATATATTCCCTAACAATACATACCTGAACATTTCCTTATAATTCTAATCAATATAATTTTTATTATTATTTTTTTTTTTTAGCAATTAATTATGTCTAACTAATTTTTTGTCAAAAACTATTCATATTACTTCTTTTTTCTTTGCTGTTATACAAATGTTAGTTTTATTGCAAGTGCCATATCTATGTTTATCCTAATTTTCTATTAACGTTTTATTGAAATAAAATGGCAATATGTTATGGTCCATTCTTTCCTGATGAGACTTTTATGATAAAAGGTTTCGCCACCCTTGTTATACACTGAGCGTTTATCAGTTATTGAAAGACGTTTGAATTTCCCGCCCATTAGATTAATTTTACATGTTGGTACCAAGGGCTGTACATGGGGAAACTTAAAAGCCAAATTAATGAGAAATAATTCCAAATTTCTTGTTCATTACGTATCTCTGATCGAAAATATGCTTCAGTAATAAATGTATTGTCTAGATTTGTCAAAGCCATCACGAATCTAAGATCCATTGCATACATTTGCTATTGTTTATGTGGCTATTTTTTTACTTATTAATGAAATATACACAAAAGCGGCAATAAAAAATACTTTTCTGGTAATAATTACACTGGAAAATGAAAAACTAAAAATTAAATATAATAATGGCAGTGTCAAAAATAAACCAGTATTTCTCAAACCTTCGACAGTTGCGGACCACTTTCAGAATTCAACACTAACCACGGACCACCAACATTAAGAAAAACATATTTTTTGCGTTAAGGCCCATTATTAATACTAATGGAATTTTGTGTGCGCGGACTACCAAGAACTGACACGCGGACCAGCAGTTAGTGGTCGGCGGACCACCTGTTGAGAAACACTGCTGTAAACACTTATTTTAAGTATTATTACGTATTAATTTGTATCAGCTTCACACATCTCTCGACAACCCTGTCCATAAGTTCTTTAATTGTGGTGTTAATGAAGCGTGACTTATGGGTGACATTTTGATTCATAACAGTATTGTTTTTCAGATTTCGTACTTGACTGTAAATGCAGATTTGATGACAATGCAGCATTCAGACAGAAAGAACTTTTTGCACTTCGTGATTGGACACAAGAAGATGAGAAAGAGGTGGCTGCTGCTAAATTTGATTTGAACTATATTGCTTTGGATGGTAAGTCCACTTTATCTTTACTGTATAGTATTAGGCGAAATCTGGATATATCTTATCACTGTAAATTTTTGATCTTAAATATCCCCATAAATATATATATATTTCGTCTCAAATGTGGTAAAATAACAATTATCACTCACACAAATAATCAAACATTATTAAAACACATTTATGACATAAAACAAAGTTCATAATTAAAACAGATATTATAACAGACACGTAGCAATCCCAATGATCCAGACCGATCGCTCAGCTATATCCCACTCATATACAAAACACATTGTTCTATTATCGCTCTGTTTTGCTGATCGGTTGATCTTGGTTCTGCTAGTACCAAGGCTGCTGCCTTTGCACTTACGTATACTGATAAAATTATGATATTCTCCGACACGGCCATCCTGACCTATCGCACGACCCTGTGCGATCTTTATCTGAAAAAAACATACACTACAATAAGTGTCATTAGTTACATTTTATTAAAAACATGTCCAGTGGTGCCCACTTCGGCCATTTCTGACTCATACAATAACTCATTAGTGTAGAAATGAGTTGAAATCTTCCACTGAAGACTCATCTTAACACTGATACTCAATCAATTAGTATCGCACATTCAAATTACTGTTTTATATTCTACTTCAAGCGATTTACCAACCTGCATCAGTAATACATCTAGTATGCAACTCTGTCCCTGGCCTTACTGGCACACATCAGGAGCTCTTGGGCACCTGCCCCGCCGTCTATTGGTCGGAGGACACACCCCCTAATCCTGAAAACTACTATTCATAGGTTAACTACATTTTCGGAGGACACACCTCTTCATCCAGAGAACCACTGTTCAACTGGCATAACCACTGTTTCGGAGGACACACCTCCTCATCCAGAGAACCACTGTTCAACTGGCATAACCACTGTTTCGGAGGACACACCTCCTCATCCAGAGAACCACTGTTCAACTGGAATAACCACTGTTTCGGAGGACACACCTCCTCATCCAGAGAACCACTGTTCACCTGGGCTAACCACATTTTCGGAGGACACACCCCCTCATCCAGAGAACCACTGTTCACCTGGAATAACCACATTTTCGGAGGACACACCTCCTCACCCAGAGAACCACTGTTCACCTGGAATAACCACATTTTCGGAGGACACACCTCCTCACCCAGAGAACCACTGTTCACCTGGAATAACCACATTTTCGGAGGACACACCTCCTCATCCAGAGAACCACTGTTCACCTGGAATAACCACATTTTCGGAGGACACACCTCCTCACCCAGAGAACCACTGTTCACCTGGAATAACCACATTTTCGGAGGACACACCTCCTCACCCAGAGAACCACTGTTCACCTGGGATAACCACAAACACACAAAAATACTCACAAAATTACATCTGGTTCACGTATAAGCCCTCATCATCTTCAGGAGACACGTTTTCCTTACCATGGGGCTCATCCGCTTGTACGTACTCCTCTGAGCCACAGGGCATCGGTCCTGTTTTCGTCAAGGATTTTTATAACTCTCATAGGCCCTCTGTATTTTTGATCTAGCTTGGTCTAATTTCGCTTGCACATATTTCGTAACCCAAATTTTCAATTTGAGTTTCTAGAAACGGTCATTTTCTAAAATTTAGTGAAAAAACCATATTAAACAAGTGCTTGTAGTACATCATTAATTTTGCAAGACAATCGGAAATAATTTTAGTGTAAATCATTACGTCATCCATACACACTATCGCATGTGTGTTTACTAAGCTACCTAAGGCCTTTATTATCGCTCGTTTATAAACAGTCACAACCGTCTTTAAACCAAAATAGTATCAACAAACATTCATATTGACCTTCGGGTGTAATGAAAACTGTTTTCTCAATAGAGTCTTTGTGAACGGGAATTTGATAATACCCGCTTGCCATGTCTAAATTTGTAACATAGGTTGCACATTAAAAATGCGCAATTAATCCTGAAATTATTGGTAATTCATATTTATCAGAAATTGTATTGGAATTTAATCCACAATAATCAACACACATTCGACTAGTTTCATCTTTCATTTGAACTAAAATCATAGGGCTTGAAAGCGGTGAAATTCTAGGTCTAATAATTTTAGCCTCTAATAAATCTTGAATTTTGTTGCAAACTATTTCTTTTTCACATTCTCTTATTCGATATGGACATCTTTGTACGGTATTAACACGTGTCACAGAATTATCTTTAATAAAGGAATCTTTAAAATTATGTAACAGTGTAAGTAACTGATTGCATTCGTCACCAACTAATTCAAATATTATCTCATTTTTCCAATCAAGCACATTTTTGGATTTAGTTATTAAAATGCATATGTCTACAGTTTTCCAGGAAGATTTTACTATTAGTCAAGTGAGTAGAGTAACCAGAACTTAAAATTTCTCTACCAATCATAATATCCTTGTTTAAATAATTATCAGCCAAAACATGAAATTTAATTTCAAGCAAATATCCATTTATTATTACTTTAGATAAAATCTGTGTTGTACTAAACACGGTATCTTTTCCAATACCAACTAAAGAGACTTTATTATGGAATCTTTGATCGCTAAATTTTAAAGAAACTTACTTTTTCAAGACAGAACACTCTGCTCCAGAGTTGGAAACAACAGGAAAGATCTCACCATGTTAATGTTGATCGCTAGGTGACTTAACCGTGCAGGATTCTACTCTTTTGGTTTCACGCTCCTTCCTCAAAACGGCACTGCGGCACAGCTGACACAGCGACCAGGCTTGTTACAATTCCGGCAACGAACCCCCCAATGATACTTCTCGGAACTGGAAGGCCTCTCGGAGCTGGTCGGCCCCTCGGCGAGTCAACAATCACGTTGACGATGCCCAATTTTACCACAGTTGAAACACTCAATTGAAGATGAAGAATTGAATTTCGGTCTCTCGGACTGACGTTTTTCTTCAGAATAGAATTCGGTTAAATTAGCCATTGCTAAGGCTACACTAATTTCTTCTGGATCTGATTTCTGCTAGCGTGTCATAAAAGCTATTAAAAATTGACTAGCATGCACAGAATAAGGCTCATGGTCTTTAGGTTTTCCATGCAATAATTTTATAAGAAAAGCAGAACCGGTATCATTTTGGTCGTATCTTGATTAAAATAAATCTTAAAATTGTTCCCAAGTCATACCTTCAAATGTTATCTGAGATAGCCATGCAGATGCAGGACATCGCAAAACTTTGCTTAACACGATCATTAAAGCACTACCATTTATTGGATTCTCACGCACTCAAAGATCAGTAGTATTGCACCAGGCCTTGGTATTTTGTCCCACTTTTTCTGATTCACATACAGGTAAATTTATTGGCTTACTAGTAGAAGGTTGACTTATCTTTTGCACAAATTCCATCCGAATTTCTCTCCATTGTTCATGGCTTTGGATGCAAATCCCACTTCTGATTTCGTTTCAAATGTGGTAAAATAACAATTATCACTCACACAAATAATCAAACATTATTAAAACACATTTATGACATAAAACAAAGTTCATAATTAAAACAGATATTATAACAGACACGTAGCAATCCCAATGATCCAGACCGATCGCTCAGCTATATCCCACTCATATACAAAACACATTGTTCTATTATCGCTCTGTTTTGCTGATCGGTTGATCTTGGTTCTGCTAGTACCAAGGCTGCTGCCTTTGCACTTACGTATACTGATAAAATTATGATATTCTCCGACATATATATATCAGGGCTTCGAACCGGAACTGAACCGAAAACCGAAAAAAACCGTTATTTTTGTCGGAACGTAAACCGGAACTGAACGGATAAAAAATATCGGTTTATTCGGTTCAGATAATGTTTATGTGAGTGAATATAAAATACATTTTATTTAAGATTAATTTTTAAACTGAAAACCAGAAAAAAATCGTATTTTTTTAAACTGAAAAGTAAGAAAAAAATGCGCTACTATTACGTCGGGGGGGGGGGGGGGGTACCCCCCCTGGCAGCGGCCTTTGTATAATTATCACAAAATAAGGAATAAAATATTCTTCTAAATTATAGTAGACAATAAATTTCTAATACAAATAAAAGAAATTAAAAATTTATCACTCGGAACTGAACCGAAAAAAAACGTTATTTTTGCCGGAACGAAAACCGGAACCGAACCGATATATATTTTTTTTAATTGAACCGGAACGAAAACCTAAACGAAAAAAATAACGGTTCGAAGCCCTGATATATATATATATATATATATATATATATATATATATATATATATATATATATATATATATATATATTATATCATATTTTATTTTCCAAATATCTAAAATTACAGACATTATATGGCATCAAATTTAAACTTTTTAAAAATAAAAACTAATTTTAAACAATTTTTTATTCTTGTATTTTTGTTCTAAAATTGAATTCCCGCCAATTTCCGCACTTATCTAAAATTCCATGTTAAACTACTATGTTCCGCGTTTCGTTGCGCACCCGGTATGTAAGTACTTTCTATAAGGTACGGTAAATTATAAATACGTATCATGAAATTGTCAACGTTATATAATACGTTATTAACTTTTTCAATAATAATATTTTAGAAAGTATTTTGTTTAAGTACTTTGTAGTGACGGTCGGTTCTGTGCTGTCCACAGCTGATTTTTTATATTGTTGAATTCAGAATAAATTTCTCTACCGAATAAGTAAAAAAATTGTTCCCGATTTTAAATAAGAAAGTTGTTAACGTATTTTGAGAACCACTGGTCGAAATAAAAAGAATTGCTTCGCTTATTGATATTCTCTCATAAAATGGCAATTGTTGTCTACTTCAAGTCACCTCTTAGGTCTTCCTGTTCTCTAGATAGAAGTAGTGGGTAGATTTAAATGAATACTTGGTTAATGTTCCGCATGAGTTCACCACAACTAGGCTGTGTGCTTAGAATGAAGAATATTATAACGTAAGAAACGAGAAGGCATGGTCGTAAGAGTGGGGAGCCAATAGTAATCATTCATGCATCTGTAGTTGGCAGAGAAATACGCGTTTTTAACATGACGATACGTCCGAATATAACTGATATTTTTGGAACTCTTTATGAAGTTAATGTTTTTTAAAATATGTATACTATAAATCTCATTGAAAACAGGTAAAAATTCCTTTTCTTATGAGTACCTGTTTATGTACGTCTATCAAGTTTCAGTTTTTTCTGTCTGAAATTTTTGCTAACTAAACCTAACCTAATTAGTTTTTTCATTGATTGTTTGCATATAGTAAAGATATATAAATGCTTTATACAGTTTTAATACATTTACATAATTTAGCATCTGTCAATGCGACGAAAAACGGAATGTTCTATTTCAGACATAATATTGGTAGGTCGGAATATATTGACATTTTTGAGGATTCTCTCTTTTAATAAAGTTAGTGTTTTTCAAAATATGTATACTATAAATCTCATTTAAACCATTTAAATGTGACTATAAGTATAAGTACTGAAATTTTATTATTCAAGTTTTTCTTTAAAAACGTTAATACGAGCTAAATGTTAACAAACGCTTACACATTAAATAATTGCTTGGATTACAAAACGGATAATTATCAAATACTTATTTAGATTTCAGTTTTTAATAAAAATATTGGAAATGATAAAGTGAATCCTAAATGTTATGTTTTGAAAGAAAGGGACGGAGCTTCGCCAGAGCCAAATCTCATTCTACCTAGCATACCCGTTTTTTCTGACGAGTTATTTGTGGTGGACTTATACGAAACATTAACCGAATACTTTGTATAGCAAAATAGACATATAAGTTGTTCGTTCAATATTTTAATTAGCTTATATGTGTATGTAATAAAAAGTTTAATTACAGGAAGCATCGGTTGTATGGTAAATGGTGCTGGTTTGGCCATGGCTACCATGGACATTATCAAACTTCATGGTGGTGAGCCAGCCAACTTCTTGGACGTTGGCGGTGGTGCTACAGCTCAAGCTGTGAAGGAAGCTTTCAAGATCATCACGGCTGACCCTAAAGTACACGCTATCTTAGTTAATATTTTCGGAGGTATTATGAGATGCGACGTTATTGCCGAGGGTATTATTGCTGCTGCCAAAGAACTAAACTTGAAAATGCCAATTGTTTGTAGATTACAGGTAAATATACTTATATTCATTTTTTTTCTCCATCTTTTAACTAACAGACATGTTGTAGACAAACTTTAGAAAACTTATGAATGCATACAATTTGAGTGGCAGCACCTGGCGGAGTGTTTATTTTTGTGGTGCTTAACTATTTTTATGCCGTTGTTTCTACGTGTCAGAGTTTTTCATATGTCACGTATAGATAACCTAACATAATTGAAGCAATTCAATTTATTATGTTAACGCAAAGCGCTTGACTTTTTAAAAATAAAATTAATCATGGACAGCATTCTATCATTTTCATCGATAGTCAGCAGGATAAAACAATAGTTATTTATGTAAGAAGAGAATAAAGTAGTATTTTACTTCAGTGCTATGATTTTACCGCACAAGGCACAGCCGCAGAAATACTATTCCAACGGTTCATTAATGAAATTTTTCTTGTGATTGAGCAGCTTCTATTCTTATTTTATAGTATACGTATCGTAAACTTAATGTGCATTTTATTTTTGTCAATAATTCTATTTCAACTTGGTGGAATATTGCCAGCTCTAGAAATGAGTAAATAAACAGGTGTGTATAAATAACATAGGCATTTGTCCTGTTGACAGTTTATTTATTCACTTTCATGTTTTTTTTTGTTTGAATCATATTTTCTGTCTCAGTTATATGTCTAATCATAAGTTGTAGCTATACATTGGTCTGTTTAGTTATTATTTTATTTAAAATGCCGATGCATAATAAACAATTATCTCTTGGTACCATACCCCAATGTAGCATTGGGTGACAAAAAGCGGTTCTAAGCCTGGATTTGTGTCAGGATTGCTTGTCCACAGCATTTTTTTTTCTTTAATATCTTATTAAAACTTCTCGTGTGTGTTACCTTACTAAATCAGCTGATATGAAAGTAATGGCTGCCGCTGTCATGTAAATTTGCTGTATATAAAAACGGAACGCCGGCAGCCAATCACAGATTTTTTTTTTTTTTGGCGCGCCATATTTGAATCGCTCTTCTGAATTAATAAACTGAATATAATAGTAGTGGAATAGTAGTGGATCCGTGGTACGCTATTTTAGATCCCACCGCTGCCATCAAATTATGTAGTAGTACGCGACTTTATATCGCACCATTGATATTAAATAGGTAGCGAATCTGTGATATTATACAAATTATGATCTCAAACTGAAATGAGATTCCTAACTAAAGGAGTTCGGGTACTAGGCGTGAGTTTTATCCCGGGTTCATCATTATGATACGTGAACTAAATAATATGTATTGGTACTTACCAACTGACGAGGCATCTTGTAGTTATAGGCTATTCCAAACCTTTAGGCGGAATTAAATTTTGAAATCTAGTACTTTTATCTATTAAATCGGACTTCTGGTCATTTTCTTTAAGCGTTGTAAATCAAACTCACATTGCAAATTCTAGATTAAATTGATTGTAATTATAAAATGTCCTTTTCATTACATTTTGATTTTTTGTGTCATTCTTAAAAAAAATATCTCATTTATTTATTTTTTTAGTCTTCAAAATATGTAAAAGTATATTATATTTTATAAAATATGTCATTCGTTTCCATGCTTTCACTGTTGGAATTTAATATTTTCACATGACAACATGAAATGTGCAATTACCCAAGCAAGGTCCCTTCTCTTAATAACTTGAATGAAATTCCCATTTAGTTCCGCTTAAAGCAAAGAAATGACCTATAGTCTGGGTAGCTGATTACATAATTTGTTAAAGGTAAATGATATCTACACACATTATGTTAAAGAATGCGGTTTTCGAATTAAGTTTAAAAATTTATTATAATTTAATATTTATTTTAATTAGTTTAAGTTTAAGGAAAAATATATATGAAAATTAGATAAAACCAAAGAAACAGGATCGAACAAACCACCAGATAATCTAAGAATTCTACAATTTTCAAATTTATTAAACAGTAACTTTGAATAAAAGTCATTTTGAACAATAAAATAGTTTTGAAGTAACGTTTTGTAATTTATGGCTTCTATTTTTCTATTATCTGAATTATAAAATCTTTTAACTGTAATGAACCCTGTAAAATCTTTAAAAAATGCTAAAAGTACTCAGAATGAAATTCTCAACACGATGGGTGGTTTTCGAAAGTCTTAGAGCCCATATCTGGTTGGGTTAAGATTTGTTACACCCTTTTAGTATCTTTGTTTATAAATTATCAATATTTTAATAATAATAATAAGTCCATTAAGAATAAATTCATCCTCCATCAGAAATCAGTGTTCCTTATCCGTTTTTTTTTTTTTTTTTTGTTCAGAGCTGATTTATATCTTGAAGTTCGCCCGGCCATCTTGGCTGTCTGCCTTGGTGTCTCTTTCCATTTATAGGCCACCCCGTCACTTACTTAGTCCATCTATCTCGTCTATTGAACACATTACATGTCCAGTATATTTCAGAGATTTAACTGTTAATAATATACTTCATGATACTTTACGTGCCAATTGATGGAAATCAGATTTATTAGGCAATCAATAACTTTGAACAAAAGTTATTTTGAACAATGCATAAAATATTTCTGAAGTTACTTTTGAAATTTATCTATTATCTGAATTCTAAAATATTTTTAGTTTAATCTAACTTTGAAATCTATGGAAATCGTCCCAAGACGCAATGCTACACAACGGGTGATGTTCTTTAAGAACATCACCCATGCCTCTTAGACTTAAGTCTAAGAGGCATTTTCTGTCTGGTCTAAGCGATTTTTCCCGACAGTCTCAGGAAGAAACCCTATTTGGGGTCTTTTCTTTAGGTACTGAAATAGACTTGGTTCAGTAGGTGTTGAAAATATTCTTTTCGTCGTTGGGGTGATTGTTGCTTGGTGGTTTCTTGTAATATACTGGATAATCAATATTTGTTATTATTAATTGTAATTAATGATTTTTGTTTTGTTCCAGGGTACAAATGTGGATGATGCCAAAGTATTAATCGCGTCATCTGGACTTAAGATTCTTCCTATCGACAACCTAGATGAAGCTGCCCGTCTAGTAGTAAAACTATCGAATATTGTAAGCCTAGCTAGATCAGCAAAACTGGATGTCAATTTTGAAATTCCACTATAAATTATTTAACCATACATGTTCACTATACTATATAAAAATATTATGTCCAGTGTTGAAAGTTATGAATCAAATATGCATATATTGAAACTATACATTCATAATGTATTTTAGTAGAATTTTATTGATATTATTTATTTTATCAAAGAGGAGAGTTTGTTGTTATCATGTTCTATTTATTGTGTCTCCATTAAATTTTTTTACATGTGTACGTAATTTTACCGGGAAATATATAAACGTTTACTGTTTTAATTTTATTATAACACTTTTATAATACACATTTTAAAAATATAAGTGTGGCGGCAGTGCTTTATGACCCATCCAAATAATTTCTTATTACTAAAATGTTTTTTTAGTATTTTTACAATCTTAGATATTTTACAAGTTTTATATTTTACAAATAGTCACGTATTGTACTTTCCTTTCCTTAGAAGAAACTACGTACTTTCCTTTCCTTAGTAGAAACTATCTACCCCAAAGGGTCATAACACATTTGGTCGCTATGGTTACTGATTTAGCAACACAAAACAGTTATCGGTACATCTTCGAGCAGTTAACGTATCATATTTCTTAAAATACAAAATCATTTAAAAACTCTAACACTGGCATATTTTATTTAAAAATAAGTAATAATAATCCCACATAAGATGTCATTATACCAGTAGTTGAATGCAAATAATGCATAATCCAAATATGCGCAAGATTATAGTTAGTATTACTTAATATATTTTTACTCTAAAGCAGTGGTTTTCGAACTGTTTCATAGAATCGCATAGTTAACATTTTTGGCGCACAGTAATGATAGCTATTTGCGCCTGAGGTTTGCAACAGATTTAACAAATCCTACCTTTAAAGCTGCAATACATGCTCGAAATTAAGGTTTCCACAAACCAACTAGGCCACGCTAGCGATCACAGTGGCGGTCGAAAGCAACATATGTAATACGATAAGAACACACGTATACAAGCGTTCTAATATCAGAAAATGGAGGCTTGTGCTGCATTCAACTTTGCAATGGCAAAGCGGTGGCGGTCGAACTCAACAAGCTGCGTTTGGCCGCGGCGATACTCGTTGTGTTTATATCCGAGGGTGATATTTTCTCTGATTATGGTAAATTTAACAGAAAAAAAAAATAGTAGAAGCTGTAAAAGAAAAGAAAATTTTATATGACTTACCACATCTGGAGTATAAAAATATTAGGGAAAAAAAAAAAAAATAAAGTATGGGATGAAATAGGATTCTTCAAGAAGTGCTGCCAAAATCAGTGCTTCTTTTTATCTCACTGTTAGCATTATAAAATTCTCACACAACCATTTTATGCCGTGATTCACTAAAACTATAGCTAATCGTTACCGCCACCGCGAAAGATACCGCGTGAGTTTAAGCAGACCTGGATCGCGTCTAGTATCGCTACCGTGACCGCCACCGTGATCGCCACCGTGGCCGTGTTGGTTTGCGGAATCCTTAAGGCAGCCAGAGGGAAAAAAAATATATATATATATATTAGGGTGTTCTTTAAATTGTGATTGGTACCACTCTAAAGAAATTTGCTGCAGGATCGAACCAGTTAGAGCCGTATTTTTTAAGATTAACAAGATGTAAAAAAAAATAAATAAATATAGCAGAGAACGCCGAAGAGAGAAAAAAAAACACATATGTCTTTGATAAATTTGGAAGGTTAGAATTACTTACATAGCCTTTGACACTACAGAGCTATAGAGCAAATTTAAAACTTTGCTTTAAACAGATTTTCTTAAGAATAATTCTTGCTTATTTATTTATTAAATAAAATAAAAACTGTACAGGCTATTCCAAACGTTTAGGCGGAACTAAATGGGAATTTCGTTTTTTTAGGTTGTCACGAGATAAGACCTTGCTTGGGTTATTTCATATTTCACGTTTAGTATGTAAAAATTTAATCCAACAGTGAATCCATAGAAACGAATGACATTTATTAAAAATTTTAATAAATTTTCCATATTTTGAAGACAAGAAAAAAATATATATAAATAAATGGGAAATTTTTATTGAGAAAACCAAAAGTCCGAATTAATAGATAAAAATTACTAGATTTCAAAATCTAGTTCCGCCTAAACGTTTGGAATAGCCTATACACAAACACTTAAATAAACCTCAAATAAATAAAATAATAAACTTAATGGGATATGTAACTACCGTTCATCAATATATATTCTGATTCTCCTCTTAATTGATCTAAATGATTCAACACAAATTCTTTAAACTCGCTAAATTGTCAAAAATGAAAGTAATATTATCTCCAACATGTAGCTACTCCAGTACGTAAGCTACATCATGTGAAATCCCAAATACAACTTATTGTAGAACATGAGGCAGTGGTAAAATTCTATTGATAATCGCTAACGAATGTGGAGGGCAAAACACTTGAAAAAGAAGAGGAAATATCATACAGAAACGCTACAGTGTTTCCGATTAATCCTGTCAACAATAAGCCCAGTAATAGTGGACAACAATAAAATATACGCAATTATCCATTTCACTCAGGAAAACGCTGCTTACCCCACCACTATCGTTGACAAGCACATTTGAATTCGACTGCATATAACGTGGTAATGTTGCTTATATTACACTCGTTAAATCTGTATAGTCATTACTTGGGACTAAGTTTATATGAAATACAGGTTGCTAATACAACATGTCCCTGGTTTTCTAAACCGTGATTTGTTTTTTCCTCTTCCTTTCCTTCAACACATATATAAATAATTCAGTAAGATTTCTGAAAGACCTGTTTCTTCGCTTGTACTACCGAGGACCCTTGTAGCGGGCCACTGGTATGTTACTTTAAATCGTATCCTTGATATCAATTAGGTAGCGAGCCTATGACATAATGGAAACATTGATTTCAAACTGAAGTGAGATTCCCGACCAAAGGAGTGCGGGTAGTAGGCGTGAGTTTTATCCAGGGTTCATCATATATATGTGAATTAAATTAAATAAATTAGTACTTACCTTATTAGTACTTTAAATTGTTAAAGGTGAAGGTTTACATACGTTAAGTAAAACGACAGTTTAAAATTAACTTTAAGATTTAATGAAAATAATATTAATAGTTAGTTTGAGTTCAGTAAAAAATATATAAAACTAAAGAAAAAGGATAAAATAATCGACCAGAAAATTGACTCAGCCTCTAAGAATTCAACAATTCTAGATATTTTCGCGAACCGGACCGAATACTTCTGATCTTCTTTTCAAAGAGACTGGTGTTTATATAAGGGTGCTGATAGCATTTCTTGGAATGAAAGTCTAAAAATTGTCCAAGGGTATGTCAGTGTTCAAATTTATTTGGCAATAAATTTGAACAAAAGTCGTTTGAACAATGCATAAAATAATTGTGAAATTACTTTTGAAATTTATTAGTTTTTTTCTATTAACTGAATTCTAAAATCTTTTAACTGTAATCTAACTTTAAAATCTCTGGAAATGCTAAAAAGTTCTCAAGATGCAATGCTACGCAACGGGTGGTATTCTGAAGTCTTAGATGAATTATCTGGCTTATCTAAGATAATGGTGTATATATAAGGGTTCTGATAGCATTTCCCGGAACGAAAATAAAATAAGACTTTTTATATGATTGAGTAGCAAGAAAAAAGCTCTATTCAAAATTATCATAACCTACTATAAGTTCCATATGAAAAATTAAAATTGACCTCTAAAACTTGAAAACGGTACACGATAAATAAAAATTGAGAACCTCTGTAAATTCACCTTGAAAAAGTGCCTAAAGAAAGTGCACACCAAAATCACTTAATATTTTAATTTAGGAAGTTATTAGCGGAAAATTAAGTAACCTATGTATTTTATTAGGAGAACAAAGACATCGTTAAAATGGTCCCTTAATGCGGCAACTTTGGTCTTATTTAACCGACTTCGTAACTCTTACCGTTCTCGAGATCCCCATGCTTATCAAGTTATTTGGGACACCCTGTATATCATCTTCAAAACTGTGTCACTAGTTTTGAAGAAATAGGCTAACTTTAATAATAGTAATAAACTAAATAATCTAGTAAACACAACAGAATCATGCATCGAGATAATAAAAGAAAGACCATTAAAGCTTGATGCAGTATTTATGTGTTCTGGAACAAGAAGTTTTGTGTTACTTCCGTTTTGGTAAGTATTAAGATTCGTTTAAAATAGTTCTATAACTTAATGCATAGCATATGCATAATGATGGGACCAAGGGGTATCTTTTTTCTGAACATATGTTTCTAATTTATTTATTTATATTAATTAGGTTACTTAACAGAACCATTTGTAAAAATTGTTTCAATAACAGGGTAACACAAAAAAATACAAAAGAAAACAGTTTTACAAAGTATGCTGTACAATAAAACATAAACAAATTATTGCAGTATTTCTTGAAACGTTGCAGTGGGCAGGCATAAACATCCATGCTAGGGTCGATTTTGTTGAAATAAAGAACAGAATATTAATATGATAACTAGAACATTCTAGCTCTCAGAGAATTCAATCCCAAATTACTCTTAAATAGTTTATTATCTACCAGCACACTTTCTTAAAGTATGAGCCACAATTGAAATTCATAATAATAATAATAATTTATTTAGTGCTTGTACAAGTTTTCACACGTTTACACCAGTCAAAGATCATACATAAATATTAGAAATATAAATTGAAATATAAATTATAAAATTACAATAAAATTGCCAGATGGGTACTTAAAAGGAGAGAGGATTTTTAGTATTTGCTCCAATGAATGCTGTAGTACTCATCAGTGCTGTACAGACAGTTTTCAAGAAAAACCTCTCTAAGTTTTTCCTTGAAGGTCCTGTTATTAACATTTCTGACAGCAGAAGGCAAATAATTGAAGAAACATGCAGCCGAGTAAAGACCGTTTTTTGCCTTCTCAAGTCTTATTTTAGGGAGACGAATATTGTCTTTAGAGCGGACATTATAAGAATGACTTGAGGAAACGGTGACAAACTGGGCTGCGTTTTCTTTAACATACACCAGGCAGATATATACAAATAGGCTGTACACTGACATTATTCAACATTTTTTAAAAAGTTCCCGGCAGTGGGTTCTGGATGGGACATTATTCATAATTCTAAGAGCTCTTTTTTGGATTATGAAAATGCGGTTGATCGATGAGCTTACTCCCCAATGGACTATACCGTAAGACAAACGAGACTGGAAAGCGGCAAAATAAAAAATACGTAAAGTCTCGAAAGAGACCGAAGTTTTGAGCCTGACAAAAGCGAAGATAGATTTCTTCAGGGAAATGGCTAAATTGCTGATGTGGTGGTGCCAACTGAGTTGACCGTCTATATATATTCCTAGGAATTTAATAGGATCACCGTACTCAAAGACTTCGTCGGTGTTGCGGTTTAGGGAAAAGATAATTTGCTGGGTCTTGCTGGCATTAAGAGTTAATTTGTTTGTGGTAAACCAGTTTTTTACTTTCCCTAGGGCAGTTTCTGAAATGTCGAGTAATTCTTTTACTGATGTATTACTTGTTAATATTGTGGTATCGTCCACATAAAGTATTACATCCGCGGAGTTATCGAAAAAGATATTTGGAAGGTCGTTAATAAAAACGATGAAGAAGAGAGGTCCTAATATCCGCCCTGACAAACTCCGTAATCAACATTTCTCGTTGATGATTCGGTGTCGTTGAACGAGACAAATTGTGACCTGTTAGAAAAATAAGATTTAAGAAGGTCGTATGCAGTACCACGTATGCCATAACATTCAAGCTTGTCCAGCAGGATTTTGTGAGGGACACAATCGAAAGCCTTAGAAAGGTCACATAATGTGGCCTGTGATTTCGTATGATTTTCAAGGCTATCAGTTACATAGTTAACGAGCTCCGTAATGGCATTTGACGTAGACATGTTGGGTCTGAAGCCGAATTGGTTTTTAACAAGAACATTTTTTTCCGTGAAAAAGTTTATTAATCTATTTTTAAGAATCTTCTCGATAACTTTTGATAAGATTGGAATTATCGCTATCGGCCTATAGTTAGATGCATTGTTAACATCTCCGCTTTTGTATATAGGTATTACTTTCGTAATTTTCAATTTCTCAGGAAAGGTACCTGTTTGGAAACAGGCATTAATAATATTAGCGAATATTGGTGAAATAATATCGACAATTGATTTAAGTATATCGCTGTTGATACCGTACCCATCTTGTGTTCGGCTCCCAGACAGAGACGTAATGGTCCCTTTGACCTCGGTATAGTCCGTTGGATGCAGGAATATGGTGTCAGTACAGCGGGTTACATGGGCCAGAGCACTGTAGTGTCCGGTTGCGAATTTTGAGCTCAATGATGCGGCTATGTTAGAGAAAAAATAATATATGGGATTAATGAATATGTATCTACCATGTTATTTAATATTTTATATTGGAACGTAAGATCGAAAACAATGCGTCTGTAATGTAAGCTATTTTAAAATTATAAAAGATTAGATTATCTTCGTAAAATTTGTAATACAGAAGTCTGTAGAATTTAAAGTTTAATCTATCCATAAATTTCTTTTACATCTTTTCAATTTGTTCAATATAGACATTGTATTGAGGATTCCATATTGTGCTGGTAAATTCCAAATAGTTTCTAACCAGACTATTAAAACTTTAATAGTCTCGCACCAGTAAATCCATTATCTAATAAACAGAGTAAAGAGAGTCCTGTGATTCTTGTGCTAGAATGTATGTATCTATTATAAATGAATGTTTAGGTATTTTAAAACGAAAGGTAAGCTACATTCGTAGATGATTGCTGTTAAATATATCCACCGCTTCCAAGTTTGTGAAAAATCAACCACTGGGTTCGACTTAAGAGTTGAAATTTTGCATGCATTACAGATCTATGCTCCACATAAAAGAAAAATACTGCGAGTTCGAAAAAACATATCGCCCGAAAAATATAAACAAATATATATCGAAAAAAATATATTTTATTAAAATGGTGCATATGAAATAAATATGTACGAAAAATATAAACAAATATATATCGAAAAAAATATATTTTATTAAAATGGTGCATATGAAATAAATATGTACGAGCCCCGTCCACTATCAGTTGGCCCAGCTACGAAATTTTTACTTATTGGTGTTCAATTAACAGAATGCGAATAGCTTGTGAAATCTAGGTACTATTTTATTTTCAATTAAACATTTTAGAGATTTACGATTAATATATACAACTATTAAGAGCGTAATGTACCTAGGTTACGCGCAACAGAAAAGTGCATTTGGAAGGGCCAAAGAATTTGACCCAAATGTTGTCGGATAAATTTGATTTTTTTTTAAATTTGAAGATAAAGATTGGCCCCGTTGGATTTCAGTGTTAAAATTTGGTTTTATTTTTAATTTTCAGTTTTACAATGTCCTAAACTTTGTGTAACTTCACATCACTGTTACTCCGTAAATCAATAATAATTGCAAATTCCATAGCTGAAATCCTATAGATTGTACTTTTATCTTTAAAATGAGCCCTTGTTTATGAAAATTAATTAATATTTAGCACCAATTCTTTGACCCACACCGAAACACTATTTATATGAAATACTGGCATTTACAAGCATCGAGAGATGTATCCATCTGGTAGCGTGGTTTTAAACTAATCTAGTCATAGTAGAGGAAGTCTTAAGCTCCACCTTAATTTTCTACACATATCTTTGTGTTTGGTGTTTAATTAGTAAGACATAAACCGTTGACTATGCTTATTCAATAATTTTCTATTGTTTTATAAAAATTGGTAACTAAAGATCTTTGGAATAAAACAGTTTGTGATGTCAAATTTACGTGTTTTATTTTAGACTTTGCTCTTTCCGTGGTAGAATACAAATTCATATTGACCGGTTTTTTTTATTTCATCCCTAAAGGGTGATAAGGGGTGAAATGTGAATTCAAAGATTCCTTAATATCTCTTAGGACCAATAAGATATCGACTTGCATTTTGCTCACAAAGATTAGCCATACAAATACCGAAAAACTTATTTCAGAATTTTGTCCTAATCAACCCCTAAAGGGGTGGATCAACAATTGGGGCGAATTATACATCCCGTCGTATTTCCTGTGTTAGTCGGGTATTAACATTCCTTTTTGGCACTTAGGTGTCTTTTTAAGATATCTCGAAATAGTTTTGACTGTTTCTTTAAATTTCACCCCTAAAGGGTGAAAAGGGATGAAATGCGATTTCAAGGATTCCTAATATCTCTTAGGATCAATAAGATATTGACTTGGTTTTTGCTTACAAAGACTACCCATGCAAATTCCGAAAAACCTATTTCAGGATTTTATCCTAATCAACCCCTAAAGAGGTGAATATACAATCGGGGTGAATTATACATCCCGTCGTATTTTCTGTGATTGTTGAGATGTAACATTTCTTTTTGGCATATACATAGGTGCTTTTTAAAATATCTCGAAATAGTTTTGACAGTTTTTTAAAATTTCACCCCTAAAGGGTGATAAGGGGTGAATTTAAAAGAATCCTTAATAACTCTTAGGACCAATAAGATATCGACTTGGTGTTTGTTTACAAAGACTACCCATGCAAATTCCGAAAAACGTGTTTCAGGATTTTATCCTAATAAACCCCTAAAGGGGTGATTCTACAATCGGGGTGAATTATACATCCCGTCGTATTTCCTGTGTTTGTTTGGTTGCAACATTCCTTTTTGGCACATAGGTGTCTTTTTAAAATATCTCGAAATGATTTTGACAGTTTTTTAAAATTTCACCCCTTAAGGGTGAAAAGGGGTATCATGTGATTTCAAGAATTGCTTAATATCTCTTAGGACCAATAAGATATCGACTTGGTTTTTGCTTACAAAAATAACCCGTACAAATACCGAAAAACTTATTTCAGAATTTTGCCCTAATCAACCCCTAAAGGGGTCAATCTACAATTGGGGTGAATTATACATCCCGTCGTATTTCCTGTGTTTGTCGAATTTTAACATTCCTTTTTGGCACATAGGTGTCTTTTTATGACATCTTGAAATAATTTTGACATTTTTTTAAAATTTCACCCCTTAAGGGTGAAAAGAGGTGAAATGTGATTTCAAGATTCCGTAATACCTCTTAGGACTAATAAGATATTGACTTGGTTTTTGCTTACAAAGACTACCTATGCAAATTCCGAAAAACGTGTTTCAGGAATTTGTCCTAATCAACCCCTAAAGGGGCGGATCTACAATCGGGGTGAATTATACATCCCGTCGTATTTCCTGTGTTCGTTTATTTGCAACATTACTTTTTGGTACATAGGTGTCTTTTTAAAATAACTCGAAATAGTTTTGACAGATTTTTAAAATTTCACCCCTAAAGGTTGAAAAGGGGTGAATTGTGGTTTCAAGGATTCCTTAATATCTCTTAGGACCTATAAGATATCGACTTGCATTTTGCTTACAAAGATTAGCCATACAAATACCGAAAAACTTATTTTAGGATTTTGTCCTAATCAACCCCTAAAGGGGTGGATCTACAGTCGGGGTGAATTATACACCCCGCCGTATTTACTGTGTTTGTTGAGTTAAAAAATTACTTTTTGGCACATATGTGTCTTTTTAAAATATCTCGAAATGATACTGGCAGTTTTTTAAAATTATATCCCTTAAGGGTGAAAAGGGGTGAAATGTGAATTCAGGCATTCCTTAATATCTCTTAGGAGTAATAAGATATCGACTTGCTTTTTACTTATAAAGACTACCCATACAACTGTCGAAAAACTTATTTCAGGATTTTGTCCTAATCAACCCATAAAGGGGTGAGTCTACAATTAGGGCGAATTATACATCCCGTTGTATTTTCTGTGTTTGTTGAGATATAAAATTACTTTTTGGCATTTTTAAAATATCTCGAAATGTTATTGACAGTTTTTAAAATTGCATCCATTAAGGGTGAAAAGGGGTGAAGTGAGATATCGACTTGATTTTTGCTTACAAAGATTGCCCATACAAATGCCGAAAAACTTATTTCAGGATTTTGTCCTAATCAACCCCTAAAGGGGTGAATCAACAATTGGGGCGAATTATACATCCCGTTGTATTTCCTGTGTTTGTTGAGTTTTAAAATTACTTTTTGGCACATATGTGCCTTTTCAAAATATCTCGAAATGTTATTGACAGTTTTTTAAAATTGCATACCTTAAGGGTGAAAAGGGGTGAAATGTGAATTCAGGGATTCCTTAATATCTCTTAGGACCAATGAGATATCGACTTGATTTTTGCTTACAAAGATTACTCTTACAATTCCCGAAAAACTTGTTTCAAGATTTTGTCCTAATCAATCCCTAAAGGGGTGAATCTACAATTGGGGCGAATTATACATCCCGTTGTATTTCCTGTGTTTGTTGAGATATAAAATTAATTGCTATTTACTTATAAAGACTACCCATGCAAGTGCCGAAAAACGTATATCAGAATTTTATCCTACCCCTATCAACCCCTACAGGGCTGAATCTACAATTACTTTTTATTTTACTAAATATTTTTTGAATTTCCTATTTATCTCCCCTACTATAATTTTAGGGGTGCTTAATAAATTGCTGACACGCCAAGGGGTACGTCAAGAAAAAATGTTGAGAACCACCGGTCTACAATAAGGGTCAGAGACGTAGCGGGGGGGCATGGGGAGAAACTTCTTCACACATATTGTTATTATTACATTAATGGTTATTAACATAATTTTTTGATGATAAAAAAAAAACTATTATTTCTACAAAATTATCTGTAAAATCAGAATTGGTAATACATATTAGTCACTTTTCATATACAAGGGCTTATTTAAAAGTTAACATTTGTAATTTTTATTCATTTACTGAGTAACAGTGATGTGAAGTTAAAAAAAGTTAAGCGCTGTAAAATTGAAAATGAAATCAAAATTTCTCTTTCATATCTTGGAATTTAAAAAAAATCAAATTGATTCGAATAAATTTGGTCTATATTTTAGGGTTTCAACAACTACATGTTGATTTACATCTTACGTTCCCCCCACCACCATAAATTGCCCACGCCTAAAGGCTACCCGTCACCACACACCGCGCGGAGCAAATGACCTACGGGTTCAGTACATTATGTTCTTAAAGTAAATTAATAAGAAAAAAAATAATATTTCCATTGGAAAGCCATTAACTTGGAAACCTATTTCAGAAGTTACCACTGGGTAACGTCACCTTTCATTTTTATAACGGCATTAATTCTTCTAGGCATAGTATCTACAAGGTCTTGGCATTGTCGAGGAGTAAAATTATCCCATATTTCTTGAAGCTTTAGTCTTAATTCTGGAATTGTTCTAGCCGGTTTTATACGCAATCGTTTTTTCATTTCGTGCCAAAGTGTCTCGATGGGGGATAAGTCTGGGCTACTTGAAACCCACTTTAAAAGTGGAATAGAATGATCACGGAACCATTTCAAAGATTTTTTTGACGTATGGCAAGCGGCTCCATCTTGTTGAAAAATAAAATCCTCCCCAAAGATTAATCCATGTTCCACAGTTGACAACAGAGACTTCTCTAAAATACTTAAATATTTGGCTGTGTTAACAATGCCATCGATAAAGTGAAGTTTTCCTACACCTCTTGCAGACATTGAACCCCACACCATGACAGATGCTGGAAATTTCACCTTCCTTTTCAAGCAATCGAGATGATATGCTTCATGTTTCTGCCGAACAACTCCGCTCCGGTTGTCCCCTACACAGACTTCAAACCTGAAGTCATCGCTCCATTGCACGCTGTTCCACTTTTCACAATTCCATATTTTATGTTCTCTTGCCCAGTTCAACCTGTTTTTCTTTTGCTTAGACGTCAACAATGGTTTTTCCTTGGCCTAAGAAAGTTTTATAAATTTCTGTAAATATACATTTAAGAGTCCGATTAAAAAAATATTAACTTATAGGTTCCAAATCCTAATTTTGTAGCTTCCTTGTGACATGTAGACCTTGAAAAACGTCTTCCAACAACATCGCTCCTCAGTACACTCAATTGACTGTAGTTAGCACGTCTGTTCTCTTTAATAATTCTTTTCAATGCACGTTTGTCATTGTCCGTCATTGTAGTTTTCTTCACGTACTGGGGCTTTGGGGCAACTGAACCACTTGTTTTGTACAATTTTACAATATTTATAATACTGTATCTTGACAAACCTAATAATTTTCCGATTTTGGAATTGGTTTTTCCTGTTTTTGCTAAGTTCACAATGATTAACCGAATTTTTTCATCAATAGCTTTGCCTCTGCCCATGTTTTAAAATTATTTAGACTTAACACTTTTAATACATCACAGTCAATAAACAAACTTTGTTTTCCAACGCCTACTACGCATAGCTACCGCAAAAACCCAGTTATTTTATATACAGTACAAGAATACATGAACTCAAAAAATACGTTTGTTTTACGAATATTATTTTTATAATCACAAATTAAATATTACGGAATAAATGTTGACCCCTTTGCTTCTAATATGATTATGTTGTCAAAAAATGTACAAAGCAGCATTTACTTTTACTTATTATTTAATAATTTCTAAAGAAACTGAAAATTTCATAGCTGGGCCAACTGAAAGTGGACAGGGTTTTTATGTATGTATGTGGTTTAACATTCTTTATTTCTCCCTAGGCCTTGCGGCGTTCAGGGCATTAGCCATTACAAATAGAAATAAAATAAATAAAATAACCAAAACAATACAAAACAATCCAAATTACATAACATACAATTAAATTTAAAATATTTTACATTTTCTCTCATTTCTTCCTTCATGCTCCAGTGTCCCTCTCTTTCTTCCTATTCTCATTCTGGTTTCCCTCTCCAATCTTCTTCCTTCTTGCTTCCAGTTCTCTCGCCCATCTTTAATTTATTTTATTCCATTCTCTTCCCTTCCAACCGTTTCTTCAACCCTCCTCCTATCTCCCTTCCTTCCTACCCATTTCCAGGTGACCTCAGCCCCCTTTCTTCCTTCCATTTCTCGCCTTCTGCCTCCCACCGGGCCTCTTCCTTCCTTCCTTTACCCTTTCCTGTTATCCTTCCCCGATCTCAATCCTTCTTGCCTCTAATTCCTTCGCCCACCTCTCCCCCCTTCCATCTTCGTGCAACAGGTCTAGTGTGCTCCCCGACCATACTGTCATCTCTCTACACCTCTTCGCGAGGTGCTCTATACTTCTTCCTCCTCCCCGCACATCCTACACATCTTATCCTCCTGTTTCCTCCAGTATCTATTTCCTCTTTCTTCATTCCCGCACCTTAGCCTCGCAATCCTCCTAACTCTACCTCCTGACCTTTCCTTTTTCTCCCTTCAAATAGCTTGGTACCCCTATAGTTCTGACCTCCTTATATCTCCCTGCGCTCCTTGATTTGTCTATTCTGACTGTCCTTTCTTGCTCCCCCACTTCCTTATCCCTCCTCCACAACTCCTCAATCACGCTTATCCCGTCTTTTCTTCTCCTTTCCACCTCTGCCGCATCCAATCCGCATCTCCAGTAATACTCCTTTCTCATCTCCCCCCATGCGTACCATCTTCCTTTCTGTTCCTCTCTGGCTCTTTCCTCCCAGCATTCCCTCATTATTCTTTTGTCTGTTTCTATTCTTACTTTCTCCTCGTACTTCACCGCCCTCCTTCCTGTACCCACCTTATCTTATCCCTTTTCATTTCCTCTCTTACAATATACCCTGGTGTTGTTCTATCTACCCCTAAGATCCATCTTAAATACCTCTCCTGTACTCGTTCTACCTTCTCCCATTCCTTCCATCCCCAAATTTCCACCCCATATAGTAGGATGTTCTTCACCACGGCGTCAAACAACCTCAATCTCCATCTAATATCGTCATTAAACTTCCTCTCTCCTATACTCCACAGCTTCCCCATGACTATTGTTGCCTTCTTTACTCTTTCCCTTATGTGTAGTTCAGCCCCATTGTTCCTCCCTAGTACATATCCCAGGTAGTTTAAAGTCTTCACTTCTTCTATTTCTCTGCCGCCCCATTCCCATTTTTATCTTCTTTCTTCTCCCTCATCCTTTACTAAAAACCATTACCTTCGTCTTGTCCCTGTTTACTTCTAGTTTTTTCATTTTGAAGTATTTAACAGCCCTTTCAATCATCATCATAAAAAGCTCATTCTTTGTCATAAGTTCACTTTTTAACGACTGGAACAGATTTTTGTTGCAACAAAATTATCAAAAACCTCATACAATCATTAAATGTTACTAGATTTCAAAATCTAGTTCCGTTTACATCAAAGAACATTTCTTATAAATCTTCGTGCGGACTAGATTTTGCATACAGTATAGGGATTTGCAGTACAGTGACTGTATAAAGTCAGTGTGGCCATACGATGGTCTCATTTTCTATTGGTCGAGCTGAAGTCCGCCATATTTCTTCCAACTTTGTTACAGATTATATATGGTTTACATGTGTTTAGCTTGTGTTTCAACAGATTTAAGTGATATTTTCAAATAATATACGTATATTTAGACGTTTAACAGTGAATATTGTTGTGTTTGTGATGAGTATTGAGTAATGTAGATAATGTAAACTGTGCACATATTTTAAATTGTCACAAATTAAAATTAAAAATAATGAAACGTTTTGTTATGTTTAGGTTTAAAATTGCTGGGAAAAAAGGCTAAATGAACATTTTTCACCTGACCATAATTTTAGTTGAATAAATGCATAATTGATAATATACAGTCTGTTCCAAACGGTTAAGCGGAACTAAATGAGAATTTAGTTCTTTTAGGTTGTCACGAGAATGGACCTTGCTTGGGATATTTCATTTTTAACGTTGGGATGTCAAAATTTAAAATTCCAACAATGAAACCATGGAACCGAATGAAATATGTCAAAATTAAATATTTTTTTTTTATATTTTAATGACAAAAAAATGAATAAATGGAAAATTTGTATTCAGAATGACACAAAAAATCAAAATATAAATAAAATGACATTTTAAAATGATATTAACCTTAACCAAAAAATGTTTATTGTAAGTATGATTTACAAAGCTTAAACAAAACGGCCGAAAGGCACGTTTAAACGATGAAAGTAACTAGATTGCAAAATCTAGTTCCGCTTAACCATTTGGAACAGACTGTATACATCAGTTTTCTTTATTAATATATCATTTATACCATGAGTTCAAAAAGAAATTGCATAAGGGTTGGCTATGAAAAATAAAAGTAATGTCAACAAAAAGCTTTAGAATTAATTTACTGTCTGAATTAATTAAATCACTCTTGTTGTCATAAGTTATTTATTGTTACATAAAGCTTGTAGTATACATTATTTTATTTTTCCATAGCCAACTCTTATGTAATTTCTTTTTGAACTCAGGGTATATAACATGTTCTGCTTATTCTTTTTTAATATGAAAATATCCTATTTTTCTTTTTATATAAACAGGCGTTTTCCCAAATATTAGAGAAATGTTGGGTTCTCTAATTTTTATAGAACCGTATCATCATTTTTTCTAATCTTTTTATTCTAATTCTAATGTCATGTTTGAACTTATTTTCTTAATTTAAAATATTCAAATTAAAATGTAACTCGCGTTTTTATAAAAAAAATGTTTTAGTTTTTATAGGTCCTCAAATAAAATTATAAAATAATAAAAACATATCTCTTTTATTTCCTTCCATGTCCTTTTTTAAGAATTTTTTTCATTTGTTTTCTTTTTATGTTGCAAACATTTCAAAAAAATACCTTCATCGGTAGGCAATTTTAATATTTATCTTAATAAATGTTGAATCATATACATGTTTTTTCTTAACAATAAATTGGTATTCACATTAATATAAACATAAATACGTAAAACTATTAAAAATTTAAGAAATATTATAATATTTTAGAATATATTAACATTTATTCCATATAACTGAATACAAATCTGGAATAAACATGGTGGCTACAGTTCATATGGCCACACTGTCTTTATACAGTCACTGTAATTTGCAGCTAAGCACCCTACCATCTGGTGAGCGTTTCATGAACTTGTGTACATCATATAACATTTCGTTTTGTGTATTGGTTTTGTATGAAGTTTGTTTTTAAAGTTTTATTATAATCATTGAAAAATGTATAATACATATTGTTGTGTGCCTATGTGCAATTCATTGAAAAGAAGAAACCCGGAAATATCGTTTCATTTGTTTCCACTAATATCAGACACCGTATGGTTCGAAACAAATTTGGGAAAGCAAGAGGTTAGGAATCGTCGCGATGTTTAGATAAACAATTTAAAAATTGGAAAAAAAGTGAGCCCTTGTATCAAAGTTTGCTCATTAAATTTTAATGATAGTGACTACAAAAAATATTTTCAATTTTGTATTTATTATCGCATATCTTGAAAATTCCTGTTATTGTGTGTGGGTTTGTAATGCACAAGTTTGTAGGCCTAATGCATAAATCTTTATGAACTCTCTGTTTTTTTCAGTGACTCCACACAATATTATATGCCCAGCATTGTAGATTTCTACCCCTTGGTAAACAACACGGGAATTATTATTTCCCCCAATATAGTTAAAATAATCGACAATGGAAAACCGCCATAACTTAAAACCAGATCACAAAATGTAGTATTTTAGATGTTTACAAGTAATGTCACTTCACAAAATCAGAAAATCCCAAACAATTATTTATTTTTTGACGTTTTTTTATACACTTTTCGCTATTATTTACTAGTAAATGTCAAGTGGTATCTGATTTAGAATGGTTTCAAAAAAATCAGCGTGGCGCTACGATCTTAAAATTTTTCCCCTATTGCTCTTATGGGAAATGGGACCGGTTTTCCCTTTTGTTGAAATTGTCCAATATGTCGATGAACCCAAAATGTTATGCGTAATTTTATGTTCTTTTGTTCATAATTTATTCAAATTAAATGGAAAAAATATCAGGGAAAAATGAATGAATAACCATTTGTATCGCGTTTTCTGTGATTAGCGCGTTTTACAGCTGGCAGCTTCGCCATAAAAGAAAAGGATAGTGTTATTGGGATAATCAATTAGAGAGTATGAAACAGAACTACTTTATTTGCCCTGTACTGCATTCTAACGTTCGAACGGACTA
Organism: Liopterus haemorrhoidalis; assembly: GCA_963971575.1. Classification (NCBI taxonomy): domain Eukaryota; kingdom Metazoa; phylum Arthropoda; class Insecta; order Coleoptera; family Dytiscidae; genus Liopterus; species Liopterus haemorrhoidalis. The sequence continues at coordinate 132,550,217 of OZ020611.1, forward strand.
TAGAGACTTTTAAGGATTAATTAAAGGTTTTGATAATTTTCTTTAGCAAATGCCAACTTCAATCGGTAAAAAGTGAGCTCGTAACAACTTGAAATAATTTAAATTTAATTTAGTTCCGCACGAAGCTAAGAAATGAATAATATGTATAGGCTATTCCAAACCTTTAAGCGTAACTAAAGGGAATTTTAATTTTTGTAAGTTGTCACGGGCTCACTTTTTCCTGACTCAAGAAGGCTTTTGCTAAACAAAATGATCAAAAGCCTCACTTAATCTGTAAAAGTTACTAGATTTAAAAATCTAGTTCCGCTTAAAGCAAAGAAATGGGTTATATAGTAAAGGAGACTTTAGTTGACAGATGACGGTTATTTAAAGCATATGGTTCAATGGGAGAGAACTATAGCAATACAATTTCCATTTTTGAATAGAGCCTTATCATTTGTCCACAGACAAAGCTAGAAATAGAGAAAGATACAATTTGTTTCAATTGACAGGCCTGTCTTTCCATCTAGTGGTGGTCTAAAGCGCGCGCGTGTATACAAAGGGACATACGTTGAAGTTACCATAATATAATATAACAGAGAAGAGAAAAACTATTAACGTACGTTACAGTAAGAAGCAGACATACGTTCCTGACAGCTTACATAAAACTGTGTGAAATAGATATACATTTCTTTATCGGTTCTCAGTCGATCAATCTGTTAAGTAAAATCTCCTTTACTATACATGAACGCGCTATAGTTATCTACGAGGACTCGAGGACCTAAATTATGTAAAAATTTACACCCCATAAATATAATAGGTTGGCATTGTTACCCTTTCGTATGAGTTGGTAACACTTACCGGCCAGTGTGGCCAACTGTACGATAATTATCGTACACATACGATAATTTGACTCTCTGTACGATGTACGATACAGTTTTCATTAACGCACGTAAAATACGATAATTTTGACTACTGTACGATAATTAATACCATAATATTTTATCTGGAATTAAAGATTTTTGAAAATGCTTAACTTGCCCTGTTCTGCGTCTACGGAAAGTAGTTCTAAAAAGCAGCGCAACTGATAAGGTTCATAGGAAAGAGTTTGTACCTTACTAAGTAAGGTGCGTAGGTTGCATCTTCCTACCTTATGTTACTATCTTATGTTTTGCATTTCATTTAACGGGGATTCCCAAGATCACTGCTTGCGTACCTACTACAATAATGACGAACGAAGAGCAATGCCACAGTATACCCAGTAGTTTCACTCGACCGTTTTTCTGTACCAGATTTTTCATGCGCATGTGTGACTCCTGGTTAGGTCGCGCAGTTTTGCGAAGTGAATAAATTAAAAAATATTAAATAATATTTTATATTTAAGTAATTTTCCTACTTTATTATTATACTACTTTCAATAGTTTTTGTATAATATTTTTTAAATTCATTTTAGAGTCGTAAAATGCAAAATTCTTTTGTTAGTTGTCATATAAAGCTTATTCGTCCGTATCCATACGCGTAATAGTCTATATCGTTCTTTAGAACGTTGGTCAGGACGAGGTAGCTCGAGGTCACGAAAATGTGGTACGCCAAGATCAAAGGTTCCGACACGAGTCGGCCTACTGGTTCTACTGTGGCAATGCCTCAATCAAAAATTGAATTAACTGGACAAGAAAGTTCAAATGAGTTTTGAATCATACTATTATCTGTCATTTGTCATCTGTCATCTGACATTTGTCATCTGTCATCTGCCAATGCAAAATATAATCTTATCAAGTATCTCAACTATTCTAATGAAATTGTCTAGCCTTCAGAACCTTGCATTGTTTGCATTAAATGTCTTATGTCTTCCACATTCAAATGCGCAATGTGAAAGAGTATTTAGCAAAATTATTTTAATTATTTTACACAGTTAACGGCGTTGTTTTATCCAGTAAGCATGTAAAGAAACATTGCTCTTGTCAAAATTTCAAACCGGGAAAAGATATGTTTGAGAAACCAACTACAATAGCAATATGTATAAATTTAAAAACGTGATGAAAAATTAAAAAGATGATTTTAATTATGAATATAATGAATTACAAATACGATGAATTAAAAATAAGTATTTAATTTATAGTAAATATATTATACTATATAAATCATAACTTTTCATTATTGATGTTACTTATTGAATAATATTGTACCTATCCTCACAATTTAATTCTAATTTTGAATTATATAGTACAGGCTATTCCAAACGTTTAGGCGGTACTGGGTTTTGAAATCTAATAATTTTTATCTATTAATTCGGACTTTTGGTAATTTTTTTAAACTTGGTAAAGCATACTGCAAATTCTAGATTAAATTGATTGTCATTATAAAATGACAATCAATCAAATCAAAAAAAAGTAATTTTCATTGCATTTTAATTTTTGTCATTCTTAATAAAAATTTCCAATTTTTTTTCTTTTTTTCTAAATATGTAAAAATGTATGCAAATTTTTAATAAATGTCATTCGTTTCCATGGTTTCACTGTTGGAATTTTAAATTTTCACATACCAAACGTGAAACATGAAATAACCCAAGCAAAATCCATTTTCGTGACAACCTAAAAGAACGAAATTCCCATTTAGTTCCTCCTAAACGTTGAGAATCGAGTGTAGATTATTTGTGTACGTATTTCCTTTCAATAATAAATTATAATAAATATGTATTGATAAGTGAATAAAAATGAAATTTTTAAAATTTTATTATATACTTTACTATCCCGTCTCGCGGGTGTACAGTCTGTTTCAAACGCTTAGGCGGAACTAAATGGGAATTTCGTTCTTTTAGGTTGTCACGACAAGGGACCTTGCTTGGGTTATTTCATTTTTCAAGATGGAATGTCAAAATTTAAAATTACAACAATGAAACCATGGAAACGAATGACCTATGTCAAAATTAAATTATTTTTTTATATATTTTAATGACAAAAAAATAAATAAATGGGAAATTTGTATTAAGAATGACACAAAAAATCAAAATATAAAGAAAATGACATTTTAAAATGACATTAACCTTAACCAAAAAATGTTTATTGTAAGTATGATTTACAAAGCTTAAACAAAACGGCCGAAAAGCACGATTTAAGCGATGAAAGTAACTAAATTGCAAAATCTAGTTCCGCCTAAGCGTTTGAAACAGACTGTATGATAATTTTTATGAAAATACGATAATTGGTACTATTCTACTTTAGCAAACCCACCTTACTGCGCATACGTGCAGTGTTGGCAATAGTAAAATGTAATATATCAATTTTAATAATTTAAATTTAATATCAATTTATTAAATGAGTTTATTTATAAGAAATATAGAAATAAGTAATATTCCCTTAATTTCTACTGTGATTAGAGTTTTAATATATAAATGTAGTTTAAATTTAATTTAATATTATTTATTTTCACTTTTTTCTATTGTAGTTATTTATTATGCATTGTATCGATATTTAAACATTTTTTAATTCAGGTGGACAATGAACTGGCCCTCTGCACCACCATGTTACAAAAGTATGCACAATGATACACAATTTTAATTAGGCTAATATTGGGGGAAAATCAAGTACTGTGCACCTAAAACAAGGTAATTAGGTTAGGTTTAGTTAGTAAAAATCTAGGACAACAGAATCCGAAAAACACAAAGTAACCTTAAAGGAGTTCGTGTGAAAAAAAATAATATATAAAGAATGTATACACTTTACAAAATATAACAACAACAAGATAAAAGTATAACTACTGAATTACATCCTACACCGCACAAACGTTTTTTACACAAACTTTTTTAAGCTTACTTTGAGCTTTTCGGCTTCTGCTGTCCTAGACTTTTACTAACTAAACCTAACCTAATCACCCAGTTTTTAGGTGCGCTAAATTATGTTCCCCCTTTTTTAATCTTTAATCGGCTGTGAATGTAATATTATTATTTATTCTTATTATAAAATACCGGAATATTAATTTAATTAGATTTATTTAACTGAAAGTTAAGCATTATAATACAAATAATTTTAATTCTATTTTGATTTTAGTTTAAATTTACTTGTTTTAATTTTACTATAGTTGGCAACATTGTCTAGTGGGTTTGCTAAAGTAGAATAGTGCCCGATAATTTTCCCTACAGCGTACGATTATTTCATTATACGGAGTTGGCAACACTGTTACCGGCAATTTAACCTGTATTATATGACATTTGACATTGTGTTTTGATAATTTGTGATCTTTAAATTATTCTGGAAAAACAATCAATTGACATTGAATTAATTTTCAGTTATACGTAAAATTTTGTTTCAAATAGTTTGGGAAACAGATTTATTCTTAAATTTAGTATAATAGCATTTTGCAAATAAAATCAAATAATGGGTTTAAACGAAACTGTCAACTACATCTTCTTTACAAATCCCGTATCATCTGGTATTATAAATGGAACCAAGAAAACCTTGAGTGTAAGTGAAAAAAAAAAAAGAAAAATTGCATAACATGAAAAATAACTAATAAATTGTTGTAGATGATGGTACCTACACAGAAAATTGAGGGACCTGTTATTGAACGCATTGTTCATGATAAAATTCCCTTGTGGAAGTTAGCGCAAGAAGGAGGTCCATTTATTAGGATCGCTGGACTGATGGGAGCTTCTGCAGTTGTATTAGGTGCTTACGGAGCACACAAATCTTACCCGAAAGAGAAAGGGTCAGATTTACAACGTATATTCGAAACGGGAAACAGATATCACTTTTTAAATTCGCTTGGATTAATTGGTGTTTCATTGTGTAGATATCCAAAAGTAGTAAGTATCTTTCTTGCTTTACCAAATGATCTAAATGTTACAATAAATATTGCATTAACCAGTTCGGTACTCATATTAGTGTTCATGTAGAGTGGTATTTTTTAACATATCTATAGCAAGCTTTTGGCTGCAAGCGCTAAAATGTTTGTACTTGCTGTTTGACCTGTAGCAAGGGTGTGGACGTGGGTTCAGCTCCTGCCTGTTAGATAATTTGTGTTAAAATATACAAATTATACGTTCTGCTTAGCTATTCACAACCACCTATAAACTGTAAGTGCCTTTCTGTGTATTCTAAAAAAATGACGTAATACTGACCATATTACCCCTGAATGTACACAGGCTGAAAACATTGTCATGAAACTTGGAAACAGGAGGCTTAGGATCATTTCGGGCTGTTGCGCCAATGATGTATGGAGGGGCATCCGCAGAAATTTTTCCAGGGGCTAAGCTTGGGGACATAATTACAACCTGATTTTATTTTCATTATCTATATTAATATATAAGTTCGTTTGTGTGTTGCCCCAAAACAAAAGAACAGCAGCACTGATTTAAAAAAGATATACAGGGTGTTTGTTTGAAACGGGGCACCCCGAAAATCTCCTTTATTTGTAAATATACAAAAAATCTTCAGAACAAAAGTTAAACTAGACAAAAAGGCCCATCTAAAGGTTACTATAAGAATTCTGAGGCACTTCCGGTTTCACCGGAAATGATGTCAACTTTTGATCTAGCATAGGGAATCGATAATTTAATATTTTTTTCCTAAAAGTACATTAAATTAGCTTTACAATGACACCAAAAATTCATATTTTTAATTATTTAAAATATTTAAATTTTTTACAAAATGAAATGGACGCTTTGTTGGATGATTTACCACTTGCTGATAGGATAGGAATGTGGTTCCAACAAGATGGAGCACCAGCTCATAACGCTAGAAACGTGTGTGCCTATTTATATGGCCAATACCCAGATAAATGGATTGGAACACATTCACTTAATCCCTGGCCTGCTCGATCGCCGGATCTCACGCCATTGGATTTTTTCGTTTGGGGGTATGTAAAATATAGAGTGTATCGGACAACACCAACGACGATAGAAGATTTAGAAGAAAGGGTTAGAAGTGCAATCCGGGATATCCAAGAGTGTACTCTTATAAGGCCGATGGAAGAGTTTTTATTAAGAATGAGAAAATGTGTGGACAATAATGGTGGTTTGATCGAAGATTTGTAATTTTTTTTTTTTTTTTTGTAAGATAATTGTAAATAATAATAGTTTTTTTTTTTCTAAATAGTCAAATAGTTTATTTTAGAGATATTTTGTTTCTTTTTTTTATTGTTTTCAAAGCTTGCTACGTTCAACTTTGTAAAACTTCTGTTGATTATTATTTTGTAAATAAATGGTCGCAATTTTGAAATGGTTAACATAAAAATATGATTTTTTGGTGTCATTGTAAAGCTAATTTAATGTACTTTTAGGAAAAAAATATAAAATTATCGATTCCCTATGCTAGATCAAAAGTTGACATCATTTCTGGTGAAACCGGAAGTGCCTCAGAATTCTTATAGTAACCTTTAGATGGGCCTTTCTGTCTAGTTTAACTTTTGTTCTGAAGATTTTTTGTATCTTTACAAATAAAGGAGATTTTCGGGGTGCCTCGTTTCAAACAAACACCCTGTATATAGCGGCATGTTCATAGCATCGTTTATGGTAATTAGGCTTATTTTTATGATTCTCAGGGGTCCCTGAATTTTTTTGAATAGTTAAAATCAAAATGTGTAAAAACATAAATGCTTAGAACTCTGTAACTATTTTTCGTACTAAAGTCTGATTTGCACAAAATGTTCAGAAAATTTTTCTGCAGGTTGAAGCCTCTTTTTTATGCTTTAAAACTCCATAATTTTTGTGAAGAAACTAAAAAACATTCAGACGCACTACTTGAGATTCGCATGTTTAGTGCATTGCTCATGGAGCGCAGGCAGTTGGCGATAGCCACGGAACGTAGAGACGCAAAGGGAGAGGTGAAGTTTTGGTGAAACAACAGGCATTTCAGCTTGTTTTAAATATAAAGTAGAAATTCTTCGGAGGGACATATCTCGTTTGCATCATGTATAGGGTGACCATTCGTCCCGCAAAAGTCCCGCATTTTATCATTTTGTCCCGCATTGTCCCACATTTTGGATTTGGGAGGTGAGGACTTTTTTTTTGCTCTTTACTTGGATTTTGGGAGATAAGGACCTTTTTTTTGCTCTTCACTTGGTTTTGGAAGAATTTTGAACTAATCACGTAACATTAAATCAGAATATTAGATATATCAGGCGCTTGTTTAAATTTAAGTCACTGGATTATACAAAGTACAGCAAGCCTTTGAAGAAGCCGACAGACCCCAGGGTTTGATTGGCAACATTGCTTCCCCTATTAAGCAAACTAAAGCAGCAATTTTTACGTTCTTAAGTTTGCGTCTGCGCTGTCACATCTCTCTTTCTCGCTCTAATTTAATAACCTCCTTTGTCAGCGGTTTGAATATTTAAAGTTAAGTTTCATTTAAATTTATATATTATATCCATTTTATTTAATAAAAATAATAATTGAAATTGTACCAGAATTTTGTTATAGTGCATCTTTGATTAAAAAATCGTGATTACAATGTTTAAAATAAAAATTTTGGTAGTACTAGTTTCTTATTTTTTACTTGCCCGACCTTAATATATAAGGGGCAAGTATTGTAATCGCGAAAATTTTCGATGTCGAGATTTTGACTGATGACCACGTTTCATGGTCCAGGGAATCCAAAAAACCTATTTTCGGAGTGCCGTCCGTATGTGTGTGTGTGTGTGTGTGTGTGTGTGTGTGTGTGTGTGTGTGTGTGTGTGTGTGTGTGTGTGTGTGTGTGTGTGTGTGTGTGTGTGTGTGTGTGTGTGTGTGTGTGTGTGTGTGTGTGTGTGTGTGTGTGTGTGTGTGTGTGTGTGTGTGTGTGTGTGTGTGTGTGTGTGTGTGTGTGTGTGTGTGTGTGTGTGTGTGTGTGTGTGTGTGTGTGTGTGTGTGTGTGTGTGTGTGTGTGTGTGTGTGTGTGTGTGTGTGTGTGTGTGTGTGTGTGTGTGTGTGTGTGTGTGTGTGTGTGTGTGTGTGTGTGTGTGTGTGTGTGTGTGTGTGTGTGTGTGTGTGTGTGTGTGTGTGTGTGTGTGTGTGTGTGTGTGTGTGTGTGTGTGTGTGTGTGTGTGTGTGTGTGTGTGTGTGTGTGTGTGTGTGTGTGTGTGTGTGTGTGTGTGTGTGTGTGTGTGTGTGTGTGTGTGTGTGTGTGTGTGTGTGTGTGTGTGTGTGTGTGTGTGTGTGTGTGTGTGTGTGTGTGTGTGTGTGTGTGTGTGTGTGTGTGTGTGTGTGTGTGTGTGTGTGTGTGTGTGTGTGTGTGTGTGTGTGTGTGTGTGTGTGTGTGTGTGTGTGTGTGTGTGTGTGTGTGTGTGTGTGTGTGTGTGTGTGTGTGTGTGTGTGTGTGTGTGTGTGTATACACGATAACTCAAAAACGGTTTAACTTAAAGAGTTCGTTTTGTTGCTAAAAAAATCTCCTAATAATTGGGAAGATCCCTATTGTTTTTTATTAAAATCCGAAACCGGAACGGAAGTTAGTAAACTTTAAAATTTTGAAAAATTCCTAACTAGTAAACCAAGCCTTGGACAAAAAATTGTATAGGACACAATTTGATGTATTTATGCGGATTTAACTAAATCTTCTTTTAAATTAAAAAAAAAAATTATGTATTTTTTTTATTATTATTTTTTTATGGGAGGGCAAGTCTAGTGGATGTCTCCATTCGCCACTGGTTTACTGTTGGAATCACTGAAAATCATTTGTGTTGGCGACATTTTTAGCCCCAGTATGGCCGCCGTTGCGCTACTTTGTATAATCTAGTGACTTTAGTTTAAATATTGGTAGTCCTAAAATTTTCTCCTATTTGAAATGTTAAAATTTAGGTTATTTTTTTAATTTAATTATTTGTTTGTTTTGTTATGTAATATAATAACATATTACGTCAGTGTAATTTCTAATGTGTATATTATTAATTTACATCAAATACAAGATGGCCAGATGTACCCGTTCTAGGCTAAGAAACGTTAAACTAATACGCACACGAAAAACAGTTTCTACTGCCTACTAGTCATTCGATGTAGCTGCGCATGAAAAATGCGTGCTTGAGAATACCGATAGAGGATACGCATACGAAACATGGAGAGTTGCGTACACGAATGAGTTCAAGAATTGGACCCCTGGAACATAGCTAGGCCGAACCCTCGTATTTTAAAAGAAGTGTTATTAATTTTTGTTCTATTTCAGAGTGGTTCCTTCCTGATAACAGGAATCTTTCTGTTCTCTGGAGCCTGCTATTACCACGCGATAACTGGAGAGAATAAATTCAGCAAGCTAGCACCGATTGGAGGCACCTGTCTGATACTAGGCTGGCTGGCCATGGTTCTTTAAATCTTGCCCAAATTTATATTTTTTTATTATTTTGTTTTTATTATGAACGTAATAAGGATTAGAGATTAAAATATATGTGATAATTTGTAGTTATATTTATTTTACTGTTGTTATGTTTGTTGAGTTCATTGCAGTGGTGGAAATAATTTTCTCCACGACCATTATAGAATTTACCAATTCTAAAACCAATTTTGACTACAGAAAGTTAATATTCTAACACAAGAATTGGAATGTTATTCTAAAGCACTTATCTTCTTATGCATTTTGCGTGTATTTCATTCCATCACTTGTTATGGAATAACTATTCCATGCTTGTTGTCTTTTGTTTTTGTAGGGTTACATTAAGATATATGAAACGTTAACATTAAATAAATGCAACATAACTTCCTAAAAAGTACTAAAATAGTGGCCGAAGTGCGACAAATTGAATTAAAATTAAACAAATAATAAATAACAAAAAGTTAAAGTTTAATTAATTGATTAATTTCTTATGCAATATAAATCATTTGTTACGATAAAATGAATTGTTTATACTCTATCTCAGAAAGACTGATAGTAATAAAATTTATTATTTGTAAAAAGTTATTGTTTTTTCACACAGAAGCGGCAAAACAAACGCGACAAAATATGAATAGTTCGAAACGAAATATTGTTAAAAACAACCGAGTGTGTCGCACATCTTATATGGGAATACGAACTTGGGTTACACACAATAGATCATAAAAATTTGACTCTAAAATTTTGAGGTAAAATATGGTCACAGGGGTGTGTTTAATGATATGATAAATATGGTCACAGGCGTGCGTTTAATAAAATGATAAATAGTAATATAGAAATACACAAAACTAATTTAGACGTGTTTAAAATGTGCACGCCACTGGTAACTGCCTGACAATGATTTATTACTATCAGTCTTTCTGAGATAGAGTATAGTTAATTTTTTAATAAAAATTATATACAATAAATAATTATAATTTATAATAAATAAAAATGTCCAATCACAGATAATTAGATTATATTATTAAAAGGAACAGCAGAAAACTTTTTATAACTATCCGAACTATGGATTTTTTTGAGTAGATCTTTTTTGTTTTGAAGCATTTTATAAAAATCCGCACAGTTTTCTTCATAATTTACTTTAATTATTAATATTTCTTTTAATGTGTCTACATAAAGTTGAATCTTGCCATTTGTCCAAAAGCTGTTCATCAAGGTAAATACCCTTTCGGTTTTTTTTTTTTTTATTTCAAGTTTTGTAAAAATAATTTTAGTTGAAATATATTTAAAATAAACATTGAAAATTAATACCTTTTCTAAAATTCGGGACAAAAAACCCGAAACAAAACTCGGGACAAGTATTGCCTCTGATAAAAATCGGGATGTAAGGTGGAAATGCGGGACTGTCTCGGAAAATTCGGGACGTATGGTCACCTTAAAAAAACGCATTTCGTTAATTTGTTCAGAATTCGTTTTTCCAGAAACGCTAATTTTTATTAAAAAGGTATAAATTTAATTAATCATTGGAAATTATGTATATAAAGAAGTCAATGGTAATTTCTTCGAACAAAGAATAAATATATGACTTCTTTTTTCATTCCTATTAAAATCGTCAATTTTATAACTAACTCAGTATAAATTAGTATCTAATAGAAGTATAATTAAATAATTTCTCGATAAATTTCACGAATTTTATTTTTATCTCGTCTAGATAATAGTATTTCGACAATGAACTAATTTTCAGGAGTTTGTTATGAACCAAACTAATTAAACAAAGAAATTACATTTGTCTCTGTTGAGCAGCACATGCTAAGGCATAACTAGGATTTTGGCTCCATGGGGAAATATATAGCTTAACGCCTTTTTATTGTCTATAGGCGGGGGGCGCGGGGCATTTGTTTATAATAATTTTTAAACAACCTTTAAAACATATACAGAGCGTTCATTAATAGGCGTTTGAATTTCCCGCTCATTAGATTAATTTTAAACGTTGGTTCCAACCACGGACTTACCAAATTAATGAGAAATAATTCCAAATTCCTTGTTATTTGCGTTCCTTCTCTACTCCGATCTAAAATATGCTTCAAATGTAAATATCAAATACCTACAGGCTATTCCAAACGTTTAGGCGGAACTAAATGGGAATTTTGTACTTTTAGGTTGTCGCGAGAAGGGATCTTGCTTGGGCTAAATATTTCATGTTTGACGTTGCTAAAATTTATTTTTCCAACAGTGAAACCATGGAAACGAATAACATTTATTAAAAATTTTAATACCTCTACTTATTTTGAAGAAATTTTTTATTAAGAACGAGAAAAAATTAAAATGCAATGAAAAGGACACTTTATAATAACAATCGATTCAATCTAGAATTTGCAATGTGAGTATTATTTACAAAGCTTTTTGTAATGTAACAAAATGACCAAAAGTCCGAATTAATAGATAAAAATTACTAGATTTAAAAATCTAGTTCCGCCTAAACTCTTTTTTTTAATTATATTTTTTTATTGGCCATTAGTCTATACAATCATATTAGCCCGCCTAAACGTTTGGAATAGCCTATATCAATCATTTTAGGAGTGGCGTACGCAGAAAAATATTTCGTGGGGAAATTTTTCACAACATCGGAATTTATACGTATTGAAAAGGGCGCATTTTTGAAATTGCCCTTCGTTGTGTTTTTAGGATTATTAAGTCGATTCGTTCTTGGAGCGGGAAGCTATATCTACAAAGAAACGCTGGGACACATTTCAGTCAAATAGTTTATTAACGGTCTAGTCATTCAGAAATAGTACAAACATGTTTATTAAATCGTCTGATTGTGATGGCTGGTAAGGTAAATTCAGATTAACATTTTTATAGTGATATCGTAAGTTTCTACTCAAATATTACTATCAAATCTACCCTTCCAAACTAAGCATGCGGTCCATATCAGGCCATATCATTGTGAAGCTCACTAGTGCTGTCTAGGATCTTATACCTAGTAATTTGCAATTACTAATATGTTGCTGTATCACCTAACCACTGCTGAATGCGCATAACGGTGTCTTGGGTGAGATTCGACGGACGGGTCTGCTACCCGCCAATACAGTTTTGTTGGGTCTGTCAACCCTTCGGTGTGAGTGTGGGTTTCTACGGTTGTGAATCGTAGAGAACCGGTCAAGCGTCGCGGGCCCCTACGGTTGTGAGGCGCAGGGCTCCGAATAACCTCCCATGGCGGGGGTAATTATAATCACCCGCCCAAGTGTCGACGAAGACACACACGGGCGGCGTGACTACACAAACGTAGTGACCGTTCACCAAGAAATCCCACTGTGTCTGAGAATAGGCGTTGCTTCAGCGAGCGCTGTTCCACCTCGAATCCACAGAGAAATTACTTGAGCTAACGGATTAATCACGGGCGGCGTGGATACGCGAAACGTAGTGGCCGTTCACCCAACAATTCCAATGTGTCTGAGAACAGGCGTCGCTTCAGCGAGCGCTGTTCCACCTCGAATCCACAGAGAAATTACTTGAGCTAACGGATTGATCACGGGCGGCGTGTATACGCGAAACGTACCCAGCAAACATTCAACTAACGGCCGAATGCTGGCAAACTGCTTTTATGCTGGTAAATTACTGGCACCAAAAGTAAGTGCAACGCCAGTATTAATAATGTACTTCACATTTGTATTTCGCATTCCGCCTATACGCAGTACTTTACCAGCATTTTATAAGCACTCTTCTTCACTCATACTTTTTACTTAAAACCATCAGAAATAAATCTTGCAACTAATGCGATTATTTTGCACTTTACCGTTGCTGGGCCAGCAACTGATACATCAATGGGCCAGTAACGGCCCCGGGGACACCGGGGTACTGGCCCATTACTTTCAACGCCGGGGAGTATGTGCTTTACCAGTACTGGCTCGTATAAAAATGTTTGCTGGGTAGTTGCTGTTCACCCAACAATCCCAATGTGTCTGAGAACAGGCGTCGCTTCAGCGAGCGTTGTTCCACCTCGAATCCACAGAGAAACTACTTGAGCTAACGGATTGATCACGGGCGGCGTGGATACGCGAAACGTAGTGGCCGTTCACCCAAAAATCCCAATGTGTCTGAGACCAGGCGTCGCTTCAGCGAGCGCTGTTCCACCTCTAATCCACAAAGAAATTACTTGAGCTAACGGATTGATCACGGGCGGCGTGGATACGCGAAACGTAGTGGCCGTTCACCCAACAATCCCAATGTGTCTGAGAACAAGCGTCGCTTCAGAGAGCGCTGTTCCACCTCGAATCCACAGAGAAACTGCTTGAGCTAACGGATTGATCACGGGCGGCGTGGATACGCGAAACGTAGTGGCCGTTCACCCAACAATCCCAATGTGTCTGAGAACAGGCGTCGCTTCAGCGAGCGTTGTTCCACCTCGAATCCACAGAGAAACTACTTGAGCTAACGGATTGATCACGGGCGGCGTGGATACGCGAAACGTAGTGGCCGTTCACTCAAAAATCCCAATGTGTCTGAGAACAGGCGTCGCTTCAGCGAGCGCTGTTCCACCTCTAATCCACAAAGAAATTACTTGAGCTAACGGATTGATCACGGGCGGCGTGGATACGCGAAACGTAGTGGCCGTTCACCCAACAATCCCAATGTGTCTGAGAACAAGCGTCGCTTCAGAGAGCGCTGTTCCACCTCGAATCCACAGAGAAACTGCTTGAGCTAACGGATTGATCACGGGCGGCGTGGATACGCGAAACGTAGTGGCCGTTCACCCAAAAATCCCAATGTGTCTGAGAACAGGCGTCGCTTCAGCGAGCGCTGTTCCACCTCAAATCCACAAAGAAATTACTTGAGCTAACGGATTGATCACGGGCGGCGTGGATACGCGAAACGTAGTGGCCGTTCACCCAACAATCCCAATGTGTCTGAGAACAGGCGTCGCTTCAGCGAGCGTTGTTCCACCTCGAATCCACAGAGAAACTACTTGAGCTAACGGATTGATCACGGGCGGCGTGTATACGCGAAACGTAGTGGCCGTTCACCCAACAATCCCAATGTGTCTGAGAACAGGCGTCGCTTCAGCGAGCGTTGTTCCACCTCGAATCCACAGAGAAACTACTTGAGCTAACGGATTGATCACGGGCGGCGTGGATACGCGAAACGTAGTGGCCGTTCACCTAAAAATCCCAATGTGTCTGAGAACAGGCGTCGCTTCAGCGAGCGCTGTTCCACCTCAAATCCACAAAGAAATTACTTGAGCTAACGGATAGATCACGGGCGGCGTGGATACGCGAAACGTAGTGGCCGTTCACCCAACAATCCCAATGTGTCTGAGAACAGGCGTCGCTTCAGCAAGCGCTGTTCCACCTCTAATCCACAGAAAAATTACTTGAGCTAACGGATTGATCACGGGCGGCATGGATACGCGAAACGTAGTGGCCGTTCACCCAACAATTCCAATGTGTCTGAGAACAGGCGTCGCTTCAGCGAGCGCTGTTCCACCTCGAATCCGCAGAGAAACTACTGGAGCTAACGGATCATCACGGCGGTGTGAATACGCGAAAATGTACGGGTTTACTTAAGTTACGGAAACTGCCTCCTCGCTTTAACAGCCTCTCTCTGCCTGCCCCCCTGAGCTGGAATCTCAGTCTTATATACCGCTTCGAATCTAGACGGAGAACTTGTCTTCTCTCTCTCTCCCTCCAGTTCTCATAAACATGTACAAAATCCAAATCATACACATGGTTAATAAATTCTTTCAACACAGACCTATTAATGACTATTTGACACATTCGGGTTGTAACCCTCACAAAAATGATTTCTTTATGAATTTTAAGTTAAACACTAGACATATTTAAAATAAACATAATATATCAATCGGTGAACAGATGTAAAATGTCACCATTTGCGGTCAATTTTTGTGACGCCTACTAATCTAGTTTTGTGTGTATGACACTCGAGAAATCCGACCCTTGTGACCGCACATTGGTACCAGGTATTAGAACTACACTTACGTTAATCTGTTTCAGTTTGGAATGCGTAATAAATGATAAAAATTCAAAATAAAAAATTAAATGGGGTACCAGTGGCTGTACCATCACATGCTTAAAATAATTTTGAAGTTACCTTTAGTAATTTATGATTTTTTCTTTTATTATCTGAATTCTAAAATATTTTAACTGTAATCTAACTAAACGATCTCTGGAAATGCTAAAAGTTCCCAATGTGCGATACGACACAACGGGTGGTGTTATAAAGTCTTGGAGGCATTATCTGGTTGGGTCAAGCGATTCGTTGCATAACACACAAAATTGAATTTAGATATTTTTAACTCCAGTGATTTACTTTTCATTTTAGTATCGCTATTTCCTTTGTTCGTCCAACGCAATTTCTATAAGAGCATCATACACGTCACTAAAATTATATCGCAGTGGAAGTTTTAATGGATCAATATGACTTTTCCATCTAATAATAGTAACGCTCCAAAGATATTAAATACTTCAATACTTTTTTACTTAGTTGTTCTGCAGTGTAATAAAGAAAAAATTTCTTTCAATATGTGGTCCGAAAATACTACTTCTAAAAGTGCCATCTGAGGTGATCGCGCTCTTTTGGCGCCTGGGGCAAACCCGCCAAACTGCGCCCTTTTTAGAATATGCACTGGTGTACCGAAGAGGAGAGTTTAGGTGCTCGCAATCTTATTTCAAACATACTCTCTTGATTTAGATGATTGAAATTTAAATATTTTAATATTTCAACCGAATACTAGTTATGGCTAAGTAAATTTGTTAATACAGTGGTACCTCGACTTACAAATCTCTCGATATACGAACTTTTCGAGATACAAACTTTTTTCATATCTTCTTTTGACCTCTTGATATGAACCGTGATGTTTTCCATTTCAAATGAATTAAAGCCCGTTTACATTATACATTTTTGACCTTTTCCCTAGACCAGACACAAATTGTCATTTTTTTACAATTTAATGGAAAATGATTTTCATACTAATCATGTAAAACAGAAAATTTTATAAATTAAAATTAATATGTAATGGTATACACAATGCATATTTATAGGTTCATCTCTTTGCATTTTCTTCATTTAGTTGACAATATTTTTTTTTTAAATCTTTTGGATTTTCTTTATGATTTTTTAATCTGGGAACGGATTCATTGATTTCCCATAAGATATAATTAGGGTGACCATTTTCTTAAGAAGGCAATGCGGGACGGAGCAAAAAAGGTCCTCACCTCCCAAAATCCAAGTGAAGAGCAAAAAAAAATGTCCTCGCCTCCCTCATCCAAGTGAAGAGCAAAAAAAAAGTCCTCGCCTACCAAATGCAAAATGTTAAAATGCGGGACTTTTGTGGGACGCATCTTAATGCGGGACAAAATGTTAAAATGCGGGACAGTCCCGCAAAATGCGGGACGAATGGTCGCCACAGATATAATGGAAAATTGGGTTTCTAGATACATACTTTTTAAGATACGAACCGGGGTCAGGAACAAATTAAGTTTGTAAGTCAAGGTGCCATTGTATGTTCCATTGAAAATTAATACAGTCCAAAAGAAGACTGAATATTATTATATAATCACTAAATTTGTACATCTTTAAACTCAATTTTATACTTAATATGTAGAAGATTGATATAGAAATGAAAATTTATAATTTTGATCTAAATAAAAATAGAAAAACTTAATAAAAACTTAGAATATGTATATTTAAGCGTTTGTTTTGGCGCCCTGGGCCTGTGCCCCTGTCTCCCCTGCCTTTCACCGCCGCTGAATATACGCTAGTTATTTAGATGGGGAGTGCTAATCGCAAATAGCCATAGTTGGTGTGCGCCAAAAACTTTAACTAACGATTAGAAAATAATATGCCGTACACAAAACAGAACTAGATCTATTTCATAGGAACTATTGAAAGTAATAAATATAAAGCATTTAGATTTTTTTCTGGCTCAGCTAACTAGCCACTAGATAGATTTTTATGTGATTTATTCAGATTTATCAAAAACGCAGTTTATCAAAAAATGGCAGGAGGTAGAGCACGCGCGTCTTCGATGTGCTGTTCATCAGAGACAAATGAAATTTCGTTGATAAATGCAGTTTAATGAGTTGTGTAGTCAGACTTGAAAACGGCGTAATTGTTAACTGAAATTAAATTAAAATTAGTGAAATTTACCGAGAAGTTGTTTTGTTTATACCTCTATTACCTAACGTTTCACCATGAAATTTCGGATAATTCTGTTCAATATAAGTTACTATATTTTTACGTTTAATTGCCTATTAACAAATGAGGTTAGTAAGGAAATATAGAGTACAGACACATGCAATAAAAAAAATCTGTTTTCATTATTTATATTTGAATATTACTCACATTATTGAACTGCCTATATACTTTATATTCATTGCACTTCTGAAATAGACGAAGCTAACATGGACCAATATATTGTGGTAATTTGTAATACATGAAAATACTAATACTATTATACATTAGTAAGCAGTATTGACGTAAGAGTGAAGCTGATTGGCGACTTTACGAAGGCCGTCAATTTTTGCTTCAACTTCCATGAAAAATGTCATAGTTAAATTCGAACACAGATAAACAGAGTGTGAAAATATATGTGACTATTTGTATTTAATTTGTGCAGTAGTTGCTTATTTTCTTGATGCAGTTTAATCGGAGACGTGTTAAAGCAATGTACTGTCCGACAAATATTTCGTGGCCGGGCGTGAAAAATGCGCGTGAAATTTGTAGTGGGGATTATAACTTTGGCGAATTGCATTATTTCCTACACACGCTATTACAGTCAAGTGCATAAGTGCAACATTCAAAATATGTTAAATATTTAAAATCATGGAGACAAAAAGCAAACTAGGTGGACGTGCTATTAATAGTCAAAATTTTTACATTGTTATGTAAGTATATTTAGCGGGAAAACATCTGTATTACATTATTACATAGAATGTAAGCCTTTATTGTTTACAATCTACTTGCTATTGCTGGAGTTTGGAAAAAGACGCGGGACGGGGGTGCTCTGGCCAATAAACAAGTCGACAAAGTGAACGTCAAATGCAGTAATCACTTAAATCAAGCAGCTACGTTTCTATAGTCTTGTTGTTCGACTGTGATGAGAGGAACTTGTCTTTGTAGACGTACTTAACTGATAAATATAATGTACACGTGTAAGAATGTGAACTTGTTTCTCTGACTGTACTCTATATCTGACACTGTCTTTCATAGTGCCCTCTCTGTGCGCACAATAACCCACGCCCGGCCACGAAATATTTGTCGGACAGTACATCCTAAGGCACTTAGTTTTGCGTCTTTTACAGTTCAGCGTATACGTCGTGACTGGGCGATGACGAATTACATTTTTACTCAGACATTAATCTACAGTGCAGTGCATAAACACATATTATTGTGCAAGGTGGGCCGTGAGTTTTTGCATTTTTTAAAACTCGACAGAAAAAAAAAAAAATAAATAACAAGTCGTATGAAAATAAATGTTTATTTAATTTAAAGAAGACAAATTGGAAAACTATTTCGTAAAAAATATGTCGTCTAAATGTCCACCATCCTGCCGCTGGCATTCCTCGAATTTGGCACCAAGATTTTGAAAAAATCTTTGACTCAAGGCGACACACAAGCTTTGACGGATGTCGGCTATCTCTTGACGAATATTCGCCTTAAGTTGCGGTATTGTGGCTGGTTTATTCAAGTAAACCCGACATTTGAAATAATCCCATAAAAAAGAAAATAAAAAAAATTAGGGGGTGTCAAGTCTATGCTGCGGGGGTTGGGGGATGGGATGTTGCCTCGATGTGGGAGGTATCAGTTTGTTAGCGAATATTTCCTTCACCACCGGTATAGTCACATTGGATGTATGGCAGGTTGCGCCATTTTGCTGCATCGAAGTCCTGTTGTTGTACCCAGGGAATTGCTGCAACTGTGGCTGGAGAAATTCTCTCAACATCTTGACATATTCCGCAGAATTAGCAGTAACAGAATTGCTGGGTGCGCCTTCAAAAAAGTAAGGACCGATAATGCCTTTTGATGACATAGCCATCCAAACCGTCAGTTTTGGAGAATGGAGAGGTTTTGATGTTTTAATTTAGGGTTTTCTCTGCTCCAGAAACTGCAATTTTGTTTAGTAATATGCCCGCTCAGAAGAAAATGGGCCTTGTCCGAAAATAAAATGTTGTTAAAGGTGGTGAACCGTTCGAGCATTATGTCAACGAATGTTTTTCGTAAAATCAAAAATTGCGGTTTTAAATCCTGCACCAGTTGGATTTTGTATGGGTGTAATTTTAAATCTAATTTCAATATTCAACTCAAAATTGATCTGGGTATATCCAAAGTAGATGAACGCTTGCGCTTCGACAAGCCCGTATAGACGCGTTAATTGTGCGACGTTTTCTTCGCTCCTCTTGCTCCGTGAACGTCCTGTTTTTTCGCATTTGAACCGGTCTCCTCGAACTTCTTGATCCACGATTTAAATAAATTTACACTGACACACTGCTTTAAATTGTTTAATCGGAAATGAGCATGAAACAGACGCCGGCAATCACGTAGAAATCGTTATTTTTGTAAAAATGTTTCACACAGAACGTGCGTTGTTCCTCCGCAAAGCGATCCATTGTGATTAAATTACCAAAAATAAAGCACACGCGTGCGTCCGGCCGCGTGCCGCTTCCTCATTTGGTTGCCTGCAAGAGCAATTTCAAAAATGCAAAATTATGGCCCATCCTATATATTTATTTGGCAGGAGAACGTCTCTGTATTATTACGTAGTATGTGAGGTGTTGTTATTGTTTACAATGTACTGCTCGAAATCAGTGGCGGATTAAGCCTTCGCCGGGCCCAAGACATTTTTGAATTACGGGCCCTCAACCTTGAGGCGTTCAAGGGGAAGGGGAAAGGGGAAGGGTTCGTTGGGCCCTTGAAAATTACGGGCCCAAGACAATTGTCTTTTTTGTCTTTGCAAAAGTCCGCCACTGCTTGAAACAGCATGAGTTTGGAAAAAGGCGCAAGAGTACGGGATAAGGGAGCTC
The DNA here is from genome assembly GCA_963971575.1 of Liopterus haemorrhoidalis. Classification (NCBI taxonomy): domain Eukaryota; kingdom Metazoa; phylum Arthropoda; class Insecta; order Coleoptera; family Dytiscidae; genus Liopterus; species Liopterus haemorrhoidalis. Next base: position 132,570,504 of record OZ020611.1, read on the forward strand.
TGGCCAGTAGACATGTAGATATCACGATTCTCACGTAAAGCAAGCAGTTGCGTTTTTACAGTTTTGCTGTGTTACTGTGATGGGTGGTATTGAAGTTTGTAGACCAAAGTAATAAATATAATGTACAAATGTTAGAATGTGAATTGATATTTGTTGCTCTGACTGTTCTCTTTAATCACTGTCTATTATAGAGCTCCGTCTATTAGACCGGGAGCTCATGACAATTTTTGTTCTCCGATTTCATACAGCATGCCTTTTGGAGGAGAGAATATTTACCCTGTGACAACAAAAAAGGGATGGAACTAAACCCCTGCACGCTTTCCGGTCATAGGAAAAATTGCATTTCCACTTAAACACAAAATTTTTGTGCTTTTCTCTGATTTAATATTGCTTGCCCTTTTGTCAAAAGAAAGTTATAACAAATTTAAAGTCTTTTAAATATATGCATGCGATTCGGAGGGTCCCAAAGGGCTCAAACGGTCATGTGATCTTGTAATAAAAAAATATGATTTTCTGCGTTTCCATACGGCATGCCTATAATTAAAAGACTTTAAATTTGTTATAACTTTCTTTTGACAAAAGGGCAAGCAATATTAAGTCAGAGAAAAACACAAAAATTTTGTGCAAGTAGAAATGCAATTTTCCCTATGACCGGAAAGCGTGCAGGGGTTTAGTACCATCCCTTTTTTGTTGTCACAGGGTAAATATTCTCTCCTCCAAAAGGCATGCTGTATGAAATCGGAGACCAAAAATGTCATGAGCTCCCGGTCTATATGTGCACTATAAAGACCACCCTATCACGAGATATTTGCCAGACAGTAACAAATTTAAGAATAAATTGCTGTCAATAAAATCGTACAATGCTTAAATGCAATAAAAATTCTATAATTTTTATACTATTTAGTAAATTATTGTATGTTGCTTTATTGTCAAAATCAATTACTGGAAGGTGAATACACCATAAAAATTCTTGATATAGTAATAAAATGTAAAATGTGAATGCAATATTAACAAGTTATTGTATAATATACTTATGGTTTAAATAATAATATTATATATAAAAACGAATGCTGCCTGTTTGTTTGTTTTTTCCATAGAGGTAATAGAGAGAATCATCATAGCATAACCTTTTCTCCTAAGCGTGTTGGATGTGTTGCATCTTTTTCACTGGGCGCCATCTTAATCCTGGCCAAAACATTGTTTTTTATATAATTCATATGTATTGTATACATTTGAGACTATTTTTACGTATAAACATTTGCATTTTGTGTGTTAATATTGTGTATAATATTTGGACTCTTATGTCGTATGTATTTTAATAGTTTAGTGCATAGTTTAAGGTTAGGTATATAGTTTTTAAGTTTTTATTGAGTAGATACTAATTTAAATTAATTAAAATAGTGAACTTCTGTGCATTTGGATGTACAAATAGTAGCTATATTGTAGGTACAACCAGAGCCAGTAAGGAAAATTTGCGCTAGGGGCAAAATCGTGTTTTGGCGCCCTTGCAAAAATAAGGTTCTCACATCCCAAAATGTAAATGATGAGCAAAAAAAAGGTCCTCACATACCAAAATCCAAATGATGAGCAAAAAAAAAGGTCCTCACCTTTGCAATTTGGCGCTCCTTAGTCAAGCTCGTCAGCGCCCTTTTCCTTAATGCGCTAGGGGCCATCGCCCCCCCCCCCCCCTTACTGCGGCTCTGGGTACAACCTTGAACAAAATTAAAATGTGCTGAATGCAGTAGTGCATTTTGTGGATAAATACGTTTAAATAAATTATAAACAGTGTAGTGAATTGCATTATCCATCAAAAGTCGTTATATAATATGCCAAAAATGTGAAATAATTCTAAAAATTAATTTACGCAAGAGGAGTGGCAAGTTAAAATAATAATAATTATAAAAAATCTTTAGATTATTTCAGTATATGTGTACTTAATACTGTTTATGAAATTAATATGACTTTTGAAGTATTAAAATAACATGATTAATGGTGATTAATCAAGGGGCCCCGAAATCTTGGGTTAGTGGTAACATTTCCAATATATATGTAATATAAGTAAGGGTTCCTGACTATACTTGCACGGCCCTGATTAATGATTTGGTAAAATGCTTTATTAATTTTTATTTAAAAATTAGATTACATTGTGTAACTAAATTCCTCGACTTCCTGATGGGTAGCCCCGCCTCGGAGATAGGTCCAAGCCGATCCTGGCCAACACGGGGTGAACCTCGGTTGGACTTCCCCAACTCCAGGGGTGATTCATCCAATTAAATTGAAAACAGTAAAACATTGTAAATGTGATATATCGCTGGTGACCTGGCAATTTTTAGCGAAAACTAGTTCTTGGTTTGCTTTGTAACCCACGTATCAGTGCATAAGTTGTGACAATACTTATTAAACAAGAAAAATATTTAAGGTCTAAATTCCGTACAACACCTTTTATCTTAAACTATGCAAAAACGGCTCACATAAAGAAGTTTCTTACCTCGCCTTTAAATTTCTATTTAGGCAGATAGGAGGTATTGCCAGTTCACCAGCGATATAACAAATTGTATTGTTGAAACCAGAAGTTGTCAAACCACCCACGTGACAACTGGGGGAAGCGCCGTGTTGCTTGGGCCTCGAGGAGCCAGGGTAAGTCGTGGAGGTGTCACGCTGCGTCGTCTGCCAGGACCCAGGACTAGTCATAAAGATTAGAATAAGGAAGATATGGTGATCCAGCATGTCCGCACCGAGAAGAACTACGATTTGTTCAGAACATCACGCATACACGCTACCCAAGTAACGGCAAGTAACGGCCATCAAAGTGTTATGTGGCCGAGTAGGACATTTTGGGAAGTGTCCAAACACAAGGCGTGCTGGTCACTCAAATAACGGATATACTAGAGGTCAGGCGTCTTCGTATGGTCCAGGAAAAGAAAAACATATTTTTCTACTTCCGACGCATCATTTAAAATACAATGTGTAGAAAATATAAGAATGGCGCCCAATGGAGAGCGGGTATGTTCTGTAAAAAGAATCTGGGAAAAGCTATAAATGGTGGACAATAACGGAGGGATCTTGTGCATTTAAAATAAAAAATATTAGAATACAGGCTGCCAAAATTTTCAAAGCCACAACATTAGAATACATCATGCAAGGTAAGATATTAATTTTATTACATTGCATTAAAAAATTTGAAAATTTAAGCACAAAATAAGTCCAAAATTATCAAGAGAACAAAAGGAAAACTTGTACCAAAATATGAGATCGCTACTTCTGAGTCAATATGCAGAGAGATGTGAAGGGGTGTACAGATTTTCAAGCTTAAAAAGGACCGTCCAACCGTCAACCAGCAGGAGCTCTACAACTTATTCCTATCGGGGCCCCAATTGAAATGATTGGTATAGATCTCCTGGGTCTTTTCAGAAGATACAAAAATTCGAACAGGATAGTAGTTGCTACAGATTATGCAACTCGATGGGTTGAAACACGGGCCCTCCCAAGCGGGAAAGCAGAGCCAGTAGGACAATTCATCGTGGAACAAGTTATCTACCGCTACGGAGCACCCCGGATCATGTGAAGCGATAGAGGTTAAGTGTTGCAACCTAATTTAACTAATGAAATGTTAAGAAATATGAGAACAAAGAAACAATTTACCACGTCGTACCATTCTCAATATAATTGAGAGACCGAAAGGCGAAAAATTATTAATGAAGTGGATGGCACCCAACAGAATAGTAAGAAAACTAACGATAAAAACTATAAAATAAGCCTGAAAGAAAAAAAAAAAAAAAAAAAAAAAAAAAAAACTGCTAACTACGACTCTGTCCATTGTTTACAGAACCTTGGAAATGCTGAGGACAGCAAACGATAAAAATTCAGATGATAAGTCTGGAGTATATAAATATATAAATTCTATAAGGAGAAATCAAATATATAATTTTATTTTAGGTTGCAAATAGAAATAGGGGCGGTGATAGCAAAATTTACTGCCGAGTTACCTGAAATTGTAGTTCCAGGGTTGACACGGTCAACGATACATACAGATCATATGCATCGAGATTTGGATTGCACAGTGATGCGCTATTTTTCATATGGAATCTAATAATCACAATCATCATGGAAAATTATTACTACAAGGACGAGGTGCCTATTTATCACCTTTGCCAGTCGTCATAGCACAACTACAGGATGACTCGTGTCAGACGGAAGTATACAGTTTTAGTTATAGGAATTAGCTGCGGGAGTTGCTTGCTCTACTATCTTTATACCCAATATTTGAAGCGTCGAAAATCAAACACAGGAAGAGAGGATGGAGACCTGGGTCAGGTGAATATGGAAGTCATTGAGAAAATGCCAAATGGGGCGCTAGTAGCAGTACGTCTGGCTATGATTGGCGGCTAGGAACAGAATGATAGTGCTATCAACCCGTTGGAACACTCTTAGACGTCAGCCCTATGAGGATAAACCCCGTAAGTTTATCTGTGCCCTATAGGTGGAGACCGCCCTGACATCTGCCGTGGAAAAAGTCTTTGTTAACTACAAAATTTTATTTATTAATTTTGCTATTAGTTTTATTATTTTAATTTTTTTAATTTTGTTTATTCCTTGTATGTCGCGGCGCCATGCTGATGGGGAACAGGGTAATGTCACAAAAGTAATCCTAGATCAGGATTGCGACATCTAGACATTGTGACGCTCAGCTGTTTGGTTAAAAACTATTTGTCAGCGTCTGGCATATGTTGCTTGATTACGAAATGCATACGCCGCATTTTCGTTAAGGAGATATTTGTCATGACGAATCAATATTGGAACTAGGTTAACCACTAGTACAAATGGATGGACGTCGCACGGTATAGGGGCAGAGGAACCTACTCCTCTAAACGTACCAGTCCACACGGTGACGACCGAAACACCGACGCCAGATACTCTTATACAGCTCTTGAGCCAAGCAAGCAGTACCATGTGAGTGGGAGAAGGCTTCGCCAGGCTCCTCGACTCCTTGATGGGTAGCCCGCGCCTCGGAGATAGGACCAAGCCTATCCTGGTCAACACGGGGTGGACCAAGGACTTCCCCAACTCCATGGAGAGATTCATACAATTACACTGACAACAGTAAAACATTGTAAATATGATATATATTTAATAAATTGTATCGTTAAAACCAGGAGTCGTCTCTCAATCAAACCACCCACTTGACAATATGTCTCAAAATAAGAAACGTCTTTTTATGCAACAATCGATTTCAATTTTTTTTTTAACAAAAAATCGTTTATGTAACTTTGGATAGCACTATAACATATTGAGACTGTATCTGAAAATTATGTTTCTCCTAAAAATGAAGTACTTGAAAAGGATACTCTAGGTGAAATAATATTACAACTGATTCAACAACTTCAAATTCAACAACTTGAAATAAACTGAAACAAACCAATTATAACAAAACATGAAGAGCTAAGTACACGTGGCTATACTACTATGTTAGTCGGGGTGGTGCTTTCTACAAATTTTGTCAGCCTCTTCTTTTACAGTGACGATCATTAAAATATTATCTTTAATCACTAATAATAATTAGATTCGTGAATTACCTTCATACTTTAGGTTTTTTGGTAGTCTAAACTGTAACAAAATTATTTAAAATATAAGATAGTATTTGAAATACTAGGAAAGTTTTTGCAATACTAGGGACTATTTTAAATATCAGGGAAGATTTGAAATATTACGGAAGATTTGAAATACTAGGAAATATTTGAAATACTTCCAAAGTATTTTATATATTCACGTTTTTAGACAACAAATAATAAATACAAATACCGCGGAGAAAGTATTTAAAATCCAAATACCAAAACATTTTTTTTTGTATTTGAAATATAGTATTCTAAATAGAAAAAAGTAATTGAAATAATCTCTGACTATAATATTTTTAGTCAAATGTATCACTCAAATATATGTGTCGCCTTCAGGGGCGTCAAGTATGGGCGCGGACTCTTTGCCAGTGAAATAATAATTCAAAACCCGGGTCCCGGTAAAACAATAATTCCGACCCACCCCCTGGAAAACAGTTATTACGGGCCCTATGACAGAAAAAAAAATGTTTACTTGACGTACTCATAGATCACGAGGAAGATACAGACAGTAACGCCATAAACGGGCCCAAAATATTGACAACTGATGACAGCTAAAATACATAAACAAAGTGTGCAATGAAATCAGATATGGGGCTCGGACTTATAAATTTAATTATTATTGTGTATTACAATTATCGACATAAAAATTATGCAATAAAATCACAAATAATATGATTAGATTACACCGGCTTCCCCTATCTCTCGACGCCCCTGATCGTCTCACTGTTTACGACGTAGGCCTCCACTCGATAGAGTTTTTTGCCCATCGGTCATCAATATCTCCCAAGCCCATTTTAATTTAATAATATTATGTTGGACAACATCGATGGTGCTGGTTTTACGACAACTCGTCTACAGACTTTACGTCTACGAAATTTCGTACACAGACATCAGGTTTACGGGCTTCTCGTCTACCACGACAATTCGTATACAGATTTTTCGTATACCCACTTACGATAGTCTCCCAGGTTAATTCGTGTACTAAAATATATAAATATTTCAATTTGAATGTAATATACTTGTGTAGTTATTTATGTTTATAGTGAGATTATAGTGAGTGTTTTTTATATATTATTTTAATTTCAATGAATTTTGTTTGAAGTCAAATATACCCTCAAAATCAATTAAAATTTGCATATTTAGAAATATTATTCAAGTTTTATTTATAAATAGGGCATTAAATGTCTATAAATATTTTTAGATTTATAAAAACACAAAATTCATATTATTGTTAACTACACAAGCTTATTATATTCAAATTGAAATATTTGTACAGGCTATTGCATACTCTTGCAGTCAGCACTTCTTTTATTTTAAGAAATAAAGCCGAATACATATAATCTATTCTTTTATTAAGAGTTATGTTTATATAGAAAAGCACATTTTGAATGGGTTTGTTTAATTGGCTCTGTATAAATAAATATTTTTGTTTATAATAAAAGCATATTTTTATTTTGAATATTGGTTTGTTGAAATTAATATTTGTTATGTAGTTATTTACGTAAGTAATTGTAAATTGTATACATTTAATTTTATTCGCATTATAACTGAATTTGAAGCACCGTATCATTTATTTACCAATAACATATTTTTTTTATAAATTGCTTAAAATAATATAAAATAAAATTTTATTTTAGTAGACAAACTAAATGTCGTGGTAGACGAAAAATCTGTATACGAATTGTCGTGGTAGACGAGAAGTCCGTTCCTGATGTCTGTATACGAAATGTCGTAGACGTAAAGTCTGTAGACGAGTTGTCGTGACCCCGATGGTGCTGGTCTCACTGCGTATCCAAGTATTTGTTCATATTTTTACCGACCGTCAACATATATAAAGGAGGTATTGTGATCATACCGATTTTGACATTTCGAGATTTCGATGGATCTCCACGAATTGAGGTCCCTACATAACGTTTGGACTATTTTTAGCATGATGTCTCTCGGTCTGTCTGTCCGTCTGTATGTCCGTCTGTCCGTCTGTCCGTCTGTCTGTGTACACGTGCAGAGCAAATTCGGCTAAAAGGATTTTTATGAAACTTCATATTTAAGCTTCTGCCATCAATGGCACGAGTTGATCAACTTTTGGTAAAAATCGGTTGACTAAAAATGGGAGTTTACTCGTGTCGATTTTAAGTTTTTTGTGAATATTTCACAACAGAAAAATATTTCGAAAAAAATTATTGAACAAAAGTTGCTATAAAAGCAATAACTAATAGCTTTTATTTGATACGTTTTTTGATAAAACGAAAAATTTCTGTAAAATTTTTCGAAATTTTTTGCAAGTCTCAATTTTTTCATACTTATATGTAACGTTTCCATGGTCATGATAAATAATATTTCTGTTACAAAATATTAGGCCAAGTTATTTCTACTCTGCTGCTAGATGGCGGTCGGTCCTGTGGTGGCCACAGCTGATTTTTTTAGGATAGTTTTGGTATACTTACGCTCGTGAGGTCTGGTAATATGCACCGGCTGAATTTTTTTGATTTAAGTCGTGATTTTTTTTTTTCAGTGTCGGATTGTTATGTTTTTACATACGACCACTAGATGGCAATATTGAAATGTATCATTACTATATTTGTAAAATTTGACATTTGTTATTGTGAAATAAGTGGCAGCTTATAAATTGACCGAATGGTTTCTTGACAGTGAGCGTTAAAAAAACAAGTTTGTGAAAAAATTTATATAACTCGTGAAGGTTTTCGTTGGATGATTTTTTACGATTTTAGTAAAGGCCTCACTCAACAACAATGCATAGATTCACTTCGTTCAACTTTTGGTAATGAAGCATCAGAAAAGACTGTTTACAATTGGTTGCAGAATTTCGTCGTGGTCGTGCGTCCGTCAGTGATGAATCTCGTCAAGGTTGACTAAAATCGGTTGTGATTCAAAAAAACATCGATGCTGTGCGCAAAGTGATTGAAGAAGATCGGCATGTGACTAACCGTGAGATAGAGGCATCCTTTGGTATATCGCAGACCACAATACATTCGATTTTTCATGAACATTTAGCTGTGAAAAAGGTCTGTTCCCTATGGATTCCGCATAATTTGACCGAAGCTCAAAAAAGGCTCGTGTGGATTGGTGTAAGGGAATACTAAAAAAAAAAAAAATCAACCTAGGCACTGCAAAATCCGTATACAACATCGTTACAGGTGACGAAACTTGGATTTATTCATATGAACCGGAAACTAAGCAACAATCCACTGTTTGGGATCTTCCAAGATGAACCGAAACCCACAAAAGTTGTTCGTTTATGAAGCACTTCTAAGAAAATGATTGCTTGTTTCTTTAGTTGTACTAAACCTGTCGCAACCATTCCTTTAGAGTATCGGAGTTAATGTTAAATGGTAAACAACAATTTTTCTGCCTGAAGTCATCGACAAAATTAGGAAAAACAACCAAAAACTCGCATCATTCTTCATGACAATGCAAGCTCCCACACAGCACGTCAAACAATTGATTATTTGAAGGAGAAAAACATCGAATTAATGTCTCATTGCCCGTATTCATTTAATTTATCCCTTAACGACTTTTTTTGTTCCCCAATGTTAAAGTGAACAAAAGATGCTTGGACAGCGATTTTTATCACATCAAGAACTGTTGAAGCCTTCGAAAACCATGTTTTTGAGAAGTTCAGAGTGGAAAAAATGTTTCGAGAATTGGTTTGAATGCATGCAGAAGTGTATAAATCTTAAAGGTGAATATTTTGAAAAGCAATAAAACAGTACGTTCCAAAAAAAAATGTTTTCTTGCTTAGTTTTTGTAAAAACTTAAAAGGTAGCCCTTGTAATCGCCTACATTTATTTATTTATTTATTTATTTACTTACTTACTTACTTACTTACTTACTTACTTACTTACTTACTTACTTACTTACTTACTTACTTACTTACTTACTTACTTACTTACTTACTTACTTACTTACTTACTTACTTACTTACTTACTTACTTACTTACTTACTTACTTACTTACTTACTTACTTACTTACTTACTTACTTACTTACTTACTTACTTACTTACTTACTTACTTACTTACTTACTTACTTACTTACTTACTTACTTACTTACTTACTTACTTACTTACTTACTTACTTACTTACTTACTTACTTACTTACTTACTTACTTACTTACTTACTTACTTACTTACTTACTTACTTACTTACTTACTTACTTACTTACTTACTTACTTATTTTTTTATTTATTTATTTAAGGTTTGTAAGGTCGCAAACAGGTGAATAGCACCCAAAGCTGCCAACTCGAAATGTACAAAAAATGAAAATACAATTATAAATTAGTCAACAAAATAGATATATACATATTACATATAATCCAGTCAAATTAGACTCAAAAAAGGGCTCGACCTTGCAAAAGGTCATGTAGTTCTAATTTTTTTATATGTGGTTGGGACCTAAGCCAATATTAAAAATCCAAGTTTGCAGCTTTGAAAAACATGTGCGAGGGCGTAACACCCAAAAAACTGCATTTTTTAAAAATAGTTTTTCACTTTTTGCTCAATAACTCAAAAAATATTAGTCTTACAGCAAAACGTGTTAGGTACCTGTTAAAATTACGTTAAATTTCCTAAAATTTGACACTTCGATGTGCTCCGTATGTCTAATACTTACCGAGATACAGCTCTTCAAAGTTAAGCATTTTTTCCAAAAATCAAAAAAATGCTTTTTTTTGTCATGATTTTTCCTCAAATATCAGCATAATTATTTGTCCAAGAAAGACAGTCATACCCAAGAATATAGGGAAGTTGATTTGGGAAAAAAGGGATTAAAAAGTGTTTTAACTAAGTACATTTTTTAATAAAAAAGAATGCAAGAATAAATATTATTATATTATATATTATGATTATAAGTTATACTAGTAAATAAATTTTAAATTTAAGAAAAATATATATTATCTGTCTCATTTTGTATTACGAAACTAAGAGGGAAATTTCAGTTTTTATATTTTATATTTAAAATATCATCTTAGGGTGGTAATTCTGAAGTGGCACCTTTCAATAAATATTTATATATAATTCAAAATATTAGACATGTCAATCGCACTTTTAACATGTCAATTTGTTATCTGACATACATAGTTTTTGAGTGAATATAACCTCGATATAATAAAACTTAACCAAATATTTAAAAGCCAGGTTTACAAGTTCACATGTTTCCATAAAAGTCTATTTACACCACAAGAGTCACCAAAGTAACCAGATCTAGTTTCCTATTACAAAAGGAGACAGATTATACCTCTGTTTAAAAATTTCATTAAAAAAAAATTAGAAGGTATATTATGAATTGAATATTTTATTAACAATTTAAGATCAACAAATGCATAATACGTATGTAGGGAAAGCTAGGAGCAAACTAGCGGCATCTAAAAATAAAATTATATTGTGTGTTAGATTATATGTCAGCTTGCAACAAATTTTATTGTTTTTGGTACTTACTTCCATACATTAAATATTCTTTTTTATTAACAATTTAAGTCAGAAAAAGTATAATAAATATGCAGGTGGAACTAAGCAGCAAAACTGGTAACCACTGACGTCTAAAAATATATATTATGGTTAAGTACGCCAATTGTCAACAAATTGAATTTTTGAACGTAAATTTCTGTTTTATTTCTCTCATTATCTTACTAAAATTTCATCTGTTTCGACGGCCCCGGCTACGAAAAATTGTCCTGTTGAGCAGGTGAAGGCTCCTCACATCATTTAGTAAACATAGGGCAGTTTTCTTCATCATCAGAATCTTCAAGTTGTAAAGATGGCACGTTTTGGCATGATTTACCAGCACAACATTTACAAAGAGCCGAGCATTTAGGTCCAGCTTTGCGACAGCTGCATCCGCCACTGCATCCTTTTTTGCATTTACAGGAATGCGCATTTACATGCGCAATAGAAGCGCAGGAGCAGGATCCGTGGTAGCGGTGACGGGAATGATCTCCTGATCATCGAGCTTCCATCCCCATTCTGTAGTACTTTTGTTAGTTTCCAGCCACTTTTGAACTTGGTGATACGTTCTATATGAATGGTTGCTTGCTGCCTCTTCTGTTGGGGGCAAACGGGCAAGATTAATTTTGGCATTACCTGCAGATTTAACGAATAACTGGTAGCAGAGGCTATTCAAGGTATCTTTTTTTAAAATCACCTCCGTACAGAGCCACAAAGCACTTCTCCCCAGCTTTTGCTATGGCTTTATGACTGGAATTTTACTGCAATAAAACATCGGCCATTTCTATAAGGTGGGGATTCTTGTACATCATGGTGGCCAACTTCGTTTTACCCTGGCCAAAGGGTGCAGATGTAGTGTCGCACCCACTAAATGCATGTATAAAAGGTAGTACATTTGGTGAGTGTACAGCTGGTTCCTGGGCAAAAGAGAAGCTTGAGTACCAACTTCATCTTTGCTACTCTTTTGTAGGTAGCAACAAATATCTATATATTTGTTGCTTCCGATCCCAAATCATTGAGAAGGACGAGGAGACCCACATCTTCTCTACTATGATGACTCTATCAAATATTGGACTTTTGGATATTGCCATGTCAATGATGTCCCGATCAGCGTCTTCTTCGGACACTTTTGCTTCTACGCCTCGCTGCTCGAATACACAATGAAGAAGTGTTATGAGACTCCTCTTTTTGTTTTCGTTGGCTAGTACTTTATCCTGAGGTAGTTGAATAACTGTGGATTCCTCAAATACTATATCACTGCAAAAGTTAGCACCACAGCGTCGCAGTCGTTCAGCACCTTTTGTATTTTTATTGCTGGCGTTAAAAAGTTAGAATCTTTATATTTCATACCAGGTAGGTCCTTATTCATTGTGCTATAGCTAATAAAAGTAAAATAAACAATGTTTTTTGATTTTATGGAAAAAAATGCTTAACTTTGAAGAGCTGTATCTTGGTAAGTATTAGTCACATCAATCTGTCAAATTTTAGGAAATTTAACGTACTTTTAAAAATTACTTAACACGTTTTGCTGTAAGACTCATATTTTTTGAGAGACTCATGAGTTATTGAGCAAAAAGTCAAAACATATAAAAAATGTAGCAGTTTTTTGGGTGTTACGCCGCTCGCACAGGGTTTTCAAAGCTGTAAATTTGGTTTTTTTCTATTGGCTTAGGCCCCAACCACATATAAAACAATTAGAACTACATGACCTTTTGCAAGGTCGGATGTGTATTTTGACTGGACTAATATGGGTATAATAAATATAAAGTAATAAAAACATTACAGATATAACACAGGCACATAAATGGTAGAAATTTTAACTAACAGTGTTTTTGTAGTGTAAATTTAAAAAATACACTTTTTATTATGGAAATAAAAAAAAAAAAAATGTCAAAACAATTAATTTATACAAACCATTTAGAATGGTGAGAATTCTTGTAAGTGGTGCATTAATAGGTAAGTTTGTTCTAGCGTAAGGAATTTCAAGTAGAGGTCTCCTACGAAGGTGGTGAGCACAAACATTGAAATTTATACTTTCTAATATGTACGGAATTTATTGTCATTAGTCTATAAGTTTTCGTTATATCTATAAGTTTCATTATATCTATAAGTTTTCGTTGGTTATGTAATGACAATATGTCGAAATAAAAGCAACGATCTAAAGAATCCTATGTTGAAACGGGAGCTTTTGAGGAAAGATAGCCAAGAAAATGTTTTTGTAAGCCCGCAAAACGTGAACGCCAACGTGATTGACATGAACATCGTAATAAGAAGTAATTCAAAATACTTAGTACTGTACAAGCTTAATATAGTTCTGTAATTCCTAAATAATTTAGTTGTAAGCGTGCTAAAGCCAAACTTTTTATACATATAATAATAATATATCTCTTTATTTGCACAAAATATATATACATATACAAGGTGTCTCAAAAGAAATTTTATATTTAGTGGATCGATTAAAAAAAAAGTAAGCCGTATATAGAAAAAATGTTTATTAATTATTAAAATACACTTTTTGGGGATTTATTTCTTAAAAATAATATCGTCTAAATGTAGACCCTTGCGTTCTCGGCACTCATTTAATCGAACAGTAAAATTACTTATGACGTCTCGGCAGGTGGACTCAGGGATGGCTGCTATTTCGTGACGGATATTTTCTTTCAAATGCGCCAGTGAAGTCGGTTTATTGGCGTAAACTTTAGATTTAAGATAACCCCATAGGAAAAAGTCCATAGGGGTTAAATCTGGACTGCGTGGAGGCCAATTTATGTCACCTCTCCACAATTTCACGAACACGTGGCAGAGACATATTGGACGTGTGTGAAGTTGCTCCGTCCTGTTGGAACCATGTTCTTTGGTTATAGCCAGGAAAGTTTTGCAGTTCAGGTACCAAGAAGTTGTCTAACATCTCCACATAACGCTCTGAATTCACTGTAACTGCACGCCCCCTTTCGTCTTCAAAAAAGTAAGGGCCGATAATTCCTCGCGCCGACATCGCAGCCAATACGGTCACTTTAGGCGAATGTAGGGGTTTCTGATGTTTGCGTTTCGGATTCGTTGCACTCCAGTAGCGGCAGTTCTGCTTATTTACGTGGCCATTAAGATGAAAATGAGCTTCATCCGAAAACAAAATGTTGGTAAACGTTGAAAATAGCTCAATCACCTGATTTACGAAATTAAGCCTCTGACTGGCATCTTGGGGCTTTAATTCTTGCACCAATTGAATTTTGTAGGGGTGCAGCTTTAGGTCTTTGTGCATAATGCGATGTAATGATGATCTATGCACATTTAAAGCACTTGCGCGCTTCCGAATTGAAAGGTTCGGGTCGTCACGAACAGACTGATTAACATTCTCCACGTTTTCTACCGTTCTTGATGACCTAGGTCGCCCGGATTTTGATTTATCCAGCGTTGTACCAGTCTCTTCAAACTTTTTAACCCAATGTCGAATGAGAGGAATGCTTGGCGCATCATTTAAGTGGCGAAAACCTCGAATACTGCAGAATTTTCTACGCGCTACAGTCGCCGAATCACCGTTTTTGTAAAACTCTCGCACGTATAACGCGCGGTCTGCTCCCGAGAAACGCTCCATAGCGCCTGAATTCCCAAGAGCCAGGCTACCGATTGACATAATCCCCGCACCCCTCGGATACGTTGCGTTCACGCAGTAAGCTAAATAAATATAAAATTTCTTTTGAGACACCTTGTATATACATAAATAAACATAATAAAACAAGTATAAAAACAAACAAGAGTAAATCACCCCCCTAAATGGTTTAATATTTGGAGAGTGTACACCACTTATACCGTAAGGTATGCGTGTGGTATTTATATATTAATTAATTCTATTTAATTATTCTAATGTATATCGAACTGTAAAATTAATGGAAAGAAAAAGCAATACAATTTAGTTTTTTTTTTTTTTTTGGAAAAGGCTAATCAAATTTTAGTTACAAGAATTTCAGCTATTTTATTTTGATCTAGTTGTAAAATCCAGGTTTTAGCAATTTTAATTGTTTGTTACCCCATAAACATTAAATTATTTTCATTTAAATTCCTTATTAAAATTATTCTAAATTTTAGGTATAAAATAGGTGAAATATCTTTGACCAATGGTTTTTTTAGATTTAAACAATAATTTTGGACCAACATTTCTGGTATTATATGCATGTGATGCTAGCTGAATGGGTAGTTGCATTCTGTACATGTATTTGATTATACTTAAAATATATAATTGCCTAGTTGTCATTATATTTTTTCTGAATATATATGATCAATATGACGGCGAAAAGTAAGTTTTGAGTCAAATATGACTCCCAAATCCTTTATGGAATATATGATTTGGCAGTTGCCATAAAGTTTATGGTATCGACAGTTTGGATTATAGTTGTTTAGGTTTTATACGAAATTTACTAAGTTAGAGTGCCTGATAAAATGTATTTAATGACATTTTGAAAAATTTAAGATAATTTATTGTTTTGGCAGTAGGCGAACAGGCGGTTTAGGTCGGATTGTAAGCCACGGATTTTTAGGTCATCTGCATATAAAAGTTTATAAGAAAAATAAAAACAGTTTATGATATTGTTACGGGGTGAAGTCAAGAACGGAAACTTTTCTACAAAATTTATTATACTTGATTAATTTACATCAGAATATGTACAATTGTTGGTAAAATGGCTGATGGTGTTCTCCGTCTAGAAGCTGATGTTAGTCTCATTCTCGCCCCGGCTCCTCCAAAATCGGTCGAACCACCGCACGAGGCGAACACTTGGGGAAGCCCTGTAGACAACACTCACACCTCTCCTGGCGACTTCAACAGCTGGGCTGGTCCTTGGACAGCTTGATGCGGATTGATGACCACCGACATGATGGCTGGTTGCAAGAATGACTACCCCGACTCTATTCCCTAAGACCATTTTATATTTGCTAACCAGGACACTATGACGTCAGGTCCTACCTCAATTGTTTTGGAAACATTATTCATTTGTGTAATTGTTGGCAGTGATTAAAAGACCATAGTCATCACAGCTGAATAATGTTTATCAACACATTAGAATGTAGTTCAACACGTATGGTGGCAAACAAGCAACACCCTGCACATTCTATAATTCCCAAAACCGTACGTCAGCAACCTTGACCTACACAGCCTAACGGCCGCTCAAGGAATTTGGACATTAGAACACAATTATACCATAATTGGGACAATATCATTAATGTAGAGAGTAAACAACACTAGACCTAAATTTGAATCTTGAGACCCACCAGTAGTGGTTTTGAAAAATTTAAATAGATAGTTTCAAGTGCCGATACTGCAGCGATAGATATGTATCTAGCCGAATTTCAGCGAGCTTTAGATGTGGAGTGGAAATATATTTTTTTTAATTTTTGGATTTCTTTGTATTTAAGTAAATAAGTAATACCACCTAGACAAATAGTATTACAAATAATGATATTATTTTTAATCTTAAAATGTATGTCATTAATTTACATTTTCACTAACCCCGGCTTAAATTGAGGGCTATCTGTATTGGACACATGCCCAATATGCTACCAAATAATGATGATGACATCACTGCGCATAATATACCGTATTATGCGTTAATCGAATTAGGGGTTATTCGCATATGCTCTACGTTCATAAGCGTCACATAATACGGCAGTATCGTATAATCTTTAGGTGTCCAATCTGTTTTTTATTTGTTTCATTAGTTTATTGTTGTTCAGGTATATAATTAGCGGTTATATTTGAGCAAAATAACTGCTTTGAATAGAAAAATAAAGAATTTTTTCAATCTGGATTGTTGTTTTAAATATGAGGTTTGTATTTTTTACTGAAATATTTTTATGTACTGAAAACATATTGACAAATATATTAATGACAGTAAATTATTTAGTTAAGAAAATAATAATAAATCGATGCAACGAAATAATCGTATGTTGAATTGTTGATAGTTTTACTTGGCGAAATTTAAATATAGGTAAAAGGTTTTTAAATTGTGCAAGGGGTGGACTGGCCATCTGGCAACTCTGGAAAATGTTCAAAGGGTTAGTGGGCTGCCGATGCTCATTATCAAATTTAATTTATTGATTTATAATTTCATCGAATGTTATATAATAGCGTATAGTCCTTGAACCCATGGGACCGGTTTAGGCCAATTTGCCAGGGCAAGTTTGCCTTTTGGTAAAGTTTTACCAATATTTTTATTCGTCATGACGACTGCAGTTTCAGCGTTAACCATTTTGAAATCTACGAGAAGAAAAGTATTTTATTTCCCCTTGGGCACTGTCAGTCTTGTGGACCTCACTACTCCAACTTACAGTCTGTCTAATAAGACATACATGCTTATAACTCAGGCATGTGCACAAATAATAAACAGATTCAAACATGATAAGATCATCAAGACTTAATACGCCCGATAATAAAAATTGTTTAGTTAGTGTTTTTTATTTCAGTAGTGTGGTTGTGTAATAATCAATATTATTTATGCAAAACGTTTTGAAGCGGTATTTTTATGTACCCACCCAAAAGAGCCAAAAATGTCCTTTTCAAGTGCAGCAAAATTTATGTATAAGTGAGTAGACTTTTGAAGTATTGGGTGAAAAGTTATAAAATTAATAAAAATGTTGACGATTTACCTAATCGTGGATTTAAAAAAATTGATGTGAAGTGTGAATATTCACACATTTCAGGTTTCGCAGGTATATAATAAGTGAAGGTGGCATGCTGAGTGTGTAGGACAAATTTTACTTTGTAGTAATCACGGCAAAATGAACGATATTTTTAAAATAATTTATCGTCTGTTAATCATATAATAAGATAATTATTAAATTTACGCTCTTAAAAATTAAATACAACGTTTGTCAAAATATAAGTAGAATTTTGACAAAATTATTTCAACATAATAAAAAAAAACAGAAAAAATAAAATTCACTCAGTACTCGAACTCGAAACCCTTCGTTTACCAGCGAGTTTTGCTTACGACACCAGTGCTCTAACCAATAACGCCATTGTACGCCTTGCATATGAGTGTCTTACATTGGTATAACTTTTGTACTTGAACCAAAAACCACAAAAAATGCGTTATGTTCCGAAAACATAATCTGATCCAAAATTCCTGTTGTACTATTTCGGTTCACACCAATATACATTACTTAGAATTTTTTTAGATTTTTAGTTCAAACCATCTGTGCTACAGGGTGTGGGACAAAATTTTTTTTGCACAATTTTGGCAAAAATCGCATCAAAATAATTTATTTTTCAAAAATAAAAATTTGATCGTTAATCCACGTACTAAGGGTTTTCATTTGATACCCTACTCATAATTTAAAAAAAAATATTTTTGTTTTCGATGAGCACATATTTGTTTATATTTTTAGGGGGGTATGTTTTTTAGATGTTTTAGTATTTTTCCTATGTGCGGGTCAAAGAGTTGTATAAGCACACCAAATTTCAACTCTCTAGGTTCAGCCGTTTGGCTACAATTTTTACCGAACAGACAGACAGACAGACAGACAGACAGACAGACAGACAGACAAACGACAAAATGACGGTATAAGGGTTTTTTGGTCATACCTACAAAACCCTAAAAATGACCACTAAAGAATTGGATAATATTTACAGTAAATTGTTAATTATTTTTAGTTTTTCCTTTTGTCTCATAATTCGCCAAAAATCAACAAGTACGTCTTATTATACAGACTGTACCTCAAAGGATGTTCAAACAATGTCCAGCGGTACACTTGTGGCTGTAACACAAAGCTTCTAAAATATATTTTTTTAAAATATGTATAATAGCACACAATATAGATAAGGGACATTTTGTTAATTTAAGAATTTTTGCGACACATACAGATAATAGAGAGAATCATCATAGCATTTTTAACTAGGTGCTATCTTGTTCCTGGTCAAAACATTACGTGTTTTCTATATGATTTATATGTAGTGTGTGCATATTAAACTCACATCTCCCATAATGAAAGTATAGGAGCGAGTCAGCGCAGAAAGAGTGGCAATGCTCACAAAAGTATCAACAAATCAATGTGACTGTCATCGGAAACTAAACCATCGATCCAATTCAAACAGTGTGTATTCTTATGGAGAAATATAGAGACAAAAATAAGGATCTACACATTTTTTCATAGACTTATAGAAAGCCTTTGATAGAATCCCACGCGATTGAATTTGGCAATAATTTTAATTTAATTTATTTATTTAACCAGTAACTATACAGATTTGTATAGTAGTGCCTAAGCCCAGTTACATAGTACTGGAAAAAAATACAATACAATTATAATAACAATAATATAGAAATACCAATGTAATGAAAATTTTAGAGACTTTTAAATCTAACGCAGTTGGCATGGACGGTATTAGTTTGACCATGATTAAACTTTGTTCTCCTTTTATATTGCTTTACATCCGACACTTGATCAACTTTTGTTTATCAAATAATGTCTTTCCTCTGTCCTGGAAAAAATCCATGATTATACCACATCCAAAAATCAAAATTGTGGAACAAATTACTGATCTCCGACCAATCAGCATTTTGCCAGTTCTTTCCAAAATTTTGGAAAAAGTAATGTCCAATCAATTACGTGTACATTTGGAAAGGTATAATGTTATTCCCTCTAATCAGTCAGGTTTCAGAGGAGGTCACAGCTGTACGACTGCTTTATTAACCTTGACAGACGATATTTTCAGAGCATCTGACGAAAGTAATGTTACATTACTGGTAATGCTGGACTACTCAAAAGCTTTCGATACCATAAACCACCGAGTTCTGTTAAGTATATTACAATACATTGGCCTGGATACTTCTGCAATTGATCTATTTAATAACTATATTTCAAAAAGATTTCAATGTGTCTCACTTCCAGGCAACTTATCAAACGAGATGAAAATAATTTCAGGGGTCCCACAAGGATCTATACTTGGCTCTATGCTCTATAATATATATACTTCAAAATTTCATGACACTATTAAATATTCTAATTATCATTTCTATGCGGATGACACGCAAATATACTATTCCTTCCATCCCAGTCAAATTAATGAATGCTTGGATCGCATCAATAGCGATTTACGCAGTCTTACTGAGACTTCCACAAAACATGGCCTATCCATAAATCCCGTCAAATCGTCGGTTATATTATTTGCCAGTAAGCGCTCTAGGCCATTATTGTATCCTAAGATAGACATACGCGTCAATGACATTAGCCTAAACATCTCCGAGAATGTTAAGAATCTAGGACTTATCATAGATACCAATCTTCGTTTCTCGCAGCATATCTCCAAAAAAATACAATTAAGTTACTCTACATTAAAATTGCTGTTTGCACACCGCCATGTCTTAAATATGGAAACTAAAAAGATATTGTGTGAGTATTTTCAAGCGTTCTTTTACATATAACGTTGCCTCAGTATATAATCGGTTGCCTAGTGACATAAAAACAGCTTCAATTGTTTCTTTTAAAAAATCACTGAGAAAGCGGGTATTGGAATAGAGTTTACTATGTCGTTAATCATCGTAAACTTATAGTTAATGATTAGTTGCCAAAATTCAACATTTTTAATAGTTTATAAGGTTAAAATGTTTAAATTTATGAATTAAAATTAATTAAAATATTTATTTATTATATAAGCATTCTAGTATTTAAGTATTTGTTGTATTAAGAAATATTTTGATATTGTATAGTATTTCTGCAGGGGACAGACTCGATCAGGTGGTGTTCACACCAAGCTGCTTCTGTCTCCTTTTGGCACTTGTATTAAACTTGTCAATAAACATATTATTATTATTATTATCATTATTATTATTATTATTATTATTATTATTATTATTATTATTATTATTATTATTATTATTATTATTATTATAGAAGGGGGGTTTTTAGTCTCGCTAGTACCGTTCAGGTTTGTCCGCAACGTGTTCGGCACAGACGAGACGCTCTTCTCTAACCTTCACGAGAAGGTCGAGAGAGCTTTTTCCCAGCAATCGGTCGCATCCCAAACCCTGGCGATATGCGACCGATGGGCTCACACCAGATCCAGCGTCCGCACAATGCGAAGCGATCCGAGCAGCACTGCTTTTTGCAATCTGCAGACCAGAGAGGTAGCAGATGGTCTGCAGACGGGAATGATCTCGATTTCCCTCTTAAAAACAGCTTTAAGGCCACCCAATACACCCAAAATCGGACAAGAGGTCCAGGTACTTGGTTCTCTTCTCGTCCTCTTTGAGATTGATATTTTTCTCAGCTGGACAGGATAATTCGATGACAAAAATGTCTTTTGTCTCGAAATCCAGCAGGACGATGTCCGGTTTATTGGCTGAGAGAAGCTTAGTGGTAGAAAATGCATAATTCCAGTAAATACGACATCTGGAATTTTCCACCACTGCTTCAATGTCAGTGGGAGCGTAAGGTAAGACAGGTATTGTTTCAATACCATATTTCTGTCTCAAAAAGAAGTAAAAAAACTCGAAGAGCAGAATTGTGTCGTGATATATAGCTGGATTGAGCTAAAACGGGACACGCAGAAAGTACGTGCATAAGCGTTTCAGGGTGACGTTTACATAGTCTACATTGTGTAGACATCGCCGTCTTTGATATTATGTGGCGATAAACTAAAGTGTTCATGACGCCATCCTGGCACGCAAGCACAAAACCGTCCGTCTCGGACTTGAGACCTGCAGACCTGAGAAAAGTAAAGGTTAGTTCCCGTGACAAACCGGTGGTCTCAATATGCTTGTAGAACACGGAGTGCATGTTTTTCTCCATGTGTTCTTTAACAAGCATATCGTGCTCTGCTTTTCGTATGCGGGAACACATCCTTTCTATGTCTCCGCATCCGAGGACTACACCAGAGTTGGTTGCCTCAGAACTCAGATCATGCAGTTCTGATTTCTCTGCTGCTCTTCGAGCTGCTTGAAACAGAAATGCCCCTTTTCCCGTGAGTTCGTGAAGAGTAACGAACTTCAATAAGGGATCCTGACTTCTCAGCACTTGGTTTGCTGTACCCAGGACGACTCGATTGTGCAAACACTCCAAGCTTAATAATCCCCGACCTCCGAGATGACGAGGGAGGTATATGCGTTGCACAGAGGAGTTCGGATGAAGACTGCGGTTGATATTCATAATTTTTCTGGTCTTCCTGTCAAGAATCTTGAGATCATCGACTTTCCATTTCATAACACCAAATGTATATGAAAGGACTGGAACAGCAAGTATATTTGTAGCTTCTACCTTGTTCTTGCCTGACAGACAGGATCTCCATATCTGTCGAAGGCGCGCTAAATACCTGCTGCGAAGGGTCTGACGAACATGGGGTACATCCTGGACGCTCCTCTCACGGACACCCAGAAATGTATAAGACCCTTCGGCATCAAGATGTTTTACGATGCTTCCGTCGACCAGGTGAACATCATTGCCGTCGCTCATACCTTTTCCTCTGCGCACATGAAAAACGGCGCATTTATCCAACCCGAATTTCATTCCTATAGCGGCAGAGTACTGAGCAACAAGCTCTAGTGCTGCTGTCAGGTTTTTCTCGTTTGAGGCGTAGAGTTTGAGATCATCCATATAAAACAGATGCCTGATCTTATGCTCTCGCCTTGTCGGAGGACCTGCCATGTATCCGCTGCCGCTTCTGAGCTCGATCGATAAGGGAAGTAGTGAGATGCAGAATAGAAGCGGGCTGAGGGAGTCTCCCTGGAAAACCCCACGTCTGAAATGCACCCAGTTTGTGAAGGCAGTTCCGTCCACAGTCGGAACAGCGAACTTTGTCTTCCACAGGGGCATAAGCTGTTCTATACATCTCACAACTTCCGGATGGACCCGTAAAATCCGCAAAAGTGTCACAATAAGTGAATGCGGTGTGGTATCAAATGCTTTTTGATAGTCCACCCAGGCCATCGACAGGTTGCGCTTGTAGGTGACAGTGTCATGACAGACTGACCTGTCTATAAGGAGATTTTCCTTGCAACCTGCTAGACCCCTTTTTGATCCCCTCTGTTCATAGATGTCATTCCAAACAGGGGCAATAGAGCTCAGCACCCGCTCATTCAACACGCTCGTAAAGATCTTATATATCGTGTTGAGACAGGTGATAGGACGATAGTTTTTCGGGTTGTTCAAATCGCCGTTCTTGGGGATAAACACAGTGCGTCCCTCTACAAGCCATTCAGGGATGGGTTCTTCCCCACGAACAAAACGTGTGAAAATCCGTGGTAAGTGGCGATGCACGGACGGGAAGGATTTCCACCAGAAGGCGATGATGCCATCCATTTCTGGTGCTGCGAAATTACGAGTACGGCTTATGACACGAGTCACTTCGTCGACCGTAATAGAGGAAAACGCTTGAGGATCTGCAAGGCGTTCATTGCAGTACTCCTCAAAGTGCTCAAAGGCTGGAGTGTCTTGCACAATCAAGTCTTTTTCATAAATCTCTCTCCAAAAAGTTTCTGTAACATCAACACCTAAAGACGTGTCGGAAGATTTAGCCCTGGGTTGAAACAAACGAGTGGGAGATGAAAGAAAGGTAGAGTTTTCTTCGACTGTCCTCACCCGAGTGAGGTGCTAAAGTAAGTGCGCGCAACTTGTCTACAGATTTCTGTTTTAAAAGTGCCAAGATAGACACATTCAGTGTGTGATGTTTGCGCCGCAATTGGCTAAGTATGCGTCGGGTTTTGTAACCGAAAGGTCCGCCCTTACGCAATGCATCAGTAGCACATTGAATTTTAGACACTTCTTGGCGGCACCACGTCATTTTAGTTTCTAATTGCTGTATACGCCTTTATTTACGGCGGGGCTCTTGGGTGTCAGTACTAAGGCCGCGGCGTATACAGCGCAGTTGATGTCCCATAGACTGCTCGAGAGAGAGATTTGCTCGTCAGTAAGTTCATTAAGTAGAGCGAGGTGTTCGGCTTTGACTTTGAACTTACTGTGTCTTATTGGGGTACGTTCAGGGCGAGACGAAATAGCTTCGAAGAAATCGTTTCGGAGATTTCGTTCCGAAAACATTTCCTCAATCCTGGTTTCGGCTGGAATATGTCCAGGTGACACTGTTTCAGTCACAGCCGCAGTTGTTGAACCAGGTGCCGGAGTCACGAGTGGTAATCTCGACTGCCGTCTTCGTGATCGTCTCGCTCTTCGTCGAAGATAAGCTATATGGTCACGCAGGTTTTGTTGTGTCATGAAGTCCAATTCGGCATGGGACTCACACCATTGCGAGTGAACTCGGTTCATATAGCCTCTTCGGTGGGGTGACGCTGCTTCATATATCTGAAGCAGATCCTCCTGCTGCTCAGGCGTCCACCTGTGCCTACGCCGAGTGGTGGGAGGGATGTTGCTTCGCCCAACTCTTTGAGGGTCCCCATCCGAGAGGGACCCGTTGTGGGAAGCGATATGGTTTCCTGTTGTGTCTAGAACCATTTGTACATTTCATGGAGAGGTTGGCACCATGAAACGGTGGCAGGATTTATCGACCAGATGGTAGGATCGACGTTACCCCCGATTGGTTCATGCCGTGATAACTTCGTGCTAGCGATCCGGAGGGAAAGGGCGCTAAGCCTTTTCGGTCAAAAGACCACCGTACCCTTTATTATTATTATTATTCAGGGTACGTGGGAACATCAGGCCCAAAAGCTCGATATGGTCAGATGTTGCGACCATTGCGAACTTCCCTTGCGTGATTGAGGGTACGCGGGATCATCAGGCCCGAAAGCTCAGCAAATAGCCAGGTGTTATGGCCATTAGGAACTTCCCCTGCAGGTCTTTATTATTATTATTATTATTATTATTATTATTATTATTATTATTATTATTATTATTATTATTATTATTATTATTATACAATAAAATGCAATATAACTAGTCCAATTTATTTTTATATTAAAAAACTTTCTATAATTGTCGTTGAAGATATCTACATCTCTATCAGAGACTTGCTTGTTTACTAGACTGAGCATTTTGTTCAGTGGTGACATAGATTCTGAAATTTTGAAAAAGTGATCATTTTTAATTCTCAATCTTATATCAGGGATTCGAATATTTATATTTTGAAGAAGTTCTGGGGCATCTAATTTATTATTAAATAATTTGATCGCGAAATTTAAGGTGTGGATGTTGCGTCTCCATTTTAATGTTTGAAATTTCTTGCCATGGCTCCAGATTGTATTCGAGTACTCTAATTTAGGTCGAACTAGTGCACAGTACAGTAATCAAGTTGTAGATATCTTAAAACTACCACTGTTTCTTAGTACAAATCCTAAAGTTTTTGAGGCACTATTCACTATATTGTCTATGTGGGAACTTTACTATCTCTAAGCAGCACTATATTGTCAATATGGTAATCGTGGGTTATTTTGTAATAAGGTCACACCGTGCGTCTGAAAATTATACTACCAGCTTGCAGGATATGTATCAGGATACACAAACATATGCCTAATATGCGGCTCGAATGAGCCATAGTTTCGATATTCATGTGGGCGTATATCAAGGTTTCAGTCTAAGCACATTACAATTCAGAACAAACCAACACCGTCCAATATTTATGCTGATGATATAGCTCGTATCATTGAAGGCCTTGCTGAGTTTCGTGATACTTTAGAGCAGTGGAGGAAGTCCTAGAAGATAATGGCCTTCGCATCACCAGAAGTAAAACAGGCTACATGTACTGTAAATTCGCATCAAATGTTCAGATAAATCCCCAATAAAATCTGTATCTCAACAATACACCACTAACCAAGGTAAATCAGTTTAAATACCTGGGTTCAATAATAACCATCAGTGGTGTCATCCAGGCCAATGTGAAACATTTAGTCCAGGTGGGTTGGATGAAGTGGAGAACTATGTCTGAAGTGTTATGTGACAAAAACCTGGCAGTAAATATATATATATATATATATATGTAAACAAATGTTATCCAGAATTAAACACTCAACTCAAAATTGATCCGATTATCTACCACAATTAATAATAAAAAATTCATATTTCTTTTAATTGCTATTGTATTGTAATAAAATTTACTTATAAATGCAGTTTGCCTTGTTATTTTAAACCAACCAGAGGTTTGTAAACAGAAGTTTATTACAGGAAAATTAATTAAGATACAACTCTTTCAAGTTGTGAAATTAATTTCTTTTCGTATAATAATTAATGCACTTTATAGTGCATAGAATAACATTCAAATGGTTTGTAACGCTTTTACTAAATAAATTTTCCCTTAAGTGTTGCCTCTGAATTCGAGCTTAAAGCGATATATAAACTTGTTTATATATCATTACATATTACAAATAAAATTAAATTTACCCGTGACTTCGAAAATATTGAGTTGTTCTTATTTATCAAATGGCAAATTTCAGACAAGTTGTTAGCTAATTATCGCTCTATGGTTAGCTATATTGTGTAAATTTATCTTTCCATCATTTGATCCCATTGGCACTTTTCTCGGATCCCATTTAGCATTATCTTTCTTCCTCATCACGTCTGCTATCCACTATAACAAGTCTTTTGCTTCACATGTCTTATATAATACTCAGTTTAGAGTATACTGCCCGAATAGTTTCATGTTTGTGGTTTTCCCATATATCATTATTTTAGATGGAACCGAAGATTTGGCGTAGTACATTCTCTGGAAAGGGTTGTCGATCTCGCTACGTCATTGGCCCATGTTTCGGTGCTATACAAAACTATAACATGATTATATCCAATAAGTTGAAGTAGGTATACGACTCCCTCATCTGTATGCACTAAAATATTACGAAAACTATTGACCTATAAACTACAGCAGGTAGGTAGGGATTAGAGATGGGTCGTTCATGAACGAACCGGCTCCCTGAGCCGGCTCAGTACACTGACCGAAGTGACACGGTTCACCAAAATGAAATGAGCCGGCTCACGGCTCACTGTATAGTTTCAAGATTCAAGGATACGATTGGTCGGGCGATTGTGAGCAGTGACCGGAGTGATCCGGATCTGGATCGATGTCATGTTGAACTTCGCGAGAACCCGGCTTGTAATGTATTATCATAAAGTGTATTTTGTCATCAATTTGTTGGGCAGTTTATTGGAAACTAATAGGCTTAGTCTGTATTCTTAGAACCGTACTATATAAAAATATTATCCAAATCCCAGATGTCCGATTTATAAGGGCAATAAACATCGCCATAAACTTAACACATCTGGTTTAAAATACAGTAGCTACATAAAGTGAATTGTTTGTTTCAAAAATGTTAGATAAGATCCGGGGCTAAGCGACGTTCTACCTACGAACGAACGACCGCCCGTTCGACAACTGACTGACCTGTGTTCAGTTCATATATTGCAAGAACCGGCTCTTAGAGACGTTCTACCTACAAACGAACGACCGACCGACCTGTGTCTCGGAAACTGAACTCGGAAACTGTGTCTCGGAACTGATACGATTCCGCAAACTGAACCGAAATTTCCATCTCTAGTAGTCTGTACTTTCTTACAACTACACTATATAAAAATATGAAAAATATTGCCCAAATCCCCGATGTCCGATTTATAAGGGCAATAAACATCGCCATAAACTTAACACATCTGGTGAATTGTTTGTTTACTATTAAACCGGCTAAAATGTTAATTTCATTTTACAATTGTTAAATGTAAAATGCAAAAAAGATAATTCACTTCTATAGATTTTTATTTATTTAACTTCATTATTTCTTTGTAACAAGATAATGAGGAACACAGAGAGAGAGAGAGAGAGAGAGAGAGAGAGAGAGAGAGAGAGAGAGAGAAGAATTTGTGAATAAGTCATAATTTACGTCTTCAGTTTTGAATTCAAACTAAGAATATTAACAAGAATAAAGGCAATAAAGCGGCAAATATTCAGACGTTTTTATCGCATTTATTACACTCCAATATACATTGTCGCTTTCCGCTGTCTGTTCATATAATGCAAGACATGGGGTGGTAACTCGTATTGCCCAAGTGTAGGCACAGTTAATGTTGTGGGCGACCGTTGTGTCGCCACTGAGCTCTAAGCTCCGCCTCCAAATCCCTTCCATTTTACTTGCGATTTTTGTGTTCTTGTCGCTAGCCGCCATTATGGCCACATAGATCTTTGTGTTGTATATTTGTATCAGTTTTTGAGATTTTAGAGTATTAATTCAGTTAATTACTAATTTAATATGGTGCCTAATCGTGTTAGACGTTGTGCTGTGCCGGAATGTGAGGATTTTACATCCACTAGACATCGGTTTCCATTGTCTGAACTTGATGTTTTTAACGTATTTTCTTTGTAATGTTCAGTATTATTTTTTTTGCAATTTTTTGTTTTTTATTTAAAAATAAAAGTGACGCATTTTTTTATTTGCTTTTCACTTTATTTTCTTTTTAATGTTCAGTATTATTTTCTTGTTAATGTTTAGTATTAAGTTTATTTGCAATTTTTTGTTTGTTGTTTATTTATTATTTATTATTAATATTGTTTATTGTAAAATGATAAATTTTAATAAATATAAAATTATTATCTATTAATTGTTGTATTTTTTTCCCTAAAATCGTTTATATGCTTTATTGATGTCATCAATTTTAAAAATGTATTTAAACTCTTAAATGGTGTTTTACTAGAATGTATAAAGCGTTTAAGAATTAAATACATTTTTAACATTTATAAAATAAATTGAACAATATATTTTGGTTCTAATTGGAATCTAATGCATCGCTGAAATTAATTCGCGTGCGACCGCTGCAACGTTGTAGCGCTGCAGTCGAACTCTTCACCAAAGCCCAGTACACGAGATACCATTCTAAAAAGAACTTTTTTCTATGATGCAAGAGCCATCTGACCGACGTTCTACCTACATATTCCAAACTTACAATCGTATTGAACGGTGGGAGAACTGACGACTGACCGACCTGTTTCTCAGGGACACGTTTACTTAACCGGATCACTAAGCCGGATCAAGGAGCCGGATCACTGAGCCGGATCAAGGAGCCGGCTCAGCAAACTGAACGACCTGCACTGATCTGGTTCCGCAAACTGAGCCGAAATTCCCATCTCTAGTAGGGATTTTATTAGAACCACGACATTGAAATGCAGTGGTATATTCCCTAGCAAGAGCGGTTAGTTCATAAGGGCTGCAAACTTTCCACAATTAAATTAATTAAGGCATTCAAAACGTTTATGAATGTTTTTGTTTTATTTTATCTAAACTTGTATACTATTTAAATGAAAACTACTGTAACCGCAACCAAGCTCATGCATTCACGAGTTGCGTGACGCAGTGAACCTGTGAGCTGCATAGGCGCCGAATTTTTTTTTAACCGTGGGGCGCAAAAAATGTCTTGTCTAAAACAGCGGTGAGCAGACTGCGATTCGCGGGATGATTGTATCTCGTAAATAAGAAAATACTTTTACTTTTCTTATCCAGCGTAACTAACACATTACCACTGCACCGCTTTAGGCTTCTTACACGCTAGACGAATTTGCGCCGACTTAAATCGGCGCATGGGAGCTCTTCAGCAGAACCTAGGATTGGAAAAAGAGAAATTACAAAAGGATATATGACCCGCCAACATTTTTTATTACTGAATGATGCCCGCAACGTAAAAATTATTACCCGTCTCTGGTCTAAAGGATAAACTAATTAAAAAATGTATTGACAAAAATATAATAAAAAATTACAGTTTTGTAGGTATGACCCCAAAAAACCCTTATAACGTCACTCATGTGGCTGTCGCCAGACGACTAAACATAGAAAGTTGAAATTTGGCATGCTTATACAAATTTTTGAAGCACATATAGGAAAAATACTGAGAGTTCAAAACGACACATTCCGAGATAAACATAAAAAAATATGAATTTAATTAAAAAATAAATATTTTTAAAAAATTTTGAGTGGTATTTCAAATGAAAGTTCTTATTGCGTGGATCAACAAGCAAATTTTTATTTTTGAAAAATATATATTTTTTAATGGGATTTTTGCCAAAAATATGCCACAAAACTTTTATCCCCCACTTCATGTTCCAGAGGGGTTTTTCTAAAAATCTAAACAAAAGGCCATAGTGTATATTGATGAGAACTGGAATAATTCAGTAGGAATTTTTGATCAGATGCATTTTTCGAAAAATATCGATTTTTTGTGACGTCAAAAAAATAATGATTTTTTAAAAATCCATTGTGTGGTATTAAAAAAAAAACTCTTAAAACGTATATAAAGATCCCCCACTTCATATTCCAGAGGGGTTGTTCTAAAAATCTAAACAAAACTCCATAATGTATATTGATGAGAACTGGAATAATTCAGTAGGAATTTTTGATCAGATTAATTTTTCGAAAAATATCAATTTTTTGTGACGTCAAAAAAATAATGATTTTTTAAAAATTCATTGTGTGGTATTAAAAAAAAAAACTCTTAAAACGTATATAAAGGAACGAAAAGTAGATTTTTAAAATTCGTTTCTTTTAACACAATTTTAGCCAAAACTGTGCCAAAAAAGTTGTTGTCCCGCCCCTTTTATTTTTATAAAAATTATAAGTAATATACATTGCTCTGAGCCGGAAACATATGCGAGGAATTTTTGATCAGATTTCTGTTTTGGAAAATATTACAGTTTTTGTGTTTTTGACAAAACATTTTTTTTAAGTTCATGCCTAAATTATGGTTATAAATAAAAAATATTATGGGTTTTTTGCATGCATGCCTGTATTAAAAATGTCGTAAAAAATTGTTAAGAGCTGAGAATCAAGTCGTCTTCTTAAGGAGCTTACACACATGAACTCGATCATTAGGCGGAGCCTATCGTTATACGTCTTGTTTTTAAGCTATCAAAGAGGAATAAATCATTTAAAGTAGTGAAATACTTATAAATTAAATAACACATTGTTAATAATGAGAAATACGTTTCTGAAAAAATCAGCTGTGGCCACCACAAGACCGACCGTCATTACAAAGTACTTGTATAAAATACATTCTAGCAGCAGAGTAGAAATAACTTGGCCCAATATTTTCTAACAGTGATATTATGAAAAAATTTCGAAAAATGTTTCAAACATTTTTCGTTTCATCAAAAAATGTCTCAAATATAAGTTGTTAGTTATTGCTTTTATAGCAACTTCTGTTACGGACGGACGGACGGACAGACGGACAGACAGACAGACAGACAGACAGACAGACAGACAGACAGATAGACAAACAAATAGTCAAAACGTTAAGTAGGGACCTCAATTCGTGGAGCTCCATCGAAATCTCGAAATGTCAAAATCGGTATGATCACAATACCTCCCTTAATATATGTTGGCGGTCGGTAAAAATATGAAGTGTGAGAGGAGCATATTTTGACGCAGAAGCTAAACACTTCTGCTGTACGTGATCTACGTCAGTAGTATCACTACGCCAATGTGACTTAAGATACCGTTGAGCGTTCGAAGACGCCACATTACTTTATAACCAAAATTGTTATTTAGTTAAATCTAATCTTTATAGTGAACGTATATTTAATATGAACCCGCTATAGAAGCCATTTATCAATATATCTTATTATTTTATTGAAGACTAAAACACGAAGTAACTGTAGAAAAAATCGCTAGGATTTTTAATTTATATCTTCTTACGGCGTGATTTTTGCAAAATATTTATATTTAGTTTAAACAAATTAAATGGAAGCTCTTAGAAATTAAATATCGAATAAAAATGATTATGAAAATCAGTTGATTTTGAAGCGAAAAAAATCAGCTGTTGCCACCACAGGATCGACCGCTATCACAAAGTACTTGTTTAATTTATGCTGCTTTATCAAAAAATGTCTCAAATAAAAGTTGTTAGCAACTTTTATAGCAACTTTTGTTAAATAAATTGTTTCGAAATATTTCTCTGTTGTGAAATATTCGCAAAAATCTTATAACCGACACGAGTAAACTCCCATTCAAAGTTTCTAGTTAACCGATTTTTACCAAAAGTTGATCAATTGATGCCAAAAGCTTAAATATGAAGTTTCATAAAAATCCTTTAAGCCGAATTGCTCTGCACTTGTACACGGACCGACAGACAGACCGACAGACAGACAGACATCATGCTAAAAATATTCAAAACGTTATGTAGGGACCTCAATTCGTGGAGATCCATCGAAATCTCGAAATGTAAAAATCGGTATGATCACAATACCTGCCTTATATATGTAAAAACTGTCTTAGACATCCAGCATTCTGTTAACATCTTACACTTATTAAATGCCTACAAAACCCTGAAATGTATGAAAATTTACACATCAATTTTTTATTATTAATGTAACGAAGTTTTTTATTTGTATAAATACAACTTCTTATTCATAGCACAATGGTGCAAATGAATGATTATTATATAAAATTCATTACTAAACCATTATCCTTGTTATTCTGCTCAGTGATGTGTAATTCCCATATTCAGTCCTATGCTGAGGTGTTCGCTCGGCTAACATTGCGGAAGGTATGCAGTGAGTGGCATATAATTATTACGTAGGTATATGTCTAATAGCCGGTTACTAAAGAATGAGTTAAATGCAGTGTTGTAATTTACTCAAACATTTTCTCAAACCGTGGTATCATTGTAGATATCGCTGTTCTTAGTTCCTTTTCAATCACTAAACGTGATCGATACTTCGTCTTCAAAACAGCTCATTACCAAACGCCGA
Source organism: Liopterus haemorrhoidalis (assembly GCA_963971575.1). Taxonomy (NCBI): domain Eukaryota; kingdom Metazoa; phylum Arthropoda; class Insecta; order Coleoptera; family Dytiscidae; genus Liopterus; species Liopterus haemorrhoidalis. The sequence continues at coordinate 132,603,216 of OZ020611.1, forward strand.
AGGCGTGACTTGAGGCGCGACCCCCTTGCAATAGTCTCGAGCCCACCTAGGGAAGCGCGCCCCACAGTTTGGAAACCACTGGGTTAAACGTATTAACCCGAATTATCCCTAAAGCTGCCTTCACACCACTAAAATTAATTGACTATATGCTGTGCGTTTTGATAAATTTAATAGACAGTTTTAACTCTAATGATAGTGTTCACAGCTACGAAAATTAATGGATAACGAATGTTGTGGCGTCTATTTTTTTCAAACCAAGTACTAAAAAATAAATTCATTTATGAGAATTTTTACGAACCCCCCATCAGCGAGATCGTGATTTCTTACTAAATTTTAATAACAAAATTATAGCCGCAACTACAGCAATTCTTTTTCGTTTCACGATTTCTGAAATTTGTTGAAATTTGTGCTACAGTATTTTTTATGTTATGTAAAATGAGATAGTTAATGGGTGTTTATATGTCTGTCTCATTAAAATAGCGCACTAACTATAAAGTTTGGAAAACTGTTTATAGTCGACAACGCATAGTCTATTAAATTTAGAGCTGTGAACCGTCACTTGCGTTACCATATGATTAACTTGTTAGTGACAAATTTAAAGTGTACAAGTCATAGCGTATAGTCTACTAATTTTAGAGCTGTGAATGCAGCTTAAGTCAAGAAAAATAATATGTATGTTGTTTTGACTCGAGTTAGGCATAACTCGTCATAACATTCAAATCATTTTTAGAACCGGCCATAATCAATAGGTGTGTTCGTTTGTGTTATCCAAACTGTTGTAAGTTGTCTAAATTCCAAAAAAGCGTTCGTTTGTATGTTCTGAACTGTCCAAGTATTGTTCGTTTGTCAATTCAGAACAGGTTCTAAGTTGTCTAAACTGTACTACGTCTAGAGGAAGTACAAGTTCGGACAAGTTAGAATAAGTTAGTGACGTCACTCTTTAACTTTTTTTGACTTTATTTTGTTTGTTTAAATAACCTAAAATCATAAAAAAATGTTGAAAAAAACATTTTTGGTGAAATGTTCAACAGGTGAAGCCTTAATCGAGGATGAATGTTATATTTTTAAATATAATAATTACATTTATAATCAACTATTACCTATAAATTATGTATTTTATCGTTGATTGAAGAATCATATGTTCAGTCAACGATTTTATAATGTTGACTGTTTTATTTACTAATATATTTTTTATAGAAAATAGTCTAATAAAAGTGACAGCAGATGACTGTTGTATGACAGTCCGATCATTGCCTAAAATCCTCTATAAACACAGCTGCAGAGTGGAACACATCATGGGACGAATGTGAAAATATTCCAAGTAAAACTTAAAGTACTTTAGTAAAAGATGCCAGTGCACGCCTGCCTGGTCTCATGCTGCCTAGGGATTTGTGGAAGAAAATAAATTCGACAAGAACGGGTCATGGTAGATGTAATGCATCGCTGTTTAAATGGGGATTGACGGCCTCTCATGCCTGTGACTATGGAGTCCTCTAACAAACAATCAGCCACGTTATTGACGAGTGCCGATCGTCCAAACAGTGCTCATCGATGCGATCTTCTTTCAAATCTTCTTTCTTTCAAACTTCTCGAAGGAGTTCTTCTTTCAAACTTATACATACATGTAGGAGTATGTATAATAATGAAGCCTTTACACGCAGGGTGCCAGTCATCAAATTTTTTGCCACTTTTCCATCGGAACAGAATCACATAACTCATCCCACGCAACTAACAGTTGGTGTCCATTAGCAAAACGACCTTTTTAGTTAATTTTTGATGTAGGTGAACAATTCAAAATCTCATGATGCAAGATCTGGACTATACCAAAGATGTTATGTTGTTACCAGGGCCGGCGCGAAGGTCTTCGGCGCCCGTAGGCATGATTTAATTCAGCACCCCTGGACAGGGCGTAACTAGCTTTTTTCGAGCTTCGGGTAGGAAGTTCTAAATATCAAGTGAAAACCTAAAAAAAAGGATCCTCACTTCTAAAATTCAAGTGAAGACCTAAAAAATTTATGTGAAGTGTGAATTTTTACACATGTCAGGGTTTTGCAGGTATTTAGTAAGTGAATGATGATTATTTGGGATGCCAAAACAAATTTTATATTAAAATATTTTTTTTGTTAATTTTAATTCGAACGCCTAATACCATTATTTAGGTTTCTAAATAAGTGCAGTATTTTTTTTTTTTTTTATATAGCAAGGTTCATTAAGAATTTTAAAAATTGCGCCATGGCTTCCATTGGTTGTTATAAGCTCCGCCCCTCTGATTTCGTGTACATTGAAACAGAATTTTGGCAAAAATTGCTTCAAAATAATTTATTTTGCAAAAATAAAAATTTGATCGTTAATCCATGTACCAAGGGCTTTGATACCTTACTCAGAATTATAAAAAAATATTTTTTTTTTCGATGAGCACATATTTGTTTATATTCAGACAGACAGACAGACAGACAGACAGACAGACAGACGACCTACAAAACCCTAAAAAAAGGTCCTCACTTCTAAATATCAAGTGAAGACCTAAAAAAAAGGTCCTTCCTTCTAAAATTACATTTCACTAAATTACTTTTACATCATTTGGTGCCCTTTTGAGTCGCACGTCAGCACCCCCCTCGCCGCGGCGCCCGCATGCACCATATGTCTTGTATGCCCTTTTCCGCCGGCCCTGGTTGTTACGGAGGACAGTAACTGCAATCCTGAATTTTCCAAAAAATCGTACAAATCTTTTTAGAATGTAATTTACCATGCAGAGTTGTATGCAGAGCTAGTACATTAATCTTGAGAGTTTCATCTAAGTATCTGTTTGTTTACATGGCGATTTTTTTAGTAATTTTTTTAATAACAGCTATATTTTTCAGAATTACCATTTTCTCAGATCGCCCAGAACATGGACAATCTTCTAATTCAAAATCACCATGTTGAAAATATTCGTACTACCGCCCAATAGTCTCTCATAGACTATCATAACGGAATATACCAAAACTTTCTTCATAGCACTCATAGTTGCTAAACTACGTGTCAAATTATATAAAATAATTATTTATATAATTTTAAAACTGTTTATTTATATAAATCGGACAATAGTTCAGTATGTACCGAACCAGCTAGTTCGCCAGAACCATTCTATGAAAGGGGCCATCGTTTTTTTTTAGAGATTTTAAAGGGTATTTTGAAGTAAACATTTTTAAGAATTCAGATAATAAAATAAAATAAGAAACCTTACGTTACAGCACGTAACTATAGAATTATATTTTTAAAAGGTTCATTGTTCAAGGAGACATTTATTCAGAGTTATTGCTTAATAACATTGAACACTAGCTTCTCCTTGAACAATGCTTAAACCCTTTCAGAAAGTATTCGGTCCGCTTAGATAACATCTAAGTTGTTGAATTCTTAGAGATACTGTGTCGTCATTCTGGTGGACTATCCGATTCTCTTTATTTCATATTATTATTATTTTCATAAATACAAGGTGTCTCAAAAGAAATTTTATATTTATTTAGCTTACTGCGTGAACGCAACGATCCGAGGGGCGCGGGGGTTATGTCAATCGGTAGCCTGGCTCTTGGGAATTTAGTCGCTATGGAGCGTTTCTCGGGAGCAGACCGCGCGTTATGCGTGCGAGAGTTTTACAAAAACGGTGATTCGGCGACTGTAGCGCGTAGAAAATTCTGTAGTATTCGAGGTTTTCGCCACTTAAATGATGCGCCAAGCATTCCTCTCATTCGACATTGGGTTAAAAAGTTTGAAGAGACTGGTACAACGCTGGATAAATCAAAATCCGGGCGACCTAGGTCATCAAGAACGGTAGAAAACGTGGAGAATGTTAATCAGTCTGTTCGTGACGACCCGAACCTTTCAATTCGGAAGCGCGCAAGTGCTTTAAATGTGCATACATCATCATTACATCGCATTATGCACAAAGACCTAAAGCTGCACCCCTACAAAATTCAATTGGTGCAAGAATTAAAGCCCCAAGATGCCAGTCAGAGGCTTAATTTCGTAAATCAGGTGATTGAGCGATTTTCAACGTTTTCCAACATTTTGTTTTCGGATGAAGCTCATTTTCATCTTAATGACCACGTAAATAAGCAGAACTGCCGCTACTGGAGTGCAACGAATCCGAAACGCAAACATCAGAAACCCCTACATTCGCCTAAAGTGACCGTATGGGCTGCGATGTCGGCGCGAGGAATTATCGGCCCTTACTTTTTTGAAGACGAAAGGGGGCGTGCAGTTACAATGAATTCAGAGCGTTATGTGGAGATGTTAGACAACTTCTTGGTACCTGAACTGTAAAACTTTCCTGGCTATAACCAAAGAACATGGTTCCAACAGGACGGAGCAACTTCACACACGTCCAATATGTCTCTGCCACGTGTTCGTGAAATTTTCTGAGGCAAATTGATCTCCCGGAGAGGTGACATAAATTGGCCTCCACGCAGTCCAGATTTAACCCCTATGGACTTTTTCCTATGGGGTTATCTTAAATCTAAAGTTTACGCCAATAAACCGACTTCACTGGCGCATTTGAAAGAAAATATCCGTCACGAAATGGCAGCCATCCCTGAGTCCACCTGCCGAGACGTCATAAGTAATTTTACTGTTCGATTAAATGAGTGCCGAGAACGCGAGGGTCTACATTTAGACGATATTATTTTTAAGAAATAAATCCTCAAAAAGTGTATTTTAATAATTAATAAACATTTTTTCTATATACGGCTTACTTTTTTTTTAATCGATCCACTAAATATAAAATTTCTTTTGAGACACCTTGTACATACTTACCGTTTTACTCATTGTAAATCTTATATTGTAATAAATTTTTAAACTTAATACTAAAAATCGTATTGTCTTATCTAACGTGTGTAACCATTCACTTCTAAATACTTAAGTGCACAGATAAGATCCAGACTAACTACGAGATGCCTGATCCGTCGGTTGGGTAAGTAACAAAATACTTCATTTAATTAACATATCATAATGTTGAATCCTGGATAAAACTCACGCCTGGTACTCGAACTGCTTAGTTACGAATTTTACTTCAGTTTGAGATGGAAATTCTTATATTCACCGTTTTTAAAATGATTTTGATACAAAATTGTCTTCGGACACTGGCTTTCGGTCTAATGGCCCCTTTTGTCTAGCACGAAGGTTCACGATTATGTGGATTATGCCACATCGGAGGCTGGATTAGACGTTAAACCAGGCATGTGCAACTTCCAAAAGAACGACGGCCGGATAGCAATCTGAAATACATTCACGGGCCAGAACTTTTTAAGGATCTTTTTTTAAGAATTATTTCACTGAAATTGTCTTCATTAGAAAAAAAATATGTGAAGTGTGAATTTTCACACATTTCAGGGTTTCGCAGGTAAGTGAATGATGATTATTTGGAATGCCAAAACAAATTTTATATTAAAATATTTTTTTTATTAATTTTAATTCGAATGCCTAATACCATTATTTGGGTTTCTAAATATTTGCAGTATTTCTTTTATATAGCAAGATTCATTAATATTTTGAAAATTGCGCCTACGGCTTCCATTGGTTTTTTAAGTCATAAACTCTGTTGTTTAAGTTGCCCCTCTGATTTCGTATACATTCAAACATAGAATTAAATTATAATTTCAACAGTTCCTACTGGTTATTAAATTTACGATTTTAAAAATTAAATGCAACATTTGCCAAAATATAATTAGAATTTTGACAAAATAATTTAACAAAATAAAAATGCAAAAAAAAAACAGAAAAAATAAAAATTGACGGGATTCGAACAGTAGTTTCTTACAGTAGTTTCAACTCACGAAGCGACAACGTTACCACAGTACTACGCAAGTTCACTCGTTTACTATGTTAAATATCGGATTAAATATTTTACATATTTTAGTTAAAAACACAAAAAATGCGTTATTTTCCGAAAACATAATCTGATCAAAAATTCCTGTTGAATTATTCCGGTTCACACCAATGTACATTACTTAGAATTTTTTCAGATTTTTAGTTTAAACCATCTGGGCTACAGGGTGTGGGACAAAAAAATTTTTGCACAATTTTGGCAAAAATCGCTTCAAAATAATTTATTTTGCAAAAATAAAATTTTGATCGTTAATCCACGTATCAAGGGCTTTCATTTGATACCCTACACAGAATTGTAAAAAAATATTTTTTTTTCGATGAGCATATGGATATGTTTTTTAGATGTTTTAGTATTTTTCCTATGTGCGGGTCAAAGAGTTGTATAAGCATGCCAAATTTCAACTCTCTAGGTTTAGCCGTTTGGCTACAATTTTACCGAATAAACAGACAGACAGACGACAAAATGACGGTATAAGGGTTTTTTGGTCATACCTACAAAACCCTAAAAATAAAATATTCTAAATTTTCTAAACTATACAAAAAAAATATATCTTTATACCATTAAAAAAAAAAACACAAGAAGAAATAAAAAATCTTTTATAATACATAAATATTGTTAAATAAGAACAAAATGTTTATTAAATTTTAATGGGACGGTTGGGACTTTATATTGCTCACAAGTTTGTCAATATTCGAGGAAACAACTGATGTAGAAACACGTAACGTGTTTTCTAAGTATGAATCCGTTATTCGCGTCCTTGTTTTTGATTTAACGAACTTCAACCGAGAAAATAACTGCTCACATTTGTAAGTGCTTCCAAAGAGCTTAATTCTCTTCTGAGCAAAAGCTGTGAGTTTCGGAAATTTGTCAACTAGAAAATATTCTTTGTAAACTCAATTAGTGAATAGTGAATTACTTTTTGTGACCTCACTAAAGCTTTCGATTGTGTCAGTCATTATGAATTGTTACGCAAAATCGAGCGCTATGGATTTCGTGGGATTGCATTAACTTTAATAAAATCCTATCTTTCGGATAGAAAACAAGTTGTAATGTACAATAACAACACGTCTAACATACTTGCTCTTAATGCAGGGGTCGGTCAAGGAACGGTGATTGGGCCGTTACTATTCTTATTATTTATAAATAATCTTCCTGATGAAGTAAATGCTAGTACTGTTATGTATGTAGATGACACAAATTTTATTAATAGTGGTGTAGATCATGATCATGTTGAACAGAATATAAAAGCTACTATGGATGAAGCTATATTGTGGTTTAATAGGAATAAGCTTAAACTTAATGAAAATAAAACTTCCCATTTAGTTTTTAGTCTCAACAGATCTTTCCACAATGATCATCTGTATCATGTTCAACATGTAAAATTTTTAGGATTTGTGTTAGATGCACAGTTAAATTGGAAAGAACATGTGAAATATGTAGCTAACAAAATTAATTCGTACAACTTTATGCTTTATAAAATCATGAGATACGTATCACTACATATAGCAAAAACTGTATATTTTTCATACATACAGTCAGTCATGCAATATGGTGTTATTCTGTGGGGCAATTCTACTGATTCTATTAGAATTTTCAGAACTCAGAAAAATGCAATAAGAATACTTGGTGGGGTTGCAAGAAGAGCGCATTGTAGACAGATTTTTAAAGAGTTAGGAATATTAAGTTTTCCTTGCATATATATATTGCAAATGCTATTATATATAAAAGAAAATGGACATTTATTGAATAGTGGAAGCGACCTTCATAACTATAACACCAGAGCCAAATCTGATTTTCGTCTACCGAAAATAAGGTTAAATGTTTCAAAGTCTCTTCCTTCATTTATAGGCGTTACCCTATTCAATAAATTACCTATGCATATCAGAGAATTAAATCTCCAAAAATTTAAAAAAATTATTTTTAAATTCTTATTGGAAAAAATGTACTACAGTATTCAAGAATTTTTAAATGATAATATTGATAGCTGTAATTTTGTGATTGTATAATTGCGTGCAGCTTATTTATTTATTTATTTTTTTTTTTTTGTATATTTGTATATTTGTGTATTTTGACATAATTTAATGTACATTTCTTGTATTTGGCAAATTTAATAAATTATTATTATTTATTATTATTATTATTATTATCCTTCATTTTTGACTTCAAATCTGAGTTCTCCTGTAGCTCAAGTAGTTCCATTTGCAGAGAAAGTGGCGCTTGTGCACCACAACATCAACCGTTTAACCGCATTTGATCTCTGAAAACAAAGATATAATCGCGGGACAGATACAATAGGATTTTGGATAGTTATCGCGGGCCGGCCAAAATAAAGCAACGGGCTGGATCCGGCCCGCGGGCTATATGTTGCACATGCCTGCGTTAAAACATCATAATTATAAAACTTAAAACAGTAAGCTTTTCGATATGTTTACTTTCTATCAAGGATCTCTACATTTTTTATACAAATGATACGATACAAAAGATTCGCATCAGTGGCCCGCTACAAGTAATCTCGTCTCGACATGGATCACACTTTCATATTTTTCAAAATCTCAACATGGACTGAAGGTAAAAAAATAAAATCTTGGCTGTGTTCATATAAAAGACTCGTTTTTAAATTGGTACAAACTGTTTATTTATATTAGCCCGCGACAAAACTTTTCTAACGTCCTACGTATAATGTACGCTCGTACATTATACGTCCACTATCGGTTGGCCCAGCTACGAAATTTTTACTTATTGGTGTTCAATTAACAGAATGCGAATAGCTTATGAAATCTAGGTATTATTTTATTTTCAATTAAACATTTTAGAGATTTACGATTAATATTTACAACTATTAAAGTAAATTAATAAGAAAAAAAAAATAATATTTCCATTGGAAAACCATTAACTTGGAAACCTATTTCAGAAGTTACCACTGGGTAACGTCACCTTTAATTTTTATAACGGCAATAATTCTTCTAGGCATAGTATCTACAAGGTCTTGGCATTGTTGAGAAGTAAAATTATCCCATATTTCTTGAAGCTTTAGTCTTAATTCTGGAATTGTTCTACCCGGTTTTATACGCAATCGTTTTTTCATTTCGTGCCAAAGTGTCTCGATGGGGGATAAGTCTGGGCTACTTGAAACCCACTCTAAAAATGGAATAGAATAATCACGGAACCATTTCAAAGATTTTTTTGAGTATGACAACCGGCTCCATCTTGTTGAAAAATAAAATCCTCCCCAGAGATTAATGCATGTTCCATAGTTGGCAACAAAGACTCCTCTAAAATACTTAAATATTTGGCTGTGTTAACAATGCCATCGATAAAGTGAAGTTTTCCTACACCTCTTGCAGACATTGAACCCCACATCATGACAAATGCTCGAAATTTCACCTTCCTTTTCAAGCAATCGGGATGATATGCTTAATTTTTCTGATGAACAACTCTGCTGCGGTTGTCCGGTTGTCTGCTCTGTCGGAGTCTAGGTTTGAAGTATGTGTACTTCAAACCTAGACTCATCACTCCATTGCACGCTGTTCCACTTTTCACAATTCCATATTTTATGTTCTCTTGCCCATGTCAACCTGTTTTTCTTTTGCTTAGACGTCAACAATGGTTTTTCCTTGGCCTAAGAAAGTTTTATAAATTTCTGTGAATATACATTTAAGAGTCCGATTAAAAAAATATTACCTTATAGGTTCCAAATCCTAATTTTTTAGCTTCCTTACGACATGTAGACCTTGAAACACGTCTTCTAACAACATCGCTCTACAGTACACTCAATTGACTGTAGTTAGCACGTCTGTTATCCTTAATAATTTTTTTCAATGCACGTTTGTCATTGTCCGTCAGTGTAGTTTTCTTCACGTACTGGGGCTTTGAGGCAATTGAACCACTTGTTTTGTACAATTTTACAATATTTATAATACTGTATTGTCTGTACTTGATAAACCTAATAATTTTCCGATTTCGGAATTGGTTTTTCCTGTTTTTACTAAGTTCACAATGATTAACCGGCTTTTTCATCAATAGCTTTGCCTCTGCCCATGTTTTAAAATTATTTAGACTTAACACTTTTAATACATCACAGTCAATAAACAAACTTTGTTTTCCAACGCCTACTACGCATAGCTACCGCAAAAAACCAGTTATTTTATATACAGTACAAGAATACATGAACTCAAAAAATACGTTTGTTTTACGAATATTATTTTTATAATCACAAATTAAATATTACGGAATAAATTTTGACCCCATTGCTTCTAATATGATTATATTGTAAAATAATGTACAAAGCAGCATTTACTTTTACTTATTATTTAATAATTTCTAAAGCAACTGAAAATTTCATAGCTGGGCCAACTGAAAGTAGACAGGGCTCGTATATACTTTAAATTTTGCAATAAAGGTTTCGTAAATTTGTGTATTTTTTGCTTTAATTCATCATCATCATTGTCAATTGGCTCTACAGCTCATGCTCAGCCTTGGCCTCCCGTTTGGGTTTCGTAATATTTTGATTTTAAGATGTACAAGTTTTCAACCTATAGCATCCGAGTAGCGCTGGTGGGACTGCCACTTTAAGGTATACGTGCCCGCCTGGTTTTCCGTCCGGGAAGCTTTCCCTTAGCCAAATTGCTCCTGTTACTTGTCCCATGCTCTGGAGTTTTGCCTGTCATCCTTGTCTCTTTTGGTTACAGCGATTTAGCTGCATTACCCGGGGCTCACGTCGTGAACGCAAGAGAGAGGATTTCCTGGCAGTGCTAGCAATGCTTACATGCAAAGTTATATAGCTCTGACTAGCTTTTTATAGTGCTTGACACATTGGCATCAGCCAAGCGCACTAGTGCCATACCAGGCTTGAGCTGCCTGTTAAGATTGAGGTAGACAGGCAGAAGTTTGCGCCCCGCTCCCTTATGCTTTAACTCAGGGGCCCCAAAATGATTATTAGCTTCAGGCGAGTCTACTGTCTCTTGGCGCTTTGTCATGATGAATAATTCACTTGTCAGGTCACAATTAGAATCGTTTCCTTCGAACAAAATCTCGCAATCTCTTCAGCACCCCTAAATAGCACTGTTATTTGACTATTTGTCCCTGTTCAATAAATTCTTGGTGGACTATGCCCTTGTGATCGAAGAAATACACCAGCATAGTCTTAATCTGTGATAGCGAATCTTCTCACCCGTCTTTGAATCTCTTATGCCACTCAATTACACTCGACTTTTTCGTAGCATCTTCACCATATGCCACATTTAACTGTTCTACGTTTCAGTAGAGCTTTTTCCGAATTTCACACGCAACCTGATGTTAATACGATGTTCTAAATTTCGATTGCCCATTTTTACGCCAAAGTGCACACGCAAATATCTGTTACCTTTCCAATAACTAATTAACAACTGCCTCTGTTAATTTGAAATTTACGCATGTATCAGTACAAACATTTTCAAACACGAATACTCGCATAATTTTGTTACAATTACGTCACGGGCGTCACTACGCGGCCATTGCGGGAATTAAATTATCACACCTCGTAGATTAACGAACGGAAAGTCATTTTTAGATTTTTTTTTATACTGACACGATTTTTGTAAAAAATATCTCAAAAATCTTCTATCCCTATCTCCCAGAAGAAATGGTGTAAAAAAAATCTGAAAAAAAAAATTTAACATATATTAATGTGAACTAAATACGCCAATACTAAATATTTTTAATAAATATATTAATTTTCATTGATTGCAATTCAAAACGATGTGTATATATTAGTTTTTAAAGCCTGTTGTTGTCAATAATCATTTCAACTAAACCAATTATGTACAAAAACCATAAAAATTTATAATGTAAATCTATGCAAGACGCATTGTAATACACAATTATCCCACATTAGAATTAAGATTCTATGTTGCGCCATCTATGTTGTAAGCTGGCAACGAAGTTAGTTAATATGTTAGTACTCTTATGTCAAGCGATGCGTTGTTGATCTTGAAGGATCAAGTCCCAAAAATCAAAGTTTATTAGCATATTTAATTTGGATGTTGAACAAAACTGCATGGAGTACACAATCTTCGATAAGTCTATAGGATATTGAACAAAATATTGGGATAATGAACAAATCAATACTAAATTATTTATTATATTTTATAATAAAAAGTGGTAAGTAATAATTAAAAATTATAAGTTTATTTTGACTATATAAACTACACAAAATGACTTATATGGCATATACGAGGGCTACCTTTTAAGTTTTTACATAAACTAAGAAAGAAAAAAAAAATTTTTTTGTAACAAACTGCTTTATTGCTTTTCAAAATATTCACCTTTAAGATTTATTCACTTTTACATACGTTCAAATCAATTCTAGAAACATTTTTTCCACTTTGAAGTTGGTATCTCAAAAACATAAGTTTTGAAGGCTTTAACAGCTTCTTGAGGTGATGATTTTTTGTTTCACATTGAGGAACAAAAAAAAAAAAGTCGTTAGGGGATAAAACAGGTGAATACGGGCAATGAGACATTGATTTGATGTTTTTCTCCTTCAAATAACCAATTGTTTGACGTGCTGTGTGGGAGCTTGCATTCTCATGATGGAGAATGATGCGACGTTTTTGGTTGTTTTTCCTGATTTGTCGATGACTTCTGGCAAACAAATTGTTTTATACCATTCAGCATTAACTGTTCTCCGATCCTCTAAAGGAATGGTTGCGACATGTCCAGTACAACCGAAAAAACCAGTGATCATTTTCTTGGAAGTGTTTCGTGAACGAACAACTTTCGTGGGTTTCGGTTCATCTTGGAAGACTCTAACAGTGGATTGTTTCTTAGTTTCCGGTTCATATGAATAAATCCAAGTTTCGTCACCTGTAACGATGTTGTATACGGATTTTGCAGTGCCTAGGTTGATTTTTTTAGCATTCCCTTACACGAATCTTTTTTTGAGCTTCGGTTAAATTATGCGGAATCCATCGGGAACAGATCTTTTTCACAGCTAAATGTTCATGCAAAATCAAATGTATTGCAGTCTGTGATATGCTAAAGGATGCCTCCATCTCACGGTAATCACATGCCGATCTTCTTCAATCATTTTGCGCACAGCATCGATTTTTTTAATCACAACCGATTTTGGTCGACCCACACGAGATTCATCACTAACGGACGCATGACCACGACGAAATTCTGCAAACCAATTGTAAACAGTCTTTTCTGATGGTGCTTCATTACCAAAAGTTGAACGAAGCGAATCTATTCATTGTTGTTGAGTGAGGCCTTTACTAAAATCGTAAAAAATCATCCACCTTCACGAGTAATATTGGTTTTTTAAACGCTCACTGTCAACAAACTACTCTGTCAATTTATAAGCTGCCACTGATTTCACAATAACAAATTTAAAATTTTACGTATATAGTAATGACACATTTCAATATTGCCATCTAGTGGTCTCTCGTAAAAACATAAAAGGTAACCCTCGTATTTCTCTGTTGCGGAATATTAAGGAAACTCATAAGATACATCAAGATACATCAGTAAACTATCCATTCCGGTGGAGTATCTGTAGCAAAAGTTGATCAAATTCACATCCGAAGCTTAACCCTTTCGCTGCTACGCCCGTAAATATACGTTTTCGAAAATATATTTTTGTATGCTACTCCCGTACATTTACGTTTTTTTAGTTTTATAAACTGTGCTTCTTCCGTGTATATAAGTTCGGAAACTTGTACGAACTTGATCGCAACAATTTATTTGTCTGTTTATGTACTATCAAAAATCACATGTTATTCCAGTTCTAACTTGCGCTTTAACTTCAGTATTGTGCAAACAGCCGATTTTGTCGCACGTGGTAATTTTCTACAATAAATTTTGAAAATAAGCCCTCAAAATGGCTGGATTCGTAGGTTTTACTAATGAAGAAGCTAACCAGTTAAGTGAATTAATTATAAATATTGACTCTGAAGATTCCGACATGAAAGAAAGTGAGTATTCTAGTGACGAAGACGAAGAAAGTGCAACTGAAGACATGCCGTTAGCTACAGCTAGATCATTTAAGCCTGTCAATAAAATGAAGTGTTTCAACCAATTATACAGTTATTTGATAACACTAATTCAGGATATCAAGCTGATCATTTAAGTATCGATCATGAGTCGTCGATTCTTGATTGTTTTGAAGTATTTTTTTCAAATAATCTTGCTGGAAAATTGCCGCCGAAACTAATAGATATTTTGATTTTGTTACAAAAAAGTCTTTTCGCGTCTAAGTAAATGGAAAGGAACCGATTGGAAAGAAGTTTATTTGTTTATTTCTGTGACAATACTTATATCACGAAATAAAAAACTGAAATTGAACGAATGCTGGTCAAAAGATCCTCTGCTAATCACTCCACTTTTTCAAAAAACCATGTCCAGAGTTCTATATTTATTACTTGCTATAGTTTGTTATTAATGCTACGTCCGCATTAATACGTGCGATACAATTTAATATGCTTCGAACGTATATATACGTTTTAAGGCTTTCTTAACCCAGGACACGCGGTTGTGTTCAGCGTCCCTAACTCCGCAGCGAAAGGGTTAAATATGAAATTACTTAAAAATCCGCTGAACCGAATTTGCTCTCTACGTGTCCACAGACCGACATCACGTTAAAAATAGTTGATTCCTGTTACAGAAAGCCTAATTTGTGCTTATCTGTAAAAATCTCGGAAAGTTAAAATTGGATTGATCACAATACCTCCCCCTCTATATGTGAAGGTCGGTAAAAAAGCATAGTGAATTCCTAAACAAAATTCAATAAAATATGTCTGTGATAGTGGCTGATAACGTCAGGTATTTTAATATTTGGATGGGGAGCAGAAATTTACTATCGAAACACAATAGTCTGGAAACGGATGTTGGTATATTCTCAATATAGCAAGCATTACCAGTATTTCGCTGTAGAAACAGCTTTATCCGGTGTTATTATTGTTATAAAATATCCAATATAAAATTGATTAAAAATATTAAATTTATACACATCCATTTTACACTTCCTTTTTATTCCGATTCATCTACACATCGGAACACAATATTATAACAGTGTCTTTTATAACAAATCGAGTGATCCTTAATGGATGCTGCGCAAAACAAGTAGCGCCGTGATCCGACGCCATGCGCCGCCAGACAGGGAGAATATCCGCTCATTAAATAAGGATAGCTATATGCCGAGAGCATCAGCGGCTAGATACCAGTTAGATTCTGCAGTGTTGTATCAAAATTCGCGGGCAAAAGATGTGGTGCCGGTATGTGTTGGAGGGGCTGTACTGGCCCAAACAGCCGTGGCTCGGGCAAGTGTTGACGTGTGTGATGTGAAAACTAATGATAGTGTAGTAGAAGGTTTTTAACTTAGAGTGAAAACATTTTTGTTCCATGAGAATGTTTTTTGTGATTTGTGGAATACGTGTATTGTGAAAATCTACAGTGACCTGTGAACCTCTATGTCCTTTATGTGTATCTTAAAAATGTAAGGAAACATCTGCAATCCTTGCTTGTCTTTGTTTGTAGTTAGATGTAGGATTTACGATTCACGACCCTTACGCCGGCTTTAGAACCTTTCACTTTATTAGCCCTGCCTACTGCGGATAATCTAAAACATATTACAAGAAATAACTTACAAAGTCATTCGAAAGGTCTGACTTTATATACTGGGCGATACAAAAGCATTTATAACATTTTATTTTATACAAATCTACCCACCAATTGACATTTAACCTTCTATTGCATGACTTATTTTATGTTTAATTTTGAAGGTGTTAACTATGAATTAATAATTTATAGTAGTGAAATTTATAAATCAAATTCCATATTGTAAATAGTGAGAAATTGGTTTCTGAAATTGAAAGTTGTGGATGATTTTGAAACCAACTCAGTGATTAATTTTTAGTCAGTGGCGGTTTAATTAATTTCTTATCCATTTAATGTCGACTTCTGGTTCGACTTCTGAACTTTCGAAAAAGAAAGTGGAGAAAATTTTACTTAAATAACAGAATAAAGCCGTTTACAACAGATCCATAACATGATAAAGAGCATAAAGATGTCTCATAGGTGTATTATTGGTCTGTTTATTATAAACAGATGCTCTTATTATAAAGAGAACAACGATACTTCTTTGATATATCGTTATGTTTATGTATTATGTATGGGTAAATTATAAACCAGGATTAAAGCTTTTGGAAATTTTATGCAGAGAAAACTATCTAAGTGTAAAAAATCAGTGGGGGTATTCATTTGTGAAATGAATGTCTCCAGGTGGGAGCTATGCGCACAGAATCTATGATTTTGAATATATTTTAGCTGTATAAACTAAAAAGTATTATGTTCCCATTTGGGAACAATATGAAATAGTGGGTTAAACTATTTTGTTTAAATTATACACTTTAATAACCAGTAAAATTTTCATTTTTCAAAAATTTTAATTTATTATTCTCATTAAAAAAAAAAAACTGACAATTTCTAGCAGATTGAAATGGCTTGCGTGAAAAAATTTAACCATTGATGTGTAACAGTTCTAAATAAATTAGGATTAGATGTAAATTCTCAAAATGTTGCATCACATCAGAATTTCTCACATATCAAATAATACAACTTTTTTAATTGAAATAATAAATACATGTTTTTTAAAAACTACATTAATAAAAAATAAATAAATAAAAAAATAAAATCTAACTATCTAAATTCCTTAAATAATACCGGAAGGCATGAATTTTCGAAGGCAGTCTTTTACTGTATGTTCTAGTCTTTTATTGTATGTTTACTAACTTTACTTTCAATCTGACGCTATGAAAAGATTTCTATTCCAAACGATTAGGCGGAACTAACGGGAATTTTCATTTTTGTAAGTTGTCATTAGCTATTTTATTATATATTGAAGTTGGCTTTTCCTGAACAAAATGATCAAAAGCTTCAATCAATCGGTAAACGTAACTAGAATTGAAGGTCTAGTTCCGCCTAAACCAAAGGAACAGACTTTAATAGTTCAATCAAAGGCATTCGTTTGATAATTCATGGTTTCCTTTCATTTTTTTTTTATCTCGCGGTATAAACACTTTCTAGTTACTCTTGCTTTGGAGCAAATTTCAGCGTTTGGACTTCTTCGGTTTTAAATTGGCGCAGATGGATATATTTTTGGTCGATCATTATAACTATCATCAGTCTGTTATAATATTTTTGTTCCATATTTCTTGATACCTATTTTCTATCTCTTTAATATCTTGATGGAACCTTTTTCCTTGCTATTCACTTATTTTACCCAAATTTTCAGGAAAATAGTCCGAGAAGAGCATATTTTCAAACTCACATTACAGCCTAGTCTAAGGTTTTGATTTTTCCAGCATATTTATTATATCCACACAATTTGTGTTCTTATAGCAGTTTTCTAAAATATTTTTAAAATAATTTTTATGACCAATCGAAGCTTCATTTTAGTTGTAATCAATTATTATTAAAAATTTTAAGTTTTAATAAGATTTCAAGTCCGATATAAATTTTCGAATCTGAAGGCTGACACAAAGATGAAAATTTACAATAGATATCTTCTTCCTTTCCATTTTTGGGTTCTGTTAATCAAGGTGACTTCTGTCCACACTCACATAAGTTGTCCATATTGATTTTCTAAGTGGATCTTTTCTCTTGTTTTATCTGATCCCTCGATCTTTTGTCTTCCCAGATCCTCTTACATTCTGCTTTCTTTAATTTTCATCGCGTATTATTCCACTGTATTCGTCTATCTGCTATTTCTTGTGTGATACTCAGCCTTGAGTATAGTTCTCGGATATTTTCATTCTTGCAGATTTTCTAATTACTATTAATATGAAAAGGGTCCAAAATTTGGCGTTAGGGGACACTGTTGTACCTTGGAACACTTTTTACATTTTCTAAATTATCATGCTGTAGATCAGCGATTCCCAAACTGTGCGCCGCGGCACCCTGGGGCGCCGTAGATGGATTACAGGGGCGCCGCTAATATTTCATTATTCCTACAACTGCGTTAGTTACATCAGTTTTTACTTGGGGCACCGTGGAAAAATTTTAATAAATTATGGGCGCCAGGAAACGATAATGTTTAGGACACCACTGGGTTATAGGCATCTAAAAATCTTCGTAATTTACTTAGTACAGAAAAAATTTGGGGCTTGAATCGTTTAACGCGTTTTGAGATTACGACATTTTTCTAATAGTATTATTTACATTATTTGTGAAAATTGTGAAAAAAAAAGCACAACTCAAAAACGGTTTGAGACACAAAGTCTACTGCCTAAGATGGTTATTACAGATGATAGACAATAACTTAGGAAACAAGATAAAAGAATATCAAAATGTTAAATTACTTTTATAGTGTAAAATAATGTGTATATAACAGCGCTTCCAAACCTTTTTTCATGGCGGACCGGCAAGCGGCCTAGAAAAAATTTGTGGACCGGCAAGTGATGAGTAAAAAAAAGGTCTTCACCTCCAAAATGTAAGTGATGAGCAAAAAAAGGCCTTCACCTCCAAAATGTAAATGATGAGCAAAAAAAAGGTTTTCACCTCCAAAATTTAAGTGTGAGCTAATAAAAAAAAGGTCCTCCCCTCCAAACACACAAACCCGGAGATTTTGTAACAAAATTTCGCAGATCGGCAAAAAAATCTCACGGATCGGCGGTTGGGAAACGCTGGTATAGAATCTACTAAATATTAAAAAAAAAAAAATCTGCATGTCTATTGTAAAAGTTCAGAACCTACGCCATCAAGATGGCTACCGAACCATCAGCTGATTGTAATAAACACCAATGTTTTAAATACTATTATTTACTGTTTTATTTATTCTCGCTCATAAATAATATTCTAGTTATAAAGATGGGCTGTATGAGGCGCAAATAGCCATCGTTGATGAGAGCCAAACATTTTAACTAAATAATTTACTAAAAAAAACTTGCAGTGTATAAAACATTCATTATTCACGGATGAACATTTGCGTATTTACAGTTGGACATATCATCTTTTATTTGATACCCCATATTAAAAAAATAATAAAAAAAGAACTGATCAAAAATCGGTGCTTTTTATTCCAGGTCACGTCAATGCACAGTATTGTGTGTTTTTTTTTTAGATTTTGAAACCAGCCCCTCTGGTAAATAGGGTGGTGGACAATTTTTTTTTTGACTTATTTTGGGCAGCAATTGCGTTAAAATATAACCTAATTAATAATTTTTTATTTTCAAAAATAAAATTTCTTGTGTTATTTCATGTATCAAATACTTTCAGGACCGACCGCGATCACAAAGTACTTGTATAAAATACATTCTAGCAGAAGAGTAGAAATAACTTAGCTTAATTTTTTCTAACAGAGATAATAAATTTCGAAACAAATTTCAAAAATTTTCGGAATATTTTTTTGTTAAATATTGGCAAAAATCTTAAAATCGACAGGAGCAAATTCCCATTTCTGGTCAACCAATTTTTACCAAAAGTTGATCAACTCGTGCCATTGATGTCAAAAGCTTAAATATGAAGTTTCATAAAAATCCTTTTAGCCGAATTCGCTCTACACGTGTACACAGACAGACAGACGGACAGACAGACAAACCGACAGACAGACAGACCGACAGACATCATGCTAAAAATAGTCAAAACGTTATGTAGGGACCTGAATTCGTGGAGATCCATCGAAATCTCGAAATGTCAAAATCGTTATGATCACAATACCTCCTTTATATATGCTGGCGGTCGGAAAAATATACATACCGGGTGTTTACTTTTTTTATTGAACATTGGGAATACAATGTTAAAATTTTCATTTAGCGATATCTCTTTACATTCATTTTGATGCATAGTACAGTGTAAATACAAAAAATGTTCGGAATTAAAAACTGAATTTAATTACTCTAATTTAGTTGATCGGTTTATTTCAAAATAGACACAATATGAAATTAATAATTTTTATTATTTGGTTGCTTACAGACCGATTTCCATGCAGTGGCGGCGCTAGCTTTTAAAATTGAGGGAAGGGGGCAGTGGGCGCCAGGACTATTTAGTGGGGGTACACATTTTTCTCTATCAATATAGATATTTCAGGAGGTAAGATACAAAACGTGATTGTCATAGTACCACAATGTCGAGATAATTGCAAGAAAAACATATAATGCTGTTTCCAAAAATTTGGCAACGATCTATTTATTTTTAAGGTCCCAAACATCGAATTCAAGTCATTAGAATTTTAATGGGCACAATTACGAAAAATTGATAGTTCAAATTTGGTCGAATCACGTTTTGCAGGAACATACTGGACAAGGATTAAATTTGATTTAAATGAATTTTTATTAACTATACTCTATCTCAGAAAGACTGATAGTAATAAAATTTATTATTTGTAAAAAGTTATGTTTTTTCACACAGAAGCGGCAAAACAAAAGCGACAAAATATGATTAGTTCGAAACGAAATATTGTTAAAAACAACCGAGTGTGCCGCATATATTATATGGGAATACGAACTAGGGTTTAACACAATAGACCATAAAAATTTGACCCTAAAATTTTTAGGAAAAATATGGTCACAGGGGTGCGTTTAATGATATGATAAATATGGTCACAGACGTGCGTTTAATAAAATGATAAATAGTAGTCTAGAAATACACAAAACCAATTTAAACCTGACAAAATGATCTATCAGTCTTTCTGAGATAGAGTCAGTAAAAATCGGTTAGTGATGTGTCGGATCACATAAAAGCCAGATTCGGATACGGACACGGCTCTTTCATTGCAGTAGAAAAACGAACTCCGAAAGCGACAAAATATGAATAGTTCGAAACGAAATATTGTTAAAAACAACCGAATGTGCCGCACATATTATACGGGAATACGAACTAGGGTTAAACACAATAGATCATAAAAATTTGACCCTAAAATTTTGAGGAAAAATATGGTTATAGGGGTGTGTTTAATGATATGTTAAATATGGTCACAGGCGTGCGTTTAATAAAATGATAAATAGTAATATAGAAATACACAAAACCAATTTAAACGTGTTTAAAATGTGCACGACACTGGTAACTGCCTGACAAAATGATTTATTACTATCAGTCTTTATGAGATACAGTATAAAATAGGTTTACATTATTTTATTTATTTGGGGTTTTGTAGGCTTTTTTTGGGTTTTGTTGCTAAGACTGTCGGTTTGTCTGTCTGTACGGTAGAAATTGTAGCCAAACGGCTTAACAAAGAAAGTTGAAATTTGGCACGGTTATACAACTCCTTGACCCACATATAAGAAATATGTGGGTCAATACTGAGAGTTAAAAAAAAACTCACCTCGAGATAAATATAAACAAATATGTATTTAATAAAAAATAAATATATATTTATTTAATTTTGAGTGGTATATCAAATGAAACCTTGTATGCGTGGATAAACATGCAAATTTTTATTTTTGAAAAACCATTTTTTTTTATGGAATTTCGCCAAAAATGTGTAAAATAAGTTTTGTCCCCCCCCCTATCTCCCAGAAGGGCAGATCTAAAGATCTGAAAAAAATCTCCGTAATGAACATTGATGGGAACCGGAATAGTTCAACAGGAATTTTTGATCAGATAAGTTTTTCGAAAAATGTCGATTTTTTTGTGTCGTTTATTGTTTATGTATTTATCTGTCATTAGTTATCGGTCCAAACACTGCATAGTAACAGTCTGGCCAATGGTGACAATGCCGCCATTATGAGTCCAAATAAATATTGGAAATTTGGAAATTCAAATGGAAATATAAGATTATCTTTGCAAAAAAAGTAAATTTGGTAAATATTAGAATGCAGATGTATTATCAACATGATGGAGCTCCCGCTCGTCAAGCCAGGCAACGTTTGAATGCAACATTTCCAGACCATTGGATAGGCCGCGGAGGGCCTGTTAGGTGGCCTCCAAGATCCCCAGACCTCACACCATTGGACTTTTGTTTATGGGGATGGTTAAAAAATGAGGTTTACACAGTCAAAGTAGATACTCGAGATGCATTAATTCGACGAATTAGAAATACTACAGTCGGTATTAAAGAAAGGCATAAAACAATCAGGAGAGCAACGGGCGCTCTTCGTAGGCGAAGTAAACTATGTTTACAAGTTAACGGTGATATTTTTGAAAACTTGTTAGCATACCGAAATCAAAACGATGTTCGATAGAAAGTGTTTTAATTACGTTATATCTTGAGAATAAAAGACAATCGCATGACAACATTAGAGTTTTTTTTTACTTATTTTTACATGTACAATACATTCCTGAAGTTCTGCCCATTCCTCCCCACTCACCCTGTATATTATACTAGCTGAAAACCCGTGCTTCGCTACGGTATATTGATGGTCTCATGGAGCACAGGAGTTACGAAGGGTTTCTCCCGAATTTCATATCTCTTTGTCCAGGGACGCTCTATCGAATAAAAAATACCAATTTACTCCGTAAGGGATGAAATTTAAAAAAACTGTCAAACGCTTTCTAAATAGAAACCTATGTACCAAAATGAAGTATTATAACTCAGGAAATACAAAGGTTTTTATAATTCACCCCGAATGCATATTCATCCATTTAGGGGTTGATTAGAGCAAACACGTGATTTTCTGTTTTAAACATTTGTATGGGTAGCATTTGTAAGCAAAAACCAAGTCGATATCTCATTGAGCCTAAGAGATAATGAGGCATCCCTAAATCAAATTTCACCTCATTTCACCACTTAAAAATGGAATTTAGAAAAATCTCTTCTTATTGGTCACTTACGTCATGGAGGGAATGTAAGCTCCAAATATCATATTTTAATATCCATTGGATTTTCTATCGAATTAAAAATACCAATTTACCCTTTTAGGGATGATACTTAAAAAAACTGTCAAAACACTTGTTTTTGAAAAAGGTGTTTTAAAAAAGGCACGTATATGCCAAAGATGAATGCTATATCTCAACAAACAGGAAAGACTACGGGTACTATAATTCATCCCGTTTGGAGTGGATTGGGACGAAATCATAATTTAAAAAAAAAATTATTACATGTTATTGTATGTATGTTTAAATTTTTTAGCCCCTTAGATGTCGACTTTCGAAGAATCTCTTCTTAGTGGGTACTTACGTCATGGAAGGAATCAACTTTGCGAATTTCATATATCTATGTCAAAGGAACGTTCTATCGAATAAAAATATCCATTAACCCCGTTAAAGGTGCATTTTAAAAATCTGTCAAAACTATTTCGGGACATTCTAAAAAGACACCTATTTGCCAGAAAGGAATGTTATAACTCAACAAACACATAAAATACGACGGGATATATAATTCACCCCGATTGTAGATTCACCCCTTCAGGGGTTTAATTAGGATAAAATCCTGAAACAGTTTTTTTTTTTGTATTTGCATGGGTAGTCTTTGTAAGCAAAAACCAAGACGATATCTTATTGATCCTAGGAGATATTAAGGAATCCTTGAAATCACAATTCACCCCTTTTCACCCTCCAGGGGTGGAATTTAAAGAAACTGTCAAAACTATTTCGAGATATTTTAAAAAGACACCTATGTGCCAAAAAGTAATGTTGCAACTAAACGAACACAGGAAATACGACGGGATGTATAATTCACCCCGATTGTAGATCCACCCCTTTAGGGGTTGATTAGGACAAATTCCTGAAATAAGTTTTTCGGTAATTGTAGGGATAATCTTTGCAAGTAAACGGTTAGTCGATATCTTATTGGTCCTAAGAGATATTAAGGAATGCTGAAATCACATTTCACCCCTTTTCAACCCTTAGGGGTGAAATTTAAAAAAACTGTCAAACCCATTTCGAAATATTTTAAAAAGACACCTATGTGCCAAAAAGTAATGTTGCAACTAAACGAACACAGAAGCAAAGGCCAAAAAAAAAAAAAAAAAAAAAACGAACACAGGAAATACAACGGGATATTCACCCCGATTGTAAATCCACCCCTTTAGGGATTGATTAGGACAAACACCTGAAATATGTTTTTCGGTATTTGTATGGGTAATCTTTGTAAGTAAAAAGCAAGTCGATATTTTATTGGTTCTAAGAGATATTAAGGAATCCTTGAAATCATAATTCACCCCTTTTTCAAAAAGTAATGTTGCAACCAAACGAACACAGGAATTACAACGGGATGTATGCAAAAAGCAAGTCAATATCTTATTGGTCTTAAGAGATATTAAGGAATCCTTGAAATCACAATTCACCCATTTTCACCCTTTAGGGGTGAAATTTTAAAAAACTATCAAAACCTTTTCGATATATTTTAAAAAGACACCTATGTGCCAAAAAGTAATGTTGCAACTAAACGAACACAGGAAATACAATGGGATATTCACCCCGATTGTAAAACCACCCCTTTAGGGGTTGATTAGGACAAACACCTGAAATACGTTTTTCGGTATTTGTATGGGTAATCTTTGTAAGCAAAAAGCAAGTCGATATCTTATTGGTTCTAAGAGATATTAAGGAATCCTTGAAATCATAATTCAACCCTTTTCATCCTTTAGGGATGAAATTTCAAAAAACTGTCAATACCATTTAGAGATATTTTAAAAAGACACCTATGTGCCAAAAAGTAATCTTGCAACTAAACGAACACAGGAAATACAACGGGATGTATAATCCACCCCGATTGTAGGTTCACCCCTTTAGGGGTTGCTTAAGGCAAAATCCCGAAATGACTTTTTTGGCATTTGTATGGATAATACTTGTAAGCAAAAACTAAGTCGATAACCCATCGGCTCTAAGAGATATCAAGGAATTCGTGAAATCACATTTTTCATCCCTTAGGAGTCGAATTTCGAAAAATCCCTTCTTAGTGGGTGCTTACGTCATGGAGGGAATATACTCTCCAAATTTCAAGTTTCTAAGCCCAGGGATTCGGGCTGGGCGGTGATGAGTGAATGAGTGAGTCAGTCAGGACACTGCCTTTTATATATATAGACTAGCTGAAAACCCGTGCTTCGCTACGGTATATTGGTGGTCTCATTGGCATAAAATCCGCAGTTTGTTTTTAAACTTGTGTATGAGTAACCTTTATAACAAAAAATCTAGTCGATATCTCATCTGTCCTAAGAGATATTGAGGAACCCGTGAAAAAACATTTTACTCCTTTGCACCAGATAGGGGTCGAACTTGAAAAAATCCTTTCTTAGTGGGTTCTTACTTCATACTGAAAAATGTACTCTCCGAATTTTTTATTTTTAACAAAAAAATACTAATTTACCCTTTAGGAGTGAAAGAAAACTGTCAAACTGTGAAAACATATATGCCAAAATGGTATTTTATAACTCAACAACCGCTGGAAATACAAAGGGTTCTATAATTCACCCCGAATGTAGATTCACCCCTTTAGGGGTTGATTAAGATAAAATCCTGAAATAAATTTTTCAGCATTTGTATGGGTAATCTTTGTAAGCAAAAACCAAGTCTATATCTTATTGATCCTAGAAGATATTAAGGCGTCCTTGAAATCACAATTCCCTCTTTTCACCCTTTAGGGGTGATGTTTGCTAAAGGTAAAAAACTGTTAAAACCATTTCGAGACATTTTAAAAAGACACAGGAAATACGACGCGATGTATATATAATCTACCCCGTTTGTAGAATCACCCCTTTAGGGGTTGATTAGGACGTAATCCTGAAATAAGTTTTTCGGCATTTGTATGGATAATTTTTGTAAGCAAACACCAATTCTATATCTTATTAGTCCTAAAAGAATTAAGGAATTACTGAAATCACATTTCACCCTTAACGGGTGAAATTTAAAAAAAATGTCAAAATCATTTCGAGATATTAAAAAAAAAAACACCTATGTGCCAAAAAGTAATGTTGCAACTAAACGAACACAGGAAATGCGATGGGATGTATAATTCATCCCGATTGTAGATCCACCCCTTAAGGGGTTGATTAGGACAAAATCGAAAAATTGGTTTTTCGGTATTTGCATGGGTAGTTTTTGTAAGCAAAAGCCAAGTAGATATCTTATTGGTCCTAAAAAATGTTAAACAATCCTTGAAATCACATTTTACCCCTTTTTACCCTTTAGGGGTTAAATTTTAAAAAATTGTGAAAACATTTCGAGATATTTTAAAAATACGCCTATGTGCCAAAAAGAAACCTTATAACTCAACCAACACAGGGAATACGACGGAATGTATAATTCACCCCAATTGTAGATCCACCGTTTAAGGGTTGAATAGGACAAAAATCCTGAAATATATTTTTCCGTATTTGTATGGGTAATCTTTGTAAGCAAAAAGCAAGTCGATATCTTATTGGTCCTCAGAGATATTAAGGAATCCTTGAAATCACAATTCACCCCTTTTCACCCTTTAGGGGTGAAATTTAAAAAAAACTGTCAATACTATTTCGAGATATTTTAAAAAGACATCTATGTGCCAAAATTTAATGTTGCAACTAAACGAACAGAGGAAATACGACGGGATGTATAATTCACCTTGATTGTAGATCCATCCCTTTAGGGGTTGATTAGGACCAAATCCTGAAATAAGGTTTTCGGTATTTGTATGGGTAATCTTCGTAAGCAAAAAGCAAGTCGATATCTTATTGGTCCTAAGAGATATTAAGGAATCCTTGAAATTACAATTCATCCCTTTTCACCCTTTAGGGGGTAATTTAAAAAGAATGTCAAAACTATTTCGAGATATTTTAAAAAGATACCTATGTGCCAAAAAGTAATGTTACAACTAAACGAACACAGGAAATACGGCGGGATGTATAATTCACCCCGATTGCAGATCTACCCCTTAAGGGGTTGATTAGGACAAAATCAAAAAATTGGTTTTTCGGCATTTGGAAGGGTAGTTTTTGTAAGCAAAAACCAAGTCGATGTCTTATTGGTGTTAAAAAATATTAAACAATCCTTGAAATCACATTACACTCCTTTTCGCCCTTTAGGGGTTAAATTTAAAAAAGTTGTCAAAACCATTTCGAGATATTTTAAAATGACTCCTATGTCCTAAAAAGTAATATTGCAACTAAACGAACACAGGAAATACGACGGAATGTATAACTCACTCCGATTGTAGATCCACCCCTTTAGGGGTTGATTAGGACAAATTCCTGAAATAAGTTTGTAGGTAATTGTAAGGATAATCTTTGCAAGCAAACAGTAAATCGATATCTTATTGAACCTAAGAGATATTAAGGAATCCTTGAAATCACAATTCACCCCTTTTTAACCCTTAGGGGCGGAATTTAAAAAAATTGTCAAACCCATTTCGAGATATTTTAAAAAGACACCTATGTGCCAAAAAGTAATGTTGCAACGAAACGAACACAGGAATTACGACGGGATGTATAATTCACCCCGATTGTAGATCCACCCCTTTAGGGGTTGATTAGGACAAAATACTGAAATTAGTGATTCGGTATTTGTATGGGTAATCTTTGTAAGCAAAAAGCAAGTCGATATCTTATTGGTCCTAAGAGATATTAAAGAATCCTTAAAATCACAATTCACCCCTTTTCACCCTTTAGGGGTGAAATTTCAAAAAACTGTCAATACTATTTCGAGATATTTTAAAAAGACACCTATGTGCCAAAAAGTAATCTTGCAACTAAACGAATACAGGAAATACAACGGGATGTATAATCCACCCCGATTGTAGGTTCAGCCCTTTAGGGGTTGATTAGGGCAAAATCCCGAAATTGGTTTTTCGGCATTTGTATGGGTAATACTTGTAAGCAAAAACTAAGTCGATATCCCATCGGCCCTAAGAGATATTAAATAATTCGTGAAATCACATTTCACCCCTTTTCATCCCTTAGGAGTGGAATTTCGAAAAATCCCTTCTTAGTGGGTGCTGACGTCATGAAGGGAATATACTCTCCGAATTTCAAGTTTCTAGGCCCAGGGGTTTGGGCTGGGCGGTGATGAGTGAGTCAGTCAGTCAGTCAGTCAGTCAGTCAGTCAGTCAGTCAGTCAGGACACTGCCTTTTATATATATAGATTACAGAAAAAATAAAGAGCAAGTTCTATCTAAGTTTTTATCTATCATTGGGCCTGTATTTATGGTTTTCCGGGAGTGGGGCAGAATTATAGTTCCCCCAGGGCCTGGGCTATGAATTATTGTTTTACCGGCCCTGAGGCCACTGGCGCCCTTGAATCTACACGTCATATAATTCTTACTAAATTACGCATTTTATTATTTTTAAGTACTTTTCTATTTTCAAAAATTCAAAATCATTAACTGCATTCGCAAAATCTAGCGAATCGGGGTTGATTTTTAATGAATGCGTCATTATTGGTTGATTGAAGCAGGGCTTCCGATCACACCATTTGCGCATGTGTATTATCTATATATGCTGCACTGGTGAAATTTTTAATTTAGGTTGTATTAATTGAGGTTTATATCGCTCTTGAGGATTAACGTTTAAGTGTTAGCCATCTGGTAGTTAAAGTTATTTAACTCTCCATATGTATAGATTGTACCACTAACAACACACACCAACTAATTTGACATCATATTGACAGATGATCACATATGGATAGACATATGACAAGAATAGGCATAAATAGTTATCTGAAGATTTATTGGAGACACAACTTTAATTAAAGGACGGATTAAAGTTTAGATTCAGAAAATTTCCGTTAAGGTACAACGGTACAATTCTTAAAAGGTTATTATAGAAAATTGACAATCTGAAATAAATTAATAACCACCTATATATCACAATTTGCAGCTAATTTTTGTCTATCTTATAGGATATTTTTTAATGCAACTATAGTATATTATTATACGAGTTTTATAAGACGATGTATTGTCACACGAGTTGTTTGCAGTACGACGAACCAAGCGAGGAGTGCTCCAAAGATACAAGTGTGACAATACGTCGTATAAAACGAGCATAATATACTATTTTTTATACTTTGCATCTTTATCGACATTTTTAAAATTTCAGTTATAAAAAATATCGGAATACAGGCTATTCCAAACGATTTGGCGGAACTAACTGGAATTTTCATTTTTGTAAGTTGTCATTAGCTATTTTTTTATATATTAAAGTTGGCATTTCCTGTACAAAATGATCAAAAGCTTCAATCGATCTGTAAAAATTCCTAGATTTGAAAATCTAGTTCCGCCTAATTGTTTGGAAAAGACTTTACAATCTAGGAATTTTTTTGAAATGCGGTCACCATAGCAACAATTATAATAAAACAATTTCTATGATAACACAACAGTAATTTGACAGATGCAAAACAACACCCTTCTTTTTGAATTTTCTTAATAATAATATTATAAAATAATTATCTGACATGAAAATACTTACAAATTGTACTAAATTAACATTTTAAAATATTTTAGGTTATCAATGACACGCCGTAGACGTGTAGTACTGCCAATCTCTAAAAATAAAAAGTCAAAAACCAAAAACAGTTTAACAATAGCTTCTATTGTTAAACTGTTTTCAGTGTAACAATGATGTTATTGTGAACGCAAAATATAAAATTATTTTTATGTAACTGTAAATGAACAAAATGCATTATAGATGCCATCTTCTGAACCAATCGACGCATATTTGTGTACGATGCAGCAAATTGTAACTAAAGCTTCACTCTATAAATATTTGTTTAACTAATTTATTCTATTATGAAAATTATTTATGGTTATTGGTTACTTGGTGTTCTATTTTTGCCGCTATCTTGAATATTCCGTGGTTCTCAATATAGGTGCTGCGGGAAAAATGTATTTAATTTTTTTAAAGAGTACCGGGTGGCATTCCATTATTATCAAGTATAATATTTTTCGACGAAGATTGTGAACAATTAACAATCATCCGAAAAAAAAATTGACGTATTATCTGAAAATTTCTACACAAAGCTATATAAATATAAAAGCTATTGAGCGGTAACATTTTTATAACAATTAAAAATATAATATTAAATAATTAAAAAAAAAAAAATGCTAATTTTGATGTATTGATTGTTTCTAATTTTATTTATTATTATTAAATACAATGGAACGGAAGCAGAGCTTGTGAATTCCATAACAATAACAAAGAAAATAACGTTTTTTTAAAACAGCTAAAGGTCCAAATTATTTTTAAAATGGTTAATAGAGGTTGCATCGATGATATAGTTCAGCAAGGTATTCCACATATCGTACACTTGATTCGAGAAGAAGTTAGTTGCACACACTTGGTAAAACAGTCCTTCTTTAGTTTAAATATATGACCACGCAGTCTGTAATCGGTGTTAAGGATAAATAATGATGACACATCACAAGAAAATAAATTGGACACAAGTCGATGCATAGTTGTTAAGTCACCACGAACACGTTGATCTACCAACTTGATGAGCTTTAATTCACGTAATCGGACTTCATATATATATATTTATATATATATATATACAGTATTGGCCATAAAGATAGCAACTTTTGATAGTCCTTTTTTATTTTTATTCTATTCAATATTTTTAAAATTAAAAAATGTAATTCTTACCTTTAACAATCCTCTACATATATTATAGTAAAAAATTAAATTTTAATAGTAAATTCTATTTTTTTTATAGTATTTAATATTTTTACCTGGATATAAAGATAGCAACTACTCTTAAAAAATCTTTTTTTATTTTAAATTAAGAAAATGAATTATTATTAACAGATCATTTTTAATATTTTGTATAGTAACTACCTGTATTTATAACTTCCCGACATCTTTTCGGCATTGATTCTAATAATTTCGTGATCATTGCATTATCAATATTAGGCCAGGCACCCTGCAAAGCTTTAAACAAATCTTCAATATTTGAATGCGTTTTGTTTCTAATCTTTCTGTCGACAATCTCCCAAATGTTTTCTATTGGATTTAAATCGGGTGACTGTAACGGCCATGTCATTACGTTGATTTTTGAATCCTCGAACCATTTTTTGACCAACTTCGAAGAATGTTTTGGGTCATTATCATGCTGGAAAATATGTTTTAAAGGCATGAACTTATCAGAATAAGGTTCCATAATATTCTGAAGGATGTCTTTATATTTAAATCGATCCATTATTCCTTCAATGTGGTATAGAGGACCCATACCATATCCCGAGAAACAGCCCCATACCAACACACCACCTCCACCATGTTTAATTGTTGGCAAGATGTATTTTAGAACTAATCTTTTATTAGCAGGCCTCCTAACGTAACTTACACCATCACTTTTATACAAATTGAACTTAGATTCATCACTAAAAATAACTTTTTTCCATTGATCCACAGTCCAGTCAATATGATTTTTAGCAAATTCTAATCGGGCCTTCACATTCTTTTTGGATAGAAGGGGTTATTTAGCAGGACGGTGACTAAAAAGACCCTCACTAACTAATCTTCTGCGAATAGTTCTTGTTGAGATGTTTTCTTGATCCATTTTTGGCAAAAGGCCGAAAATTTACTCCGATGACAGAAAGGGGTTATTGGTAGATAAATAAATAATTTTTTTATCAGTTCGTTTTGTAGTTTTTCGTGGCCGTCCTGGGATTTTTTAAACTTCAAACGTACCTTCTTCTCGAAATCGTTTTATAATTCGCGACACAGTAGATTTATGAACATTTAAATTTTGTGAAATCACATTTTGCAGCAGCCCGTCATTAAAACCAGAAATTATTAAGTTTCTAATTTCACTTGAAACAGTTTTACTACGACCCATGATTGGCAAATGTAAACTGAAATATTACTTGTGCACTATATATTATTTATGGATAAAACCTGCATATAACAAGAAAATTCAAGTAGTTGCAATATTTTTGTCCAAGCAAAAATTAAGAAATAATTTATTATTAATCTGTAAGTCAGATTATTTGACTATTGATTGATGTAACAGACAAAATATGATTTAATTATAGAACTAAGAGTATTTATTTTCCAACATTATTATTAAAATTTGAAAAATTGAAAAATGTTAAAGTTGCAATCTTTATGGCCAATACTGTATATATATATATATATAAACCCATATACGACATATATTCCTGCTATATTATATGAAATTCGGGCTGCTCTGCGCTGCGTATTTTCAATTAGGTTAATGTCTATCGACAAATAGGGTAACCAAATGGCAAAACTGATGACGATGAACATACATTTTGCAAAGAGAGCAGAACAAATTTAAAAATTATTTCATGTTAGAGCTGCTAGGCGGCCAATCAGTAGAAGAAATAAAGTCAAGGGCGTCAAGAGAAGGTGAAGCTGGTACATATTACTAGGGTCTGAGCAGACTGCAGCGCCCGGAATTGAGTTCTGTTTTTTTACAAACCGCTATCCATTTATTTTTCTGGTTTTGTTGCATAATTTAATTAATTTCTTTGTCGATAATTGTAATGCGTAATCATAATTGAAATAATAGTGTTTATTGCTCCAGGCTCCAGACCAGATTTGACTCTACACTATATTTATATATTTAACTGTCATCAGTATCAGTATTTTGGACCCCATGATGGCGTTTCTATCAGTAGCTTCAGCGTAGGCAATGGGTACGTTACGTAAACATAACATATATTATGTTCCAGAAGTCAGTTTTTTTAATCTGTCATCGGGCCCGTAGCTTTTTTATATTCCTCATCAAAACAGTCCTTTTCCCTTCGTTTACTGTTCATTTTTAATATTTGTTTCGACACTTCTCTCATTGCTTCTTCTATTGTTTTGCAACATTTATCAATATGTGCTGTCTTAATTTTCTCACCAGTCGCTTTTTAATCTTCTCTTTGAACTCTTTCTACTATTTTTCACCATTAAGGAGCTATGTGTTATAACTATCTAATTTTTGTATATTGTGCTGCTGGTAATTCTTGTTTGACATTTATCTTGACTATAAAATGACCCGCGTACACCACTGCTCCTCTTTGATTTCTTACTCCTTAGCATGATTATTTTCTGTAAATTTCTATCGCCGGTTCGATCAACCGGAAACTTACAAGTTCCCTTATAAATGTCTAATCGTTGAAAATGCAAGCTCATAATTGTCATATTTAGTTCAAATGCCAACCTTTTAATTTTTGTTATTTTCATTTGTTTCCTGTTATTTTCATTTGTTCCTTCATGTTTGCTATATCCTCGTATTATTTGTTCAACACCTCTTATCTCCCTACTTTGGCATTAAAACCTCCGATTTTAAATTGTATACCCGTATCATATCTTTGAATTTCGTTTATAATTTTCACTACTTCATCATAAAATTTCTCTTCCTCGTCCTTTTCTTTTTCGTTGGTTGCACATTTAGTATGCTAATTTTTCTGTACATTCCTATTCCGAGATTGGGCTATTACCACTTGTATGAATCGTAAAACTGGTACCAAAAATCTTGCTTTGGCTCCCATTATTAAAAAGCATATATTCACCTACTTCCATGATGTTACCTTTCTGTTTGATTTCCTGTATTTTCCCATTTTTTCTTATTCTTAATTCGTTTATCCTTGTTCCTTGCTATGTTCGTCAGCGTTGTGTCAGTTCTATCTACCTTATTTAGTTTTTGCATCTTCCTTTTTCTGAAACCCTTGGGTCCTTGACTCTATTTCCATTCTTCATTTACATGCGTTATTTTGTATCTCACCTTTACTGATCTTTTGATTTTTCCTCTTTTGCCTTGTCACGAAGATTCTTTTGTATTTCACTTTCAGTTTTTAATAGATCGTGGTCTGTATATATATTTGCGTCCCATTTAATTTATGTTTACTTTCCTTGACCATGTTTGCACTCCTTAGCGTTTGTACTAATCTTCGCTCATGTGTATTGCCGGCTGCCTATTCCACGACACTTTTCACATCGCTGCTGTTAGACGAACCTTCCACCCGCCTACACTACTCTTAACCTTCCTGTGTTGTTGGGTGCCTATCTTGTATGGCACCGGTTCAACTCGGTTTTGATCATATTTGGGTTCAATATTTCATTGTAATCAATTCATTTTTATTGACTGCAGCATCGTATAACCAGTCGTGCTTTGTTGCAATTAATTTTACCGTTTATATTTCGTTTGATATGGTACAGCAAGCGATTAGAAATGATTTTTTTACCTGCTGGTAATTTTATTAAAACCATGTCGAATATTTGTTTAACGCCGTCATCTCTTCGTCTATTGTTTTCTTCCCGTGCTGTTGCTCTGCTGATTTTATCAAAATTTCTTGTCTCGTCAATTTCGGTTAACATGATCTATTACACGTTTAGGTGCACTAATTTCATGTCGACTTCGAAGCCTTTCTTTTGCTGGATTCTCAACGAACTATTTACTGCATTTTAGAAATAGTCTGTGCTACAATTTTCAAATGGAAACAATGACAACGTCTCTCTAAATCTCTCTGGTTCAAATATAACGTCCTTGCTTCGAATGATTTGACTTTCAGATTTAGTCCAGATGTAAAAACCATTAATATCTGTCGAATGGCCGACAAATATGCCTCTCTGTCATTTAGTGTCTTATTTCTTGTGACGTTCCTTCGGTACATGGACGTAACACTCAGTACCAAATATATGAAGTTTGTTCAAGTGTACTTTTTTCTCCGTAAACAATTCATGTGGTTTCTTCCCATTGACGCTACTTGGTCTTGTTCGATTAATCATGTATTCACAGCTTTTGCTTACAGTGATTATGGCAAATTCTTTGACAAAAGCATTGTTCGGGCAATTTCAACTTTTGATCTATTTATACACTCACCGCAACCATTTTGTCCTGGCGTACACACGTTGGTAATTATAAATTTCATTCAGTTGAATTTTAAAACACTTTGTACTGTGCTGTTGTTGAATTCAAGGCCACCGTCGCATTGGAACCCTTTGACTGCTTGACTGCCCTGATTCTCGACAATATTATGCATTTTTTTGATCTTCTCAATTTCTGAATTTTCTTTCACAAAATAAACCATGCGATACCTGCAATAATTGTAAGTGAAGCAGACGATATATATAGATTCTCCCAACGATGAGTTTTCTATTGGACCGCAAAGTTAAGCGTGAAGTATCTCTGTGGCTTCTTTTGAAAACTATTGACGAGAGTGAAAGTTGTTTCGATGCTGCTTCCCCTCTACGTAGGCTCTACAAAATTCATCACCAACTTCGATATCCTGGCACATTTATAGAGTTTCTTTTTAAGCAATATTAGTTTCACATAACGTTTCAGAAAAGTTGACCAAAGCGAATATGACGTGCCTTGACTATCCCATCCTTTACTAAATTCGCATTCATTTTTGGATGAATTAAACGATATGCTTTTGTCAAGTGCAGACGTTACTGAAAATAAATTTCTTTGGGCAGTTGGCATGTATTGTACAAAACATTTTCCATATAACATGACAGCCACTTAGCCTTAATAGAAGCTTCAAGTTTAATCGTGCCTTTTCCAACTGCATTTCCACCAGTGTGTATTTTGATTGGTGTTGAAAATCTTTCAAATGCAGAAAACTATTCATTGTGATGAGCTGTAGTGTCTTGTATTTCCGTCAAGATTATAGCTACGCAATGATATCACAATGGTATCTCAACTGAACTGAACTGTAAAGTTTATTATACTAAATTAATATATTGTAATATCGATTGACCTAAAACACTGAGTCTGTAATTGGGTCAATAAACTTATTATTATTATTATGCGGTTTGTCAGGTTTTGACAAGCGTCCACTATTATTATTATTATTATTATTATTATTATTATTATGGGGTTTGTCAGGTCTTGACAAGCGTCCACTAATCTCAAACTTCAGCAACCTTTTGAGCCGCGTCATACTAGAGACTAGTGGAGCTAAATACACACGACTGCATCCCAAACCCTGGCGATATGTTAAATAATGTGTTATTATTATTATTATTATTATTATTATTATTATTATTATTATTATTATTTTTTTTTGTTTATTTTTATTATTATTATTATTATTATTATTATTATCACGAAGTGCAACTTTGACACGGTTTTTAAAATGAAAATATTCTCTTTTTCGGGCAGTATCACTCAACACATTTTAGATTGTTTGTATTATATTTTCATATACAATTGTATACTATAAAGTATAAGTTAATAACAATTAAGATACATTTAATGAAAACCGAAATGTCAAAACAACTAGGGACCACTGTACACGATTGCTAACTGTTAATTTGCAAAAGACGCTACGTTCAGATAATTTTTACCGCCATATGCCTAAAGGACTAACTCTGTTTGGGTGTCTATATATGATAACTAACAATTGTGCAATTATATTTTTAACGCAAATAATCTTTAAATGATCTGAAACATCTTAATATCTCTCATAATCCATAGTTCGTTGTCCAGCTTTGCATAATGATTTTGCCGATGAAAGCCTGATCATTGATACCACGACTCGACGTATATGCGTCACTCTTTTCATTCTTTTCTTTCTTGGAAATTTTCTTAGGTGTTTTGTAACAGGTGTATCATATAAAATTCTTTCTGTCTTTTTCCTTTTTCATTTGTCTATTTGACAAATTTCTTTTGCTGACTATTGGTACTATTATTTTAGATAGGAGTTCCACCTCTTTCTGCTATCGGTGTAGCTGGATCTTTTTGTCTTCGTTGTAAGCGACGTTTTTGTCAGAATCCGGAACTTGTCCGCCATGCTTATCTAAGACTTTAATATTTATCTGGCAATATCTCTCAAATTTTACTATCAAAAATGTTTCGGCAGATGTTCAACCTCTTCATGCGTAAGATTTAACCTTCGAATTTGGCTATGCGTGTTACCATATAAAGTTATTGATGTAATATACCTAACTGTTGCTGAAGCTCGTAAAATAGGACTCTTCATCAGTACCGAAAAAAACAAGTATCTCATTGTTAGTATACGCAGTAATGAGAACACGACCAACTTAAAAATTAATGGCAACACTTTTGAGAGACTTTATACTTTCAAATACCTCAGCACCATGATAAATCTAATACAGCAGAAAATTACGAACAGAATTAAAGCTGCTAATGCATTGTATTTGGTTGCACTTGGTTAATTCTTCAAAAATAACTCCTGTGTACGAACACTAAGATCAGGTTATAACAAGTTATAGTACGTCTCAAGGTGCCTACAGACGGTGTGCCAGCGTTCGCCAGCGCTAGTTCTGACGCTGGCCGTAACATGTAGCACTGTCAGTGCTGGCCAAGTAAAAAAATAGCGAACATGGGCCAGCGCTTGTACGATAACTGAAAAATTAAACTTGAACAGTGTGAGCAGCCTCTTTAGTTTGCTGTTAATAATTGCATGTAACTTTAGCCACATAACTCTAGCAGATTCGCACACGATTAACAGTGCTATTAGCCGGGCCTCTTGAGTTTTGATAATTATTTAGCTTATCCCGTTCTTATAATTGTAATTTGTAAGCAGCCTGTTGTGTAGTGGTGGCAGTCTGTAATTGCTTGGGTTTTGTAATTTCGCCAATGCATACTTCATATGCTCCCTCTGTTCCCCGGAGCAAATTCCTAACTGCAAACTTCTAAATGTTCCAATTCGAAGCTCCACACAGTTTCTAAATTCCGTAAATATCCATTATTTTATTTCCAAATGAAAACATCAAGTTGCAAAAACTAAACCCTTATTTTACCTTTAGGAACCATGCTGTCCTACCATATTGATGATAAACGACCGTACACAAAATAAGTAATCGATATGCTTTAATTAGAAAATTATGTTATAATTAAAGACAAAAAAATTATAAACGCAACTACAGCAATTATGTTTCTATTCCCGATTTTCGATATTTGTTGAAATTTGTAGAAACAGTATTTTAGGTTATGTAAAGCGAGATAACTAATGTGTGTATATATGTCTGTCTCCTTAAAACAACGCGCTCACTATATGTTAAGAAAACAGTCGACAGTCGACAACACATAATCTATTAAATTTAGAACTGTAAACGGTCGCTTGCGTTACCATATGACAAACTTGGTAGTGACAATCAACAATGAACAAGTCATAGCGTATATAGTCTATTAATTTTAGAGCTGTTCTTTATGTTAAAAAAGAGTGTAATATTTTGTTTGTTATATATTTACTAGGAGAAAAGCTCGTCGTTCGACGGGATAAAAGGAAACACCAAATTAAAAAAAAAAATTCGGTACAACATTACAACAGTGGTGGCTTTTATTGATAAGTCATATACCTAGCTTTCTTTCTTAATATAATATATTGTCAAGTAAATGCCCAGTTCGGCACAATCTATAACACAATTTTAAAGGGAAGCGAATATTTAAGCCATCTTCGTCACAGATTGCAGAAACAGTAATTAATATAGAGCTACTGTTCATGTTAAACAGCAACTTAGGTTATTCATATTTAATAATAACAGGAAAAAATTGATTATAATAATTTAAAAAAAAATTAAGTATCGTTAATTTGTTGTCAAGCACACCACAAAACTTATTTAAAAATTAATTTTTTTTTAAGATTCAGACTACTCTAGGAGTTTCCCATTAGTACTCCCATTGGTTATGCCCTTCAACTTAACGTCCATGGCACGTTAAGGCGTCAAGTCGGGATCGGTAAGAGCTAAATCAATCCTAGGAATGAAAACTAGATTTCCTTGGGAAGATTCAGTTATAACAGTGGCAGTTATTAGATTTGTAAACAATTTTGTCACCACCAGACGTGTGTCATTACATAGGCCCTTTCTTGTGTTGAGGTTTCGTAACAACATAATGATTGCCCCTACGTTTAAGGTTAATTTTTGAGGTGACATTCCTGAGGGAGTAATACTATTCAAAAATTCTATTGGATATTTTCCTGTTCTTGTGGCGTCCGTCCAGTCAATTGAATCGATGCTATGTTGCAGACTCGCCTTTCAAAAGGTTCAGAACATCTTCGTTGATGCTTGTAGCATCTTCATTTCGGAGGCAACGGATGGTTGTATTGGAATAGTTAAGGACATCGTTGGTAGTCAAACTACTTCCAAATGTAGACGTCACTATTGATTCATTGATGATGAGCTTATCTGGAATTTCAATGATATCCTATCCTAGGCATACGGGGCTCATACGCGGCTGCCTAATCTGCCTATTAGGTAATTCGGCCAGTGCCGGTTTTCACCAGTGTGAAAAACCATTGGTACTGGAAGACATGCTTGCGAAACTCTAAAAACCGAAATGTGTTCAGCAGTAATAAAGGGGTAGACAATCAAAATTTCGGAAAACTGATAACAGGAGTCTAGAACACACCTAGATATTGAAATTAAACAACTTTATTTTCTTGTCCTATTTTCCAACCATTCTGGGAAATAAAGTGCGGATAAAAGTTTTTAGACACATTTTGCGCAAAAATCTCGTTAAAATATTTTTTGACAAAATAAAATTTTGTTTGTTATTTTACGTGTTAATAGCTTTCATTTGATACCCCACTCATATTTTTATATAATATACCAATGGTTCTTAATATATTTTAGATGACGGCACTCTAATGTAAAATATGAAAAATGCGAGGCGCCCTATTCTCAATTCTCTGTATGACAGCCGTATTTATTCTACGGAATTCGTTTTTCATATACCTACGGCAAGGTGCGGCGACACCCTGGTTGAAAAACACTGGTTCAGGCAGATAGTCATACGAAAGTCTAAAAACCGGATTGTGTTTGTCAGTAAAAAACACTCACAACAAAAGTAAAAAACGATTTTGAAATTTTAAGCAATCATTCGGATAGCGACTTCGGAGTAGACAATCAAATTTTCGGAAAACTAATAACAGGGTCGTGTTTAGGAGTCTCGAACACCCCCAGATATTGAATTTCAACGCAATTGAACAAACTTCATTTTTTGTCCCATTAAGATAAGATGGGAACTTTTTTGGTCGCAAGCTCGCCCCCTTTATGAATTTTCTAGGTTTAGGATTTTTCTCACCTTAAGAATGTTCCTCTGGAAGGACATCTGACAGACACCTCAGGGATTTTATATACATATGTAGATATGTTTTGATAAGTATGTTAATATATATTTTTTGTTTTAATGAATAATATTATGATAATTTTTATTATTTTGTGTAGAACATGAAAGATTAATACAAAATAAACGGCATTTCCTAATGGCCACTGCCCCCTCCCCTAAATTTCAAAAGCTAGCACCGACACTGTAGTAGTCTACGTATTTTTTTCAGCCTACCACTGGAGTATTGTTCTCAATAATTTTTCAGATCAACCGGTATTAACCGTTGTTTACTTACATTTCTTTTTTAATTATAAAGTTTCATTTTATATACGCTTCAAGTAATCTGTAAAGGTATAAAAATAGATTAAAATTTCAATTTTGTTCGATATTTAGATTTCATCATCAACTTCATCAAGTCCACGACAAGCCTCAGGTGAAATTCCTTTTTCAAATAAAAATTACAAATAATTTTACTATTTAAGTTATTATAATAATGTTTATAAATCCATTAAACATAAAAAATTCTAAAAAAATCTCTGAGAAGCATACTTATCTCGTTGATATGTGGTATCATAAGCTTTGAATTTAAGGGGTAGCCAAATTTTTAAATTGCAAGATGTACTTTCAAAATTTTAATCTCGTCGTGAACCGTGAGAAGTGGTTGTTATAACATATTTTCTCCAGGACCACTATAGAATTTACCAATTCTAAAACCAATTTTGACAACAGAAAGTTAATATTCTAACACAAGAGTTGGAATGTCATTCTAAAGCACTTATCTTCTTATGCATTTTGCATGTATTTCATTCCACTTGTTAAGGAATAACTTTTCCATGCTTGTTGTCATTTGTTTTTGTAGGGTTACATTAAAATATATGCAATGTCTACATTAAATAAATGGAACATAACTTCCTAAAAAGTACTAAAATAGTGGCCGATGTGCGGCAAATTAAATTAAAATTAAACAAATAATAAATTTAAAAAAAAATAAGTTTAATTAATTGATTAATTTTTTATGTAATATAAATTATTTGTAAAAATAAAATGTTTTTTAAAATAATTATTTGTTCTATTTATTTATTTTTTCTGGTGGTCGTGGAGAAAGTAGGGTCTGTGACTCGGTTGGAAGAGAAAATTCAATGCTCGTGGTTCCGAGCGCGAGCCGCAGGCGGCGCTCGGAATGTTCCACTCGCATCAAATTTTCTCATTCCAACCTTCTTACAGAATATACTATTCTTTACATTATTTTGTATTTGCATTGGTATATCTATTATAAATTTAACCTGGTCTGACGATCAGTCAGCCAATTATCTGCAATAGACCGATCCTGATTGACCGTTTACCCACTTTTGGAATATAGAGACTTAAAATGAATAGACTTTTTGTATAAAAAAAAATCATTAGTCAAAATTTCTTCGCATGAACCATACGATAAACTAATTTCTTCAGCAACCTCTCTAATTGTAATTTGACGGTTGTAATTTTTTAAACTTCTTCCACGTTTTTCCGGTGATTAAAATGCTGGATCTCACAACACTATCATCATCTTCACCTGATTCACGGCCATTTTTAAAGCTATTATACCATTTGTAAATCGCTTGTCCATTCAGATTCGACCCACCAAATGATTTCTGCAACATTTTCACTACTTTACAATACTTGATATAATTTTTCATGCAAAATTTGAAGCATATTCTTTGATCCCTCATTGTGAAAAATAAAAAGTCGTCGTATAAACAGAAACACAACTTCCTTAATTAGCTGCCAAACCTAAAATACACATACAATATGGCTGCCATTTGAGGCAGTCGTTAAAGACAGGTTAACCAACATGACAAAAAAAGTATATTAATCCGACAAATGTAGCGTGGGAATCTCAAATATTGCACGAGCTTTCTATTCACACTTCGTATATATTGCTAATTAAATATTTGTTTATTATTTTGTGCGATGTGTTTTTTACAGTACTTCTTTCTTAGAAATTTTCCTATATGCAGTTCAAATATTTGTATATGCATGTTAGATTTAACTCTGTTAGGGATAACTCTGTATATCCAGCCATTTGGCCACAATTTCTACCATAAATACAAGCGGCCACAGACGGTATAAGGATTCTTCGTTATATCTACGAAAGCCTAAACACAGAATTAGAACACATCGTTAGAAGAAACGCCTGAAAGGGTCGATCTAATGTTACACCATCATATATATCACCAACAGCGAGATTAGTGATATATTGGCAACAGTAGTTGCTTGTCGAATAATGCACTCGTGCATCGCACTGTTAGTTGTCTGGGATTTTCCATTTGCGAACGCATCTAGTGTGAAACACTTGTGTAGAGCTGTATCTCCACCCGCATAATATAACAGTTTTTTTGTTGTTGTTTTTTTGCAATTCTTTTGTTAACTATTTACTAACGCACTACTCCATGTATGTACATATGTGTAGACAACCTGTATTTCGTCTACACTTAGTCCCACGCAGTGTCGCTTTTTATTAAGTCTATATTCACTTTCATAAAGCAGGTTTCTTCTCATATATCGACGGGGTGTAAATGATTAACATCAAGAAACTTCTAGGTCCTATAGAGAGATCTATTGCAAATAATTTTGGACCGGGAATCTATTATGGCCGATGCCTTTT
Source organism: Liopterus haemorrhoidalis (assembly GCA_963971575.1). Classification (NCBI taxonomy): domain Eukaryota; kingdom Metazoa; phylum Arthropoda; class Insecta; order Coleoptera; family Dytiscidae; genus Liopterus; species Liopterus haemorrhoidalis. The sequence continues at coordinate 132,645,569 of OZ020611.1, forward strand.
TGCGACGCTAGACTTACCCACTGTTTCAGTAGGAACACCTGCTGGTAGGCGGTTAAACATACGCAATATATTTGGTTATATATGTCCCGGATACTTCATTCAGTGACGTCGAGAGCGAGCTCGGGCCCTGGTAAAATAATAATTCTGGGCCCGGGCTGCAGGAAAAAGATAATTACAACAATGATGGATTTATAATATAAAAATTTAAGTTGTTTGTATGTGTATTTGGTTATATTTTTAAAGGTATCTTAATTTCACCTGTCAGCCAATCAAGAGACAGGGTGACCCCAGATAGCCAATCACAAGAACCATAGGAAAAATTGACGCCACAATGTTTCCGACACTACATACAAACACTTACTAATTATATAGTTAGATTATTTATTCATAAACTTTTTAAGATGGGAAAACGAATCATTTTTACTCAGTACATTACATTTATATTGTAAAAACTTAAAATTATTTGAGACGTTAATTTATGCCCACGAAACCCTAGACATTTCTGTATGTAATTATATTCGTAGATTCTTAGAGAATAAATCTGCAAAATGCTGTTCATATCGGTCAAAGGATAATAATAACAATAATTTATTTATTGACCATAATACAAAATAAAACATTGTTTTAGTCAGTCATACAAGCAATACAATACAAAGTACAAATACATGTTAATATGAATTATTAGGGTAGGACAATAATATATGGTCTTAAAATTTATTTTAATAAATAAATTTAAAATTTAACATTAAAAAATTCATCAATCGAGGAGAATGGGTTTCTAACTAAAAATTATTTGACAGTTGAAATTCAGAAAACGCAGGATTTATATTCCTCTAGCAGAATATTCAAAAAATTTATGCTGTTATAGTTAGAGGCATTGCGTGATATAGGAGTATCCTAGGTTTTCTTGTTTATGCCTACGAAACCCTAGACCAGCGGTCGGCAACCCAAATGTTTTCGCGTGCCACTTTTTGCATATAATTCTATTTGACACTGAGATGTGGCACGCCACCTAAAAAAAAAAAGGTCGACCTAACGTATAGGTCCGATATGTTTTTTTTTTCAGCTCATCACATACGTCCGTCCTTGGCGTATACTCTTCTTACAGTTTATGTATCTTCTGATTTTACGATTACAGCACTGGGTTAAAATTACAAAAGCGTGTTTTATTTTTGATTTTACAAAATAATCACAGAATTTTATTTTATAGAACATTAAAAGTTACTATATTTTTCTGAAGATAATACTTTTTGTAGGAAGGTGTCATTATTTTCAAGGTGTATAAAATTGTATAAAATTCAGTGCAGTTTCCCAAATTTTGGCGTGCCACCCAAAAATGCTTCGCGTGCCACTAAGTGACACGCGTGCCATAGGTTGTCGACCGATGCCCTAGACATTTCTATAGATTATTTTATCCGCAGATTTTTTGATAATAAATCTGCAAAATATTTTTCATATCGATCAAAGGATACAGAAGTGTCTAGAGTGTCTTGTTTATGCCTACAAAACTCTAGACATTTCTATACGTTGTTTTATCCGCAGATTTTTAGAGATTAAATCTACAAAATATTTTTCATATCAAGTAAAGAATATAAGTAGTGTCTAGAATTTCTTATTTATGTCTACGAAACCCTGTACATTTCTGTATGTTATTTTGTCCGCAAATTCTTAGCGAATATATCTGCAAAACATGGTTCATATCGGTCAAAGGATATAGGATTGTCTGTCAATCTCAAGAACCTTTGACGTGGAAAAATTGACGTCACAATGTTACCGACACAACATACAGACACTTGCTAATTATATAATTATATGTCAGATTATACAATTACCAAAAGAGAAATTATACAACAAAATCATAAATAGTAAAACAGATTAGTGATTTGTAAAAAAAGGAAGCTAGTCTCAGGTCCTGCATTCTAACCGGGCCCCTTTAATTTGTACCGGCTGCCCCCATCTCTCGACGCCCTTGACTTCATCGTGGAACATAGGATCTCTTCACCAAGATGCAATCGTACTATATTGTTGGTTTAAGTTTTTAAAACCGACCACGACTTGCAATGTCTAGTGTTTCTTTTTGGATTAATCGTTTTCGTGTTGTTTTTGGACGTCCCCTTAACCAACTACATTAGGGGTTCCAATCTAATGTCATTTTATATATGTTAGTTATAGATCATCTCAGAATATGATCAATCCATTTCCACTTATGTACTTACGTACTTCATTATTATTAAATTATACTAAAAAACGATTTGCCAGTTTATTGGACCTCGCCCATGTTTCACATGCATAAAATATTACAGATTTTACGTTGCTATTGAAAAGTCGAATTTTAGTTCTAGGGAGGGTGGCGGTTGTCTACGGGCATTATGCTGTATATTAAATGCTGCTGAAGCGTTTCGGATCGTCAATAATCTTGTGTACATGAAATGCAATATTATTAGAGATGCCTATTGTAGTGCTGTAGTTTTCTGTGCATTAATTACTAGACCTACTTAGGCTGATTCACAGACGATTCTAATGAGCTTTGCCTGCATGCCGCTCTGTGAGTGGGTTGTATTGAACCGAGTAATTAATGTAAACATATCAGAATGTTTAGTAATTAATTTCTATAATTATGATAATTTACCGTTCATCCAATGTGTAATATGACCAAAACGCACTATTGTAAGCCTTCTTGCAGGACCAAAATGGAGCCTATGCTACCCGGAGATGTAATATGTGTTCAATAGACAATTTAGTAAGCAATGCCAAAAATAAGTCATGTTTCACTCGATTCGGTACTGTTATTTTGTTCGTTGATTTTATTTTATGAATACTAGATACGTACGTTACGAAGCTATAAAATATGTGTAAATTTACATATCGTATCAAGCCTTTTATCTATATTAACAACTACCTGACGTGCTCATACTTAGTACGCTTTAATGTAAAAATAAATAATAAGTGTGATATTTCAAGATTTAATTTTGAGGGCTTCGCCTCGTTATTTCCCAAATATTCATCCAATGAAATAAATGCATTGAAAAAAATAAAGTTTTCTTATTTTAAGCAATTTTTGTCATACACGTTTTTGCTACCAAGTCAATAATTTTTCTTCTTCTGGTGCCCTATCCATTTAGCGATTGTTGGCGATCATTCTGGTTATCATAGTTTTATTGACAGCAGCACTGAATAGCTCTATTGAGTCTTCTCTTCACGTCCTTCTTCTATCTGATTCTCTACTGGCTTCGACTTTACCCAGCAATACTGAGTAATATATTAAGTTTCCCCGATTCCCCCCTATATAATGAAAATTTCGAGATTATAGCCTATTTTCGAATCCCAATTTTGTTTTGGCACTATACCAAATTACGTGAAAATATATCTATACTTTGATTATCTAAAGAAGTCCAGTCAAGGTCATATTCGAATGTGGCGAACTAAGATTTTAGCCACGCCTATCAAAATGGGCCATTAGCGTAGCATGCATTTTTATCTTGAGGGCTTTTAATTCAGAAACATTTAACATTAAATAATTTTAATAAGCTCGCTTCACACGGTTCTACTAACCTGACACTTTTCTAACCTAAGATAAAGTTTGAATTCTACTAACCTAACCGAACCTAGCGCTGTGAAAGACGAAATTTACGCTGATTTATGGACAAATATAACCTAAAAATGCAAGTTATAAAAGTAAAAAATAATAAAAACTGTAAAAAAAAAAAACTAACAATTTCCGTACTTAATATAATTTATTACTGATTAAGAAAGATGTCTCTACAAAAATTCATGAAAATAATGCAAATTGAGTATGTATATATATGACCCCGCAGCCTAATCTTAATTATAATAAATATTAATACATATTTATTTACCTGCTGAACTAAATGTAGAGTTAACAAAGATCCACTGTTTTTCTTGTTCTCGTAGGAATTATTCGTATACGTTATAAACCAATTCATGGGGCTGCTTTCTTAACGTTTCGCCTTTAACACTCATATTGTTTTAAATAAAAGAAAAAAATTATTTAAAAATACAAATACTATCCTGAAAAGGAGAGATTTAATGAAAAACACGATAAAATAAATAGGAAAAACAGAGTTTCAGACGCCACTAGTTCAGTTCGAATGACACTAGAAAACAAACCCCGAGGTGGGATAACCTACGGCAGCGTTTCTCAACCGGGGGGCTGTGAAGGCTGCATCGGGGGGCCGCGAAGTCATACAAGATCGAAACATGAAAATATAATAAAAATTCACTCAATCTTACAATATATAGATTTGATTCATATTTATAAATACGATTATCTTACGATTATATTCATAAAAATATACCTTTCACAACATAAATAAAATAAATATTCTATTTATTTTTATACTTAATATACTTATTTTGACAACTAATTTAAACTACAGGCTATTTCAAATGTTTAAATTGTCACTAGCTAACTTCATAATTAGTAAATGGGCTTTTACTAAACAAAATGATGAAAAGCTTCATTTAATCGATAAAAATTACTAGATTTGAAAATCTAGTTCCGCTTTAACAAAAGGCACAGACTATAAGTAGACTATATCAAGGTCAGATAAATTGTATGTGTCGGTTAATGGGTTTCTCTGACAATGGTTCGCGTTGGAGGTACTTCAAGTATTTTAAGTTGTGCGTTGAAGTAGGTACCATTTGAAAGTGCAATATTTGTTATTATATATTTTTTTAATTGCTCTCCGAACTACAGGTAACTCAAGAGTAAGGATGCGAATGTGTTTAAATTAAAATGAAAGGTACTTTGAACACTTGTAAATAAAAATATTTTACTTTCAAGTCGTTATAGGGAATATAATCGTCATTTAAAAATATCACAGTTTTTTTGTCAACCGTAAAAGACATTAAAAAAAATGTTTAAGGAAAAATTGTTGAAAAGATCTATCCAAAGATATCCAATATGACATACGTTCCCATTTAAAAATTAGAAATTGTCCTTGATATTCTGTAATTCCGTTTTTTCCGGAAAATTTCAATACTACCATTCAATTTTGTGGATAAATTTTAGTTCAAAATTTTTGATGTGTGAGCAACGTCGCTTTTTCGAAAAAACTCGTGTTCCCATTATCTTGATTCACCATATATATATATATATATATATATATATATATATATATATATATATATATATATATATATATATATAGGGGGGCCGCAGGCAATATTTATATAATTTGGGGGGTCCCAAGCCATAAAAGGTTGAGAAGCACTGACCTACGGTACACGTTTTTATGTATAAGTACGTTTGTCGTAGCTATACCTGAACAATAAACAAAATTGATTGACAAACTTCATTCGTATTTCTCTTACTATTTTGCCAATGTGAGTGAGAGAGAAACACATCAGTACGTTAATTATTATTTCAGTCATATGACTTTGACTAGACTTCTTTAGATAATCAGAGCTTAGCTCATTTGCTTGAATCTTGAATAAACAGAAATTAATAGAAATTAATTTTTTGGTGGATATCGTTTTATAATCACTTCTACACAATGTGTAGAAACTAGGGACGACGGCGGGTACCCGGGTACCCGCTAACCGACCCGTTAATATTATACCCGGTTCCGAATTTGAATACCCGCTACCCGTTATCTACCCATTACCCGTTAACTAACGGGTAATTAACGGGTATTGAGTATTTAGCGGGTAGCGGGTAATTAACGGGTATCAGATTACTAACGGGGAGCGGATAATCAGCGGGTAGCAGGTAATTAACGGGTAGCGAATAATTAACAGGTAATTGTGTGAGGTATTTTGGGTATTTATTTATCAGTGACTATTTTGTTCTTGGTTACAGTAGTAGGAATTAAGTATGCGTATTCCGTAAGCCAGTTATTTTTAGGGTTTTGTAGGTATGACCACAAAAAAACCCTTATAAAGTCACTCATGTATCTGTCTGCCTGTATTTTTTTATGAGATTTTCGCCAAATATATGCTAAAAAAACTTTTGTCCCCCACCCTATCTCCCAGAGGGGTTGATGTTGTTGGGGTATGTGTCGTTGAAAAAATTATTATTTTTTTAAAATTTATTGTGTGGTAGGTGTCAAAAGGAAGCTCTTAAGGGTGCGCACAACCGTACAGTTTCCTATACAAGACTAACAACCTGAAATAAAATTAGTAACAATCTATACATCAAAATTTTCAGCAAATTTTTAACTACCTAATAGGATATATTTAATTGTCAAAAGAACTGTCATGTAATTGTAAATAAACAACTTGCGTTATAGACGCCATCATGTAAACCATGCGGAAAATTGTAGCTAAAGCTTCATTCTACAAATATGTTTGGAGATAATTTGTTCTATTGTGAAAATTACTTATAGTTATTGTACTTGGTAATCTACTTTTGCCGCCACCTCGAATCTGCTACGGTTCTCAATATAGGTGCGGCAGATAAAAATGTTCCATTTTATGTAAAGATCACTTGTACCAAGTGGCATTTCATTATCATCAAGTATAATATTTTTCGACGAAGGCTCTAAACTATAAATAATCATGTCGAAAAAAATGTTAACGTATGATTTGAACATTTCTACACAAAACTGTATAAATATAAAAATTATTTGAAACCTACAAATATATTTAAAAAATTACAGAACATTGTTGTGTAATACCTATTATTAAGTTATTTAGAAATAAAATTTTTACAATAATTGTTTCTACAGTCAAAAATATTCTATTAGATAGATACAAATTCTGTGCATAATTTGATGTATAGATTGTCACTAATTTTATTTCAGATTGTTAGTTTTGTATAAGAAACTAATAATCTCTGGGGGTTGTACGTAGCGTTAAGACGTAGATTAAAAAATATTTATCAAAAAATTATTTTTAGATATCCGGTATTCTGTTGGCTTCTTACACTTATTAAATACTTATAAAACCCTGAAATGTGTGAAAATTCACACTTCACATCAATTTTGCTATATTTACTTATCATTTTTATATATTAACGTGTAGCGGGTAATTAACGGGTAACGGGTAATTATCGGATACAGGGTAATTATCTGGTAGCGGGTAATTAACGGGTAACGGGTAATTATCGGATAGAGGGTAATTATCTGGTAGCGGGTAGTTAACGGGTAACGGGTAATTAACGGGTAGTGGGTTATTAACGGGTAGTGGGTAATATCCGGGTAATTGTTTCGGGCACCCGGTTCCATAAATTTCTAATTCTCGTCATTCCTAGTAGAAAAGAAGTTTGGGAACGAATAAAATTAAAACACATCTAGCCTTCAATTTTAATTATGGTATTTAATTAAGGTATATAGGATCTCAAATATAGTCAATGGAAAAAAAAAATGCTCAATAATGTACCGTGGTTGAGGAGCATTCATGCAAAAGGGCAGTGGCGTAACTGTGGGCCCTCAACACTCACAACCACGAGGGAGACATTTAAGGCACCATCGAATCTCTAATTCTCAGTTGCATCAAAGTCTTCATCATCATTAAACGTTAAAACTTTAAAAGTGTTTGTTCGAAATTGGCATGCCCCTTTTTGCATGAACGCTCCTCAGTTATACTAATGTTTTCTTTTTAAATTTGTTTATTCACATTTCAGTACTTTGCGGTCCAGTATATTTTTCTAGATAACTGAATTTTCCATTTACAAACAGGTTACATGTACAAATAAATACCTATGTTCGGATCGTAATAAATTTCTCTCGGCGAAACTTCTTTTCTAACCATATTTGTTTCTTTGAATATTTATTCGTTTGTTTGTTTGTTCGCTTGTTTGTATGTATAGCGGCATCTTCTCTACTGAATCTACGATTTTTTTACTATATATTGACATTTTATACTCGGTATAAGAAAGGAAACTTGTATTCTGTAACATTCAAGTAAGTTCCGGCAAATCAGCTTATACGAAATGTAGTTGCAAGAATTAAAATGTATGCTAAAATTGTAACATTTTTATTTAAAATGATTTCATCCCAAAGATATAATACAGGGTGGGCAAAATTTACTTTACAACTTTCATTTCAAAAAATTTCTATAATAAATATGAAACAATACCAGTGGCGTGACATGAATTTCTGATGAAGGATGTAGTGAAAACAGATGAACGAAAATAAAATATTCTCGTGAATGTTAATGGTCGACTGCACTCCAGTTTTATTAATGACAGTTTCTAAGACTTTTAAGGTTCAGGTTAAGGTCTACTTTTGTAAATAAGTAATTTTTTGTTTGCTAAATTTAAAGAAGGTTTTGTTAATTCATAAATTACTTCTGAATTCATTAAAGTTATTTCTGAAAACCTGAAATTAATAAATACATATAATATATTCATATTCGGAGATCAGGCCATAAAGAAATTAGATATTTAAAAACTCAAAAATAACCAGTACGTGCGTAAAAATGTGTGCTTTCTAACGACCATTGACCTCTGCGCCACGTAAAATGTAGAAGACACTGAGATGCACTCAAATAAGATTTTCAATGTGCTTCCTAACTGACTAATATCACACGCACAGGCTTTGCTGCGTACTCAACGTAACCCGTTCTAGCGCGGAAACCCTCTTTCTGTCTTACTACATAAAATGAGCTGCATTCAACAGTTTTATATCACTTTTAATATTCAACACATTTTATACCATTATTTATGCTTTATACATTCGGCTAATTTAAAGTAATTATTATAACCATATTCTACTATAACAAATACGAAATAATTGAATAGGATATTTTTTAGCTAAATATTTTTCACAAAAAAATGTTTCCGTCTGATTGAGCTAGGGATGCAGTGCATCTCTACGTAAATATCGATAACAGGTATCGATATCGGTATTGTTTCGTAGTATCGATACCAGTATTGGAATCGGAAAAAAAGTATCGATATTACGTGGTCTCGATTACTTTTGTAAAAATTAAAAAATATGCTGACAACGCTGGGATATCGAAGATTTCGATATTTTGTATTTATAGGAAAAAGTGTCAGTATTTTGTGGTATATATATTAATGTACTAGTAGGAGAAAAATAAATAGAGAGTATAATAAATTCTTTATTAATAAGGCAAATATGTTTGGACAGGCTTGAGCTTAATTGAGGAAGAACGAACTAATATATTTGGATGTTTTTCATGAAAATAGTGATTTATACTAGGTCCTGTCATTTTAAAATATTGGTTCCTACGAGGGTTGCCTTTTATATTTCGGGATTTGAGATCAAAAACAATTACTTATCAACAAAAGTGGCTTTATTGTTTTTCAAAATATTCTCCATGAAGATCAATACACTTTTGCATGAGTTTGAACCAATTTTCGAAGCACTTTTTCCACTCCGATTGAGGTTTTTTCCGCTGCGATTTTCAAATTATGTGGGATCCAATGCGAAAAAATCTTTTTGACGGCCAAATGTTCATGCAATAGTGAATGTATGCTAGTCCCACTAATGCCCAAGGATGCCTCAATCTCACGATAAGTCACATGACGATCTTGCAGTATCAGTTCACGCATAGCATCAATGTTTTCCGATGGAACTACAACCGATTTTGGACGACCTTCACGAAATTCGTCCATAAGCGAACTACAGCCACGACTGAAGTAGGTAAAACATCGATAAACAGTAGTCCTTGATGGTACTTCGTCGCCAAAAGTCTAATTAAGTTCATCAGTCCACTGTTGTTGGGTTAATCCACGTTGAAAGTTGTAAAAAATAATCGCTTGAAAATGTTCACGATTTAATTCCATTTTTATCCGAGATGATTTTTTTCAAGTTACTGTAAACAACACAAATAGCGCGCGTTCGTCAAAATGTTCTGAGTACGTATACCGTAAAAATGTCAAAATTTACGATAGAAGCGTCAGTTGCTAGATGGCAGAACAGTTTAGCGCAATCCTGAAATATAAGAGACAACCCTTGTATTACATAATTTTAGTATTATGTAGTGTTGTGAGTTGCACTAAATTACCAAAATAATTACCACTATGAAATTGGCACGTAATTATTTAAATTCGCGTGTGACATGTTACATTTGTTGCTGCTATCTGTTGTAGTTGATTTTAGGCTTAAACTTTCCAGTTAAAATCAAAATTATTACAACCATATTTAATGCCTATGGCGCAGCGGTCAGACTATTTGACTCCTAACCATGGGGCTCGGGTTTGAATGCCGGTGATGGCATGGATGTTTGTATTTGTCATAAAATAACTGAAGTATCCAAAATAAAAATAAAAGATATGCTGGTTAATGGCCAATCAGTAGCTAAGACCAAAAATGTAAAAAAAAAACATTTAATATATAATATCATGATTCACCGCTAGGGTCGCTGGTTCACATAGCTATGCAAATATAACCAGTACCAATAAAAAAAATTATCGATACCGGTAAAATATATTGATACTTTAGTAGTATCGATAGTATCGTTTCATCCGTAAGTGTGGTGTCTTTTGATGGTAATATCTATATTAATAAAATTGGAGGCTATATATCTGGTTTTTATTTTTTCTGCCTGATATTTAATTTCTACATGTTTTAGATTAATATAAAATAATGTACGCAAAAAAAAAAACAATTTTTGTCTGTCTGTTCGAGTTTCATGCAAAAACGACTGCACATATTTTCACAAAATTTGGTACGATGATAGAGCAGAATCAGGATTCGAACATAGGCTATAAGATTCCGTTCTTGACTTCACCCCGTGACAATATTACAAAAAATTTATTCTGTGGGGGTGTTTAGGGGTTATGTTTATTAAAAACTTAAAATATCTTTCTTATTATTAACTTAGCTGAAGAATATATAAAACAAAAATTGTTTATAGTAATAAAACAAAAGTTCAATGCATTTTTTCAATTAGATGAATATTTGAGGAGTTAAGGGGGCAGCACCCGCAAACTTAAATCTCTTATTATATTTTGTGAGTGTGGATATGTTTATATATATGTATATATATATGTATATATATTTGTATGCATGTTCCTGATTTCTTTTTCTAAAGGCTTTCTTACGGCGACGTGTAGAGCGTGAAACTAAACTGAATAAGGTTTGTTAATCTTTCGTGTGTTGTTTTCGGACATTTTCATGTCTCTGGGGGGTCGAAATTTTTTAAAATTAACGTTTTCTTTCGGTCATGTTTCGATTTTTGAGAGGAAACAATTGAAATTTTACCCGTAGAATTAACTGTCAAAATTCCAACATGGCCGTTCACGCATATTTACGAAGAGAATCAAAGTGAAAAAATGGTAATTTCGGTTCAAAATAGCTTTTTTAACGTGCCGAATACTATTTTCAGGTATCAGAAGACATTTTTCAAAAAATCTGGGTCATTATCTGTGCAATTTGAGGTGTAATAATGTTAAAAAGATTTCAACAGTTGACAACTGTCAAAATTAATTGCATTTTAAAAGTGACGAGTTTTCATATTTTGAACGTATTTTTTGACAGAAGAAAGCTAATTAAGGTTTTAAGGTGAGTTTACGATAAAGTTTAATCCATTTGCAGGGCGAAAAATCGTAAAATAGTGTTAAAAAAATATTTATGCATATTAAAAATATTAGGGTTACTTCAGCGTTCACCAAGCGTAGGTAAGCAAAAACTGAATTCTTTCGGCCGCCAGAAATAAATTTTTCTACCTAAAAATATAATTTAATACAGCTAAAATATATTTAAAACATGTAAGTACTTCTTTTATAACATTAGAATGTTTTTTGCAAACGATTTTTAAGACTTTTGGGTCATAAAATATCACAAGATTTCAGAACATGACGGCTGTCAAATTTTTAGCATTTCAAAACGTGACGAGAATCCATATTTTGAACGTATTTTCGACAGACTAAAGCTATTTTTTGGTTTCAGGTAAATTTCCGATATATTTAAAGATATTTTCAAGCTGAATTTCCATAAAATAGTGTTAAAAAAGATTTATAGGAATTAAAAATTACAAGGTTATATCATGTATGCGCTGGACAGACGTAAATGTGAAAATTTTCATGTGGCAAAATCCATTATTAATCAATATTAAGATATAAAGAAATATTAAATGAATAAACTAAATATCCAAATTCATTCTGGACACATTTTGGTAAGTGCAAAGATTAAATTTTAAAAGAATTACATGAAATTAATAATGTTTGGGAGATGTCTAAAGTAATCCATTAAATTTTAAGTTTAAAATGACATTTATGGCCCAAAATGGCTGTTTTAATGGGAGAAATATTTATTTGTGTCATTAGAAATTATTTTTTAAAGAAATCCAATGTTTTTTTGCAGTAAAAAGACTGATTTTAAAAGAAATTAAGAAAAAAGTAATAGAAACATACTAAATTGTGTGTTTACATTCGCACGTTGCAAATACTTCTCGATACTATTACAGCGCCTCTCTTGAAAAATTAAACAACTACCGACACTTCAAAGAACGTATTTTCCACAGACGAAAGCTATTTTTTGGTTTGAGGTAAATTTCCGATATATTTAAATACATTTTCAAACCGAATTTCCATAAAATATTGTTAAAATGATTTATAGATATTAAAAATTACATGGTTAATTCATGTATGCGTTGGAAAGACGTAAATGTGAAAATTTTCATGTGGTAAATTCCATTATTTATCATTTTTAAGATATTAAGGAATAGAATTTGGATAAAAAATATATCCAGACTCATTTCTGGACACGTTTTGGTAAGTGCAAAGAGAAAATTTTAAAAGAATTACATGAAATAAAATGGTTTTTGGGAGATGTCAAAAGTTTTCTATTAATTTTTAAGGTTAAAATTACATTTATGGCCCAAATGGCTGTTTTAAAGAGAGAAATATTATTTTGTGGCATTAGAAATTATTTTTTAAAGAAATCCAATGTTTTTTTGCAGTAAAAAGACTGATTTTAGAAGAAATTAAGAAAAAAGTAATAGAAACATACAAAATTGTGTGTTTACATTCGCACGCTGCAAATACTTCTCGATACTATTACAGCGCCTCTCTTGAAAAACTAAACAACTACCGTCAATTCAAATTTAGGAGGTAATTCACATGTACTATATTCACGTGTAGACGTTAAGGTTAGGGTTGGGGTTGGGGTTGGGATTGGATTGGGATTGGGATTAAGATTGGGATTGGGACTGGGATTGAAAATATGCAAGTTTCACATCAATCAGTGTATCTAAAAAGTTTTTCTAAATTTCCAAAGTGCCATAATTAATAGTGTATCCCATATACAAATATTTAAGATGCCTTATAATATTAAAATAATATAAACAATAATAATAAAATAATAGTAATAATAATAATTAACTGATAATAAAATATGAATAATAATAATAATAAGAAATGATGATGACTGGGTTTGGGGTTGGGGTTAGGGTTGGGATTGGCATTGGGATTGAGATTGGGATTGGGAATGGGAATGGGATTGAGATTGGGATTGGGAATGGGATTGGGATTGGGATTGAGATTGGGATTGGGAATGGGATTGGGATTCAGATTGGGATTGGGATTCAGATTGGGATTGGGATTGGGATTGGGATTGGGATTTGGATTTGGATTTGGATTGGGATTGGGATTGGGATTGGGATTGGGATTAAGATTGGGATTGGGATTGGGATTGGGATTGGGATTGGGATTGGGATTGGGATTGGGATTGGGATTGGGATTGGGATTGGGATTGGGATTTGGATTGGGATTGGGATTGTGTTTGGGGTTGGGATTGGGATTGTGTTTGGGGTTGGGGTTGGGGTGGAGATTTGGATTGGGATTGGGAATGGGATTGGGAATGGGATTGGGATTGGGAATGGGAATGGGAATGGGAATGGGAATGGGAATGGGAATGGGAATGGGAATGGGAATGGGAATGGGAATGGGAATGGGAATGGGAATGGGAATGGGAATGGGAATGGGAATGGGAATGGGAATGGGAATGGGAATGGGATTGGGAATGGGAATGGGAATGGGAATGGGATTGGGATTGGGATTGGGATTGGGAATGGGATTGGGATTGGGATTGGGATTGGGATTAAGATTGGGGTTGGGGTTGGGGTTGGGGTTGGGGTTGGGGTTGGGGTTGGGGTTGGGGTTGGGGTTGGGGTTGGGGTTGGGGTTGGGGTTGGGGTTGGGGTTGGGGTTGGGATTGGGATTGGGATTGGGATTGGGATTGGGATTGGGATTGGGATTGGGATTGGGATTGGGATTGGGATTGGGATTGGGATTGGGATTGGGATTGGGATTGGGATTGGGATTGGGATTGGGATTGGGATTGGGATTGGGATTGGGATTGGGATTGGGATTGGGATTGGGATTGGGATTGGGATTGGGACTGTGATATTGATAATAATGTAAAAATGGTTATAATAAATATAATTTTTGCTGACAATTCGTGGAACATCCGCGGGCGCGCCCGCGGTGCTTCAATTCATTAACCACGTGACATATTAAATATGACTCGCAAAGCAACGATTTTTGTAAATGACAAGTGCGGCAAAATGCTTTATTATATTTAAACGAGTCGCGAAGCGACGAGTTTTGTACACCATCACAGTACGCGCCGCGGGCGTGCCCGCGGAGCGTTACTCTTTTAACCACGTGACAGGCTGGGGGCCGGAGGCCCCCTGTTTACGTAGAAGCGCAAGTCGGCGAAGCAAAAGACGTGCCACGGGCGTGCCCGTGGTGCGTCTCTTTATAAACTACGTGACAGGCAGGGGGCCGGAGGCCCCCTGTTTACGTATAAGTGCAGGTCGGTGAAGCTCAGGAGGTGCCGCGAGCGTGCCCGCGGTGCGTCTCTGTTCGTGCCCTGTTCATTTTTTAAGCGCAGGCCGGCGACACAGCGCGTAAGAGCGCAGGTAATAATCGAAATAACATTAACTTTAACTACTTTAATAATAATACTAATAACAGTAAAAATAATAATAATCGAAGTAAAAGGAATTTTTGTTCTCCTCTATAAATATGTTATGTACCTATCATGATTCTATGCACCATCACAGCAAGTACCTATTGTGATTTTGTGCACCATTATAGGAACATCCGCGGGCGTGCCCGCGGTGCGTCTTTTCATTAACCACTGTACAGGCAGGGGGCCGGAGGCCCCCTGCTTCACGTAGGAGCGCAGGTCGGCGAAGCCGACTAAGCTCCTAGTCTCTTATTATATTTTGTGTGTGTGGATATGTTTATATATATGTATATATATATGTATATATATTTGTATGCATGTTCGTGATTTCTTTTTCTAAAGGCTTTCTTACGGCGACGTGTGGAGCGTGAAACTAAACTGAATAAGGTTTGTTAATCTTTCGTGTGTTGTTTTCGGACATTTTCATGTCTCTGGGGGGTCGAAATTTTTTAAAATTAACGTTTTCTTTCGGTCATGTTTCGATTTTTGAGAGGAAACAATTGAAATTTTACCCGTAGAATTAACTGTCAAAAATCCAACATGGCCGTTCACGCATATTTACGAAGAGAATCAAAGTGAAAAAATGGTAATTTCGGTTCAAAATAGCTTTTTTAACGTGTTAAATACTATTTTCAGGTATCAGAAGACATTTTTCAAAAAATCTGGGTCATATTTTGTGTATTTTGAGGTGTAAATATGTTAAAAAGATTTCAACAGTTGACAACTGTCAAAATTAATTGCATTTTAAAAGTGACGAGTTTTCATATTTTGAACGTATTTTTTGACAGAAGAAAGCTAATTAAGGTTTTAAGGTGAGTTTACGATAAAGTTTAATCCATTTGCAGGGCGAAAATTCTTAAAATAGTGTTAAAAAAATATTTATGCATATTAAAAATATTAGGGTTACTTCAGCGTTCACCAAGCGTAGGCTAGCAAAAACTGAATTCTCCCTGCCAGAAATCATTATATTTTCTAATTAAAAATATAAATTAACACAATTAAAATGAACCAAAAACATGTAAGTACTTCTTTTATAACATTAGAATGTTTTTTGCAAACGATATTTAAGAATTTTGGGTCATAAAATATCACAAGATTTCAGAACATGACGGCTGTCAAATTTTTAGCATTTCAAAACGTGACGAGATTCCATATTTTGAACGTATTTCTTGACAGAAGAAAATTAATTAAGGTTTTAAGGTGAGTTAACGATAAAGTATAAGGCATTTGCAGAGAAAATTTCAATAAAATAGTGTTAAAAAAAGATTTGAGCATATTAAAAATATTAGGGTTACTTCATTGCTAACCAAGTGTAGGTTCGTAAAAACTGAATTCTCCCTTCCAGCTAGAAATCATTTTTTTAACTTAAAAATATAATTTAATACAACTAATATATATTTAAAACATGTAAGTACTTCTTTTATAAC
Organism: Liopterus haemorrhoidalis; assembly: GCA_963971575.1. Lineage (NCBI taxonomy): Eukaryota > Metazoa > Arthropoda > Insecta > Coleoptera > Dytiscidae > Liopterus > Liopterus haemorrhoidalis. The sequence continues at coordinate 132,661,842 of OZ020611.1, forward strand.
ATAAGAAGTTTTTTTGCAAACAATATTAAGGACTTTTGGGTCGTAAACAATCACAAAAGACCAATACGTAAATGTCGGGACACGCCCTTAATTTCCTGGGAGTTTAATTCTTAAGTATTTAATACACAAATGTAATTTTATTTTATTATTTCTGTATAAATGTGATTATTACATTCGAAAAGTGTTTATTTAACATATCATGAAAGTTTTCCAATGTTTTTTTGCAGTTAAAAGTCTAATTTAATTACAAATTTCATAAAAATTAATATGAACATAGTATTTATTATGTCTACATTCGCCTCTCAATATTTACGTGTTTACAGCGCCTCTCTCGCAGAATTAGACAACTACCGAAATTCAAATTTAGGAGGTAATTCTCATGTATTCACGTGCAGAGGAAATATTTACAAAACACTAAATTTAATAACGTTAAATATTACTGATACACATACAACGAAAATTTGCAAGTTTCACATCAATCAGTGTAACTAAAAAGTTTTTCTAAATTAATTTTCTAAATTTGAATAATTAATAGTGTATCCCATGCACCAATATTTAACATGCCTTATAATATTAAAATAATAATAAGAATAAAATAATAATAATAATAAAAATATTAATAAGAATGATTATGATATTGATAATAATTGTTGGGGTTGGGGTTGGGGTTGGGATTGGGATTGGGATTGGGATTTGGATTGGGATTGGGATTGGGATTTGGGATTGGGATTGGGATTGGGATTGGGATTGGGATTGGGATTGGGATTGGGATTGGGATTGGGATTGGGATTGGGATTGGGATTGGGATTGGGATTGGGATTGGGATTGGGATTGGGATTGGGATTGGGATTGGGATTGGGATTGGGATTGGGATTGGGATTGGGATTGGGATTGGGATTGGGATTGGGGTTGGGGTTGGGGTGGAGCTTTGGATTGGGATTGAGAATGGGATTGGGATTGGGATTGGGATTGGGAATGGGAATAGGAATGGGAATGGGAATGGGAATGGGAATGGGAATGGGAATGGGAATGGGAATGGGAATGGGAATGGGAATGGGAATGGGAATGGGAATGGGAATGGGAATGGGATTGGGATTGGGATTGGGATTGGGAATGGGATTGGGATTGGGATTGGGATTGGGATTGGGATTGGGATTGGGATTGGGATTGGGATTGGGATTGGGATTGGGATTGGGATTGGGATTGGGATTGGGATTGGGATTGGGATTGGGATTGGGATTGGGATTGGGATTGGGATTGGGATTGTGTTTGGGGTTGGGATTGTGTTTGGGGTTGGGGTTGGGGTGGAGATTTGGATTGGGATTGAAATTGGGAATGGGACTGGGATTGGGATTGGGATTGGGATTGGGATTGGGATTGGGATTGGGATTGGGATTGGGATTGGGATTGGGATTGGGATTGGGATTGGGATTGGGATTGGGATTGGGATTGGGATTGGGATTGGGATTGGGATTGGGATTGGGATTGGGATTGGGATTGGGATTGGGATTGGGATTGGGATTGGGATTGGGATTGGGATTGGGATTGGGATTGGGAATGGAAATTGGAATGGGATTGGGATTGGGAATGGGATTGGGATTGGGATTTGGATTGGGATTGGGGTTGGGATTGGGATTGGGATTGGGATTGGGATTGGGATTGGGAATTGGAATGGGATTGGGATTGGGAATGGGATTGGGATTGGGATTTAGATTGGGATTGGGGTTGGGATTTAGATTGGGATTGGGGTTAGGATTGGGATTGGGATCGGGATTGGGATTGGGATTGGGATTGGGATTTGGATTGGGATTGGGATTGGGATTGGGATTGGGATTGGGATTGGGATTGGGATTGGGATTGGGATTGGGATTGGGATTGGGATTGGGATTGGGATTGGGATTGGGATTGGGATTGGGATTGAGATTGGGATTAAGATTGGGATTGGGATTGGGATTGGGATTGAGATTGGGATTGGGATTGGGTTTAGAATTGGGATCTGGATTGGGATTTTGATATTGATAATAAAGTAAAAATGGTTAAAATAAAAATGATTTTTGCTGACATTTCGTGGAACATCCGCGGGCGCGCCCGCGGTGCGTCAATTCATTAACCACGTGACATATTAAAAATGACACGCAAAGCGACGAGTTTTGTAATTGTCAATTTCGGCAAAATGCTTTATTATTTTAAAACGAGTCGCGAAGCGACGAGTTTTGTACCCCATCACAGTATGTGCCGCGGGCGTGCCCGCGGTGCGTCCTTTTTTTAACTACGTGGCAGACAGGGGGCCGGAGGCCCCCTGTTTACGTAGAAGCGCAAGTCGGCGAAGCAAAAGACGTGCCACGGGCGTGCCCGTGGTACGTCACTTTACTAACTTCGTGACAGGCAGGGGGCCGGAGGCCCCCTGTTTACGTATGAGTGCAGGTCAGTGAAGCTCAGGACGTGCCGCGGGCGTGCCCGCGGTGCGTCCCTGTTCGTGCGTCTCTGTTCATTTTTTAAGCGCAAGCCGGCGACAAAGCGCCTACGAGCGCAGGTAATAATCGAAATAACATTAACTTTAACTATTTTAATAATAATACTAATAACAGTAAAAATAATAATAATCGAAGTATAAGAGATTTTTGTTCTCCTCTATAAAAATGTTATGTACCTATCATGATTCTATGCACCATCACAGCAAGTTCCGCGGGCGTGCCCGCGGTGCGTCATTTCATTAACCACTGTACAGGCAGGGGGCCGGAGGCCTCCTGCTTCACGTAGGAGCGCAGGTCGGCGAAGCCGACTAAGCTCCTAGTCTCTTATTATATTTTGTGAGTGTGGATATGTTTATATATATGTATATATATATGTATATATATTTGTATGCATGTTCCTGATTTCTTTTTCTAAAGGCTTTCTTACGGCGACGTGTAGAGCGTGAAACTAAACTGAATAAGGTTTGTTAATCTTTTGTGTGTTGTTTTCGGACATTTTCGTGTCTCTGGGGGGTCGAAATTTTTTAAAATTAACGTTTTCTTTCGGTCATGTTTCGATTTTTGAGAGGAAACAATTGAAATTTTACCCGTAGAATTAACTGTCAAAAATCCAACATGGCCGTTCACGCACATTTACGAAGAGAATCAAAGTGAAAAAATGGTAATTTCGGTTCAAAATAGCTTTTTTAACGTGTTAAATACTATTTTCAGACATCAGAAGACATTTTTCGAAAAATCTGGGTCATTATCTGTGCAATTTGAGGTGTAAATATGTTAAAAAGATTTCAACAGTTGACAACTGTCAAAATTAATTGCATTTTAAAAGTGACGAGTTTTCATATTTTGAACGTATTTTTTGACAGAAGAAAGCTAATTAAGGTTTTAAGGTGAGTTTACGATAAAGTTTAATCCATTTGCAGGGCGAAAATTCGTAAAATAGTGTTAAAAAAATATTTATGCATATTAAAAATATTAGGGTTACTTCAGCGTTCACCAAGCGTAGGTTAACAAAAACTGAATTCTCCCTGCCAGAAATCATTATATTTTCTAATTAAAAATATAAATTAACACAATTAAAATGAACCAAAAACATGTAAGTACTTCTTTTATAACATTAGAATGTTTTTTGCAAACGATATTTAAGAATTTTGGGTCATAAAATATCACAAGATTTCAGAACATGACGGCTGTCAAATTTTTAGCATTTCAAAACGTGACGAGATTCCATATTTTGAACGTATTTCTTGACAGAGGAAAATTAATTAAGGTTTTAAGGTGAGTTAACGATAAAGTATAAGACATTTGCAGAGAAAATTTCAATAAAATAGTGTTAAAAAAAGATTTGAGCATATTAAAAATATTAGGGTTACTTCATTGCTAACCAAGTGTAGGTTCGTAAAAACTGAATTCTCCCTTCCAGCTAGAAATCATTTTTTTAACTTAAAAATATAATTTAATACAACTAATATATATTTAAAACATGTAAGTACTTCTTTTATAACATAAGAAGGTTTTTTGCAAACAATATTAAGGACTTTTGGGTCGTAAAATATCACAAAAAACCAATACGTAAATGTCGGGACACGCCCTTAATTTCCTGGGAGTTTAATTCTTAAGTATTTAATACACAAATGTAATTTTATTTTATTATTTCTGTATAAATGTGATTATTACATTCGAAAAGTGTTTATTTAACATATCATGAAGGTTTTCCAATGTTTTTTTGCAGTAAAAAGTCTAATTTAATTACAAATTTCATAAAAATTAATATGAACATAGTATTTATTACGTCTACATTCGCCTCTCAATATTTACGTGTTTACAGCGCCTCTCTCGCAGAATTAGACAACTACCGAAATTCAAATTTAGGAGGTAATTCTCATGTATTCACGTGCAGAGGAAATATTTACAAAACACTAAATTTAATAACGTAAAATATTACTGATACACATACAACGAAAATTTGCAAGTTTCACATCAATCAGTGTATCTAAAAAGTTTTTCTAAATTTCCATAGTGGCATAATTAATAGTGTGTCCCATGCACAAATATTTAAAATGCGTAATTATATTAAAATAAAAATAATAATAATAATAATAATAATAATAAAATAATAATAATAATAATAATGATAATAGGATTGGGATATGGACTGGGATTAGGCTTGCAATTAGGATTGGGAATGGGATTGGGATTGGAATTGGGATTGGGATTAGGATGGGGATTGAGATTGGGATTGGGATTAATATTGGGATTGGGATTGGGATTGGGATTGGATTGGATTGGATTGGGATTGGGATTGGGATTGGGATTGGGATTGGGATTGGGATTGGGATTGGGATTGGGATTGGGATTGGGATTGGGATTGGGATTGGGATTGGGATTGGGATTGGGATTGGGATTGGGATTGGGATTGGGATTGGGATTGGGATTGGGATTGGGATTGGGATTGGGATTGGGATTATGATTGGGATTGGGATTGGGATTAGGATTGGGATTGGGATTGGGATTGGGATTATGATTGGGATTATGATTGGGATTGGGATTGGGATTCAGATTATGATTGGGATTGGGATTGGGATTGGGATTGGGATTGGGATTGGGATTGGGATTGGGATTGGGATTGGGATTGGGATTGGGATTGGGATTGGGATTGGGATTGGGATTGGGATTGGGATTGGGATTGGGATTGGGATTGGGAGTGGGATTGGGAGTGGGATTGGGAGTGGGATTGGGAGTGGGATTGGGAATGGGAATGGGAATGGGAATGGGAATGGGAATGGGAATGGGGTTGGGGTTGGGGTTGGGGTTGGGGTTGGGGTTGGGGTTGGGGTTGGGGTTGGGGATGGGGATGGGGATGGGGATGGGGATGGGGATTGGGATTGGGATTGGGATTGGGATTGGGATTGGGATTGGGATTGGGATTGGGATTGGGATTGGGATTGGGATTGGGATTGGGATTGGGATTGGGATTGGGATTGGGATTGGGATTGGGATTGGGATTGGGATTGGGATTGGGATTGGGATTGGGATTGGGATTGGGATTGGGATTGGGATTGGGATTGGGATTTTCATATTGATAATAAAGTAAAAATGGTTATAATAAAAATTATTTTTGCTGACATTTCGTGGAACATCCGCGGGCGCGCCCGCGGTGCGTCAATTCATTAACCACGTGACATATTAAAAATGACTCGCAAAGCGTTGAGTTTTGTAATTGACAAGTTCGGCAAAATGCTTTATTATATTAAAACGAGTCGCGAAGCGACGAGTTTTGTACACCATCATAGTACGTGCCGCGGGCGTGCCCGCGGTGCGTCCTTTTTTTAACTACGTGGCAGGCAGGGGGCCGGAGGCCCCCTGTTTACGTAGAAGCGCAAGTCGGCGAAGCAAAAGACGTGCCACGGGCGTGCCCGTGGTACGTCACTTTATTAACTACGTGACAGGCAGGGGGCCGGAGGCCCCCTGTTTACGTATGAGTGCAAGCTCAGGGCTCTGTCGTTGTTCGTGCCCTGTTCATTTTTTAAGCGCAGGCCGGCGACACAGCGCATAAGAGCGCAGGTAATAATCGAAATAACATTAACTTTAACTATTTTAATAATAATACTAATAACAGTAAAAATAATAATTATCGAAGTTACAGGGATTTTTCTTCTCCTCTACAAAAAGATTACCTATCGTGATTCTGTGCACCATCACAGCAAGTTCCGCGGGCGTGCCCGCGGTGCGTCATTTCATTAACCACTGTACAGGCAGGGGGCCGGAGGCCCCCTGCTTCACGTAGGAGCGCAGGTCGGCGAAGCCGACTAAGCTCCTAGTCCCTTATTATATTTTGTGAAGGGGTATGTTTATTTATTTATATGTATGTATATATGTTCCGGTACCTTGCTGTATTCTTTTTCTAAAGGCTTTCTTTCGGCTACACGTAGAGCGTGAAGTTAAACTAAATAAGGTTCTTAAATCTTTCGCGTGTTGTTTTCGGACATTTTTATGTCTCTGGAGGGTCGAAATTTTTCAAAAATAACGTTTTCTTTCGGTCGTGTTTCGATTTTTGAGAGGAAACAGTTGAAAATTTATCTGTGGAATTAACTGTCAAAAATCCAACATGGCCGGTCACGCACATTTACCGATAGAATCAAAGTGTAAAATGGTAATTATTTGGTTCAAAATAGCTTTTTTAACATGCCGAATACTATTTTCAGACATCAGAAGACATTTTTCAAAATACTGGGTCATTATTGGTGCAATTTAAGGTCTAAATATGCTGAAAACTTTTCAAGAGGTGACAACTGTCAAAAATTTTCATTTTCAATCGTGCCGAATTTTCACATTTTGAACGTATTTTTTGACAGAAGAAAACTAATTAAGGTTTTAAGGTGAGTTTACGATAAAGTTCAATCCATTTGCAGGGCGAAAATTCGTAAAATAGTGTTAAAAAAATATTTATGCATATTAAAAATATTAGGGTTACTTCAGCGTTCACCAAGCGTAGCTAAGCAAAAACTGAATTCTCCCTGCCAGAAATCATTATATTTTCTAATTAAAAATATAAATTAAAACAATTAAAATGAACCAAAAACATGTAAGTACTTCTTTTATAACATTAGAATGTTTTTTGCAAACGATATTTAAGAATTTTTGGTCATAAAATATCAAAAGATTTCAGAACATGACGGCTGTCAAATTTTTAGCATTTCAAAACGTGACGAGATTCCATATTTTGAACGTATTTCTTGACAGAAGAAAATTAATTAAGGTTTTAAGGTGAGTTAACGATAAAGTATAAGACATTTGCAGAGAAAATTTCAATAAAATAGTGTTAAAAAAAGATTTGAGCATATTAAAATAATTAGGGTTACTTCATTGCTAACCAAGTGTAGGTTCGTAAAAACTGAATTCTCCCGGCCAGCTAGAAATCATTTTTTTAACTTAAAAATATAATTTAATACAACTAATATATATTTAAAACATGTAAGTACTTCTTTTATAACATAAGAAGGTTTTTTGCAAACAATATTTAAGACTTTTGGGTCGTAAAATATCACAAAAAACCCATACGTAAATGTCGGGACACGCCCTTAATTTCCTGGGAGTTTAATTCTTAAGTATTTAATACACAAATGTAATTTTATTTTATTATTTCTGTATAAATGTGATTATTACATTCGAAAAGTGTTTATTTAACATATCATGAAGGTTTTCCAATGTTTTTTTGCAGTTAAAAGTCTAATTTAATTACAAATTTCATAAAAATTAATATGAACATACTATTTATTATGTCTACATTCGCCTCTCAATATTTACGTGTTTACAGCGCCTCTCTCGCAGAATTAGACAACTACCGAAATTCAAATTTAGGAGGTAATTCTCATGTATTCACGTGCAGAGGAAATATTTACCAAACACTAAATTTAATAACGTAAAATATTACTGATACACATACAACGAAAATTTGCAAGTTTCACATCAATCAGTGTAACTAAAAAGTTTTTCTAAATTAATTTTCTAAATTTGAATAATTAATAGTGTATCCCATGCACAAATATTTAACATGCCTCATAATATTAAAATAATAATAATAATAAAAATAATAAAAATATTAATAATAATGATTATGATAATGATAATAATTGTTGGGGTTGGGGTTGGGATTGGGATTGAAATTTGGATTGAGGTTGGGTTTGGATTGGGACTGGGATTGGGATTGGGGTTGGGGTTGGGGTTGGGATTGGGATGGAGATTGGGATTGGGATTGGGATTGGGATTGGGATTGGGGTTGGGATTGGGATTGGGATTGGGATTGGGATTGGGATTGGGATTGGGATTGGGATTGGGATTGGGATTGGGATTGGGATTGGGATTGGGATTGGGATTGGGATTGGGATTGGGATTGGGATTGGGATTGGGATTGGGATTGGGATTGGGATTGGGATTGGGATTGGGATTGGGATTGGGATTGGGATTGGGATTGGGATTGGGATTGGGATTGGGATTGGGATTGGGATTGGGATTGGGATTGGGATTGGGATTGGGATTGGGATTGGGATTGGGATTGGGATTGGGATTGGGATTGGGATTGGGATTGGGATTGGGATTGGGATTGGGATTGGGATTGGGATTGGGATTGGGATTGGGATTGGGATTGGGATTGGGATTGGGATTGGGATTGGGATTGGGATTGGGATTGGGATTGGGATTGGGATTGGGATTGGGATTGGGATTGGGATTGGGATTGGGAATGCGAATGGGATTGAGAATGAGATTGGGAATAAGATTGGGATTGGGATTGGGATTGGGAATGGGATTGGGATTGGGATTGGGATTGGGATTGGGATTGGGATTGGGATTGGGATTGGGATTGGGATTGGGATTGGGATTGGGATTGGGATTGGGATTGGGATTGGGATTGGGATTGGGATTGGGATTGGGATTGGGATTGGGATTGGGATTGGGATTGGGATTGGGATTGGGATTGGGATTGGGATTGGGATTGGGATTGGGATTGGGATTGGGATTGGGATTGGGATTGGGATTGGGATTGGGATTGGGATTGGGATTGGGATTGGGATTGGGATTGGGATTGGGATTGGGATTGGGATTGGGATTGGGATTGGGATTGGGATTGGGATTGGGAATGCGAATGGGATTGAGAATGAGATTGGGAATGGGGTTGGGATTGGGATTGGGATTGGGATTGGGATTGGGATTGGGATTGGGATTGGGATTGGGATTGGGATTGGGATTGGGATTGGGATTGGGATTGGGATTGGGATTGGGATTGGGATTGGGATTGGGATTGGGATTGGGATTGGGATTTTGATATTGATATAAAAGTAAAAAAGGTTATAACAATAATAATTTTTGTTGACGTTTCATGGACCATCCGCGGGCGCGCCCGCGGTGCATCAATTCATTAACCACGTGATACATAAAAAATGGGTCGCGATTGACAAGTGCGGCAAAATGCTTTGTTATATTAAAACGAGTCGCGAAGCGACGAGTTTTGTACACCATCACAGTACGTGCCGCGGGCGTGCCCGCGGTGCGTCCCTAATTTAACCACGTGACAGGCAGGGGGCCGGAGGCCCCCTGTTTACGTAGAAGCGCAAGTTAGCGAAGCACAAGACGTGCCACGGGCGTGCCCGTGGTGCGTCACATTAACTACGTGACAGGCAGGGGGCCGGAGGCCCCCTGTTTACATATGAGTGAAGTTCGGTGAAGCTTAAGACGTGCCGCGGGCGTGCCCGCGGTGTTACACTTTAAAGACGGGCAGGGGGCCGGAGGCCCCCTGTTCATTTTTAAGCGCAGGCCGGCGACTCAGCGCGTAAGAGCGCAGGTAATAATCGAAATAACATCAACTATAACTATTTTTATAATAATACTAATAACAGTTAAAATAATAATAATCGAAGTAAAAGGGTTTTTTGTTCTCCTCTATAAAAATGTTATGTACCTATCGTGATTCTGTGCACCATCACAGCAAGTTCCGCGGGCGTGCCCGCGGTGCGTCTTTTCATTAACCACTGTACAGGCAGGGGGCCGGAGGCCCCCTGCTTCACGTAGGAGCGCAGGTCGGCGAAGCCGACTAAGCTCCTAGTCTACTATTATATTGTACAAGTGTTGGTATATATGTTCTATTCAACTTCTGGTGTATCTTCATTTTTCCGGTAACGCGGAGAGAGGAAAATGAACCGCCGTCTTATCCGGGTGATATTTTTTTAGTGCTTAGACTTAATTTTATTTCGACAGGGGGTACTGACTAATTTTTATTGATAAAAATAATGCATTTTTTCCTCGAAACCGTGTCGAATCAAAGTCACCATTGATCGGCACGGACAGGTTTTATCAGACGATAATTCAAAAATATTCTTAATACAAGACGGCCGGTCCAGAATATCTACGGCGAGAATCAAAGTGTTAAATGGTAATAATGATTCAGGATAGCTTTTTGGACAAGCGAGATAATATTTTGAGGTATCAGAAAACATTTTTCAAAGAATCTGGGCCATTATTGGAAATATGCTTACAAGATTTCAGAAGGTGACAGCTGTCAAATTTTTTGCATTTTAAAATGGGAGGAGATTTCACATTTTGAACGTGTTTCTTGACAGAAGAATACTAATTAAGGATTTAAGGTGAATTAACGATAAAGTTTAAGACATTTGCAGGGCGAATTTCCATAAAATAGTGTTAAAAAAGATTTATAGATATTAAAAATTTCAGGGTTAATCAAAGTGTTAAGTGGTGATAATGGTTCAAGATAGCTTATTTGACGTGCGAGATAATATTTTGAGGCATCAGAAAACATTTTTCAAAGAGTCTGCGCCATTACTGGAAATATGCTTACAAGATTTCAGAAGGTGAAGGTGAAGGTAACAGGTGACCTTAGGTTTTTGCATTTTAAAATGGGACGAGATTTCACATTTTGAACGTATTTCTTCATAGAAGAAAACTAATTAAGTATTTAAGTTGAATTAACGATAAATAAAAAAACTTAATAAATAAAATAAATAAATAAATAAACGAAAAAACTTAAGACATTTGCCCCTGCAAATGTCTTAAGTTTCAGTAAGTTCAAGGAATTTCCATAAAATAGTGTTAAAAAAAGATGAGCGACGAGTTTTATAATCGACAAGTGCGACAAAATTATATTAAAACGAGTCGCGAAGCGACGAGTTTTAACAATGTAGGGGAGAAGACCGGCGTAGCCGGGCTGAGGCCCCTAGTCTACATATATTTCCCTTTTTATTGACAACAGCAAAATAATATACTCATATGACCAAAATAGTTTATAATAAGAAAATATTTTGTTTTGTTTTTATGATTTAATTCATTTAGATGAATATTTGGAGTTACGGGGGAACCTAAAGCTAAACTTTTAAAATGCTTCCCTTATTATTTTGTAACAGCAAAAATGTATATGATAAAAATTGTTTATAATAAGAAAACAAATATTTTTTGCTGTATATACTTTTTCGATTGGATGAATATTTGGGTAGTTACGGGGAGACATCGTAAAACTAAAATCGAGAAATATCTCATTTATTATTTACTTTACATCAAAAATGTGTATGAGGAAACATTCTTTTTTCCCTTCAATTCAGTTTTTATCATGATATATTTGGGGAGCTATGGGGAGAGCTACCTATAAACGAAGTATCTCACTTATTATTTACTTAACATTGAAAATACAACAAGAGAGTGGTTAAGAGTAAAGAAACGATTATTTTCTCTTCTACTTAAAATAGAAATATCTCATTTATCATTTACGTTACAACAAAAATGTACATTATAAAAACCGTACGGAGTACGGGTACTCCAGCTAGTTTAATATAAAATATCATGATTCATCGCTAAGGTCGCTGATTCACATTACTATATAAATATAACCGATACTAATAAAAAAATATATATATATCGATACCAGTAAAATATCGAAACAAGAAGTATCGAGTACTAAAATACTAGTATCGAAGGAAAAGTATCAATACCTTAGTAGTATCGATAGTATCGTTCCATCCCTAAGTGTGGTGATTTATGATGATGTATGATATACTGTATATCTGTGGTGCCATTTGTACTGGATATATGGAAATTATTTATATTGGTGCCTCCCATGTTTCAGATAGGAATTCTAAGCGAATTTTTTTACACTATATAGGAGGATATAAGGATAGTAATAATTTTATAATTAATGGCTTTAATACATATGATCATATATTTACATATTTAATACCTACAATTTTATACACACTGACATATGTAAATTGCACATTAATAAAAACTTTGATAATGCATATTGAACGCAGAACAGAAAAGGATTTATGACATAATTTATTCTAATAATAATTAATGCGATGAATGTGCTTGCATGAAGTTCATAATAATTGCTTCCATGTTTGGAGCAATATTGGAGATCACGAGCCGTAAATTGTTTTTGGGATCTACATATGACGTAAATTTAGTTTTGATTGAAACTGATTCGTCTTGAAGAAACCAGTTTGACTTAAGTAGGGTGTTGATAAAAATTGTATTAATATTTATATTGCTTTTTTATTCAATTTAGAATACTCATTTCCAATCAACAGCTAGAATTTCTGAGCAAATATTTGTCAGTAGAAATGTCGAGTAGATTTATTGTTTCTTTTGTGGTAATATTCAAATTTAAAATATCAAACAAGAATAGATGACGATTAGAACCTAATTCTTGATATGGAAATTTTTCGAATCATTTTGAAAAGTTTTCTTTTAGTTTTAGCATATTTAGAGTATCCTTATGTACGGATTTGGGGATGGAGGGATGGTGATGGAAAGGGTACAAGAGGACTATATGAGATGGATATTGGGGGTAGACAGAACGACACTAGAATATATTGTGAGAGAGGAAATGAAGAGGGAAAAGCTGAGAGTTGGTGCCGGAGCGGGGGCAGTATTATATGAACAGAGAGTCTGAAGGGAAGAGAATAGGAAAATAATAAGGGATGCTGGAAAGAAAGAATGAAGAAAGAACCAAAAAGAAAAATTAACGGCATGGGGAGAGACAAGAAAAGAGTACTTTTGGAGGTGTAGAGTGGACATAAGAGAAGCAGAGAGAAAGAGAAACAGAGGAACAAATATAGTAGAAGAATTGAGAAGGAGGGATAAAGAGGCACAGGAACAGGAAAGAACAGACAGAATAGACAAATCGCAGAGTGTTAGAAGATATAAAGAGATAAGAATGTGATCGGAATACCGTGATACTTGAAGGGGAAAAGAGTAAGATCAGGGGGTAGAGTCAGGATGATAGCGAGGCTAAGATGCGGCAACGAAGATAGGAACAATACGCACTGGGCAAAGCCAGAGGACAAGCTCTGTAAAATGTGCAAGGAAGAAGAGGAAACCTTGGAGCATCAAGCTAAGAGCTACTTATATATCGATATGGCAGTCTGGGAGAAAAAGATAAGCGAACTGATGAATGAGGAAAGCAAGGGAGAAAGATGGACGAGAGAACTGGAAGAAAGAAAGAAGAAGATCGGAGTGGGAAGCCGGGATGAGAATGGGAAGAAAGTGAGAGTCACTGGAGGAAGAACAAATAAATGAGTTAAAAAATATTATAAAATTATCAAATGTCAAATATTGTACGTTATTTTACTTTTTATTTAATTTTGTAATAGTTAATACCCTAAACGCTGTTAAAAATATATAGTTTTAGCATACTGCATATGTATTTCTAAAGTGATATAACTCAAAAGACTGGATTTTCGAGTTTTATCAAGCAGGTGCACCAACTTAACATAATTTCATTATGGTGACATTTGGTGATTGTTTCATGTTAATTCTTTTTGCCAATATTACTTTATTGGAAATAAATATTCTGCTTAGTTCTTAGACATGTTTTTGTTTTTTTCTGAAAAACGTACTTGTTTGAGTAATGTAACTTTAGAAATACATGTGTGATATGAGAGAATATTATATTTTTAAATAAGGAAATATTTATATTGCTATTCTTAATAAATTCTGAAAAATATGGAAACATTTCTGGCTTGCTTTTATCTAATTCTACTTGCCAAAGCTTCAATTTTACTCCAAGATTTCTTTTATTTTAGATATAAACAGTGGCGGCTGAGACAGGATGGCGCTAGGACAGTGTCCTCCTAAAAATTTTTAATAAGGAAAACTGAATTTAATATCTTAATTATACTTTAAAATTGCATTAAACTAGCTAAATATATCTGCGTATATTTATTTTTATTATTTCTAATTCAAAGATTTTTTATGTAAGTATTAGATTTAAAAAATTTAGATCTAGAAAACAATGCTACACGTTAGTGTCCCGATACAGTGTGGCCACATGTGATTTATAATGCATTTATCTACGCAAGTAATAAAAATGAACTGGAAAGGGCAACAAATTTGTTAATATGAGTAGTCTGTACGTTTTTTAAGCCACTCCTTCATCCATCGTTCTCGATTTACTAGTAGTGTCATTATTATTGACTCAGTATTACTGACATTATTATTGCTAGTGTAAGGATCGCTTTATATATGTTTCAGTCAGCAAAAAGGAAGACTGGGTCCGTCGTCTTTGTGAGTCTTCCGTGTTTGTCCAGTGATGAGGAAAAAGAGGCTTTTGAACAGATTATATAATCTACCAAATTTTCTACTATCTACTAGATTCATATTTCAGTTATTAGAACAACATCTCATTCTACCAGAATTAGTAGAAAATCTGTTAAGTTGGCAAAGCTGTTGGAGTTGTCCTTTTTTAGGGTTTTGTAGGTATGACCAAAAAACCCTTATACCGTCATTTTGTCGTCTGTCTGTCTGTCTGTCTGTCTGTCTGTCTGTCTGTCTGTCTGTCTGTTCGGTAAAAATTGTAGCCAAACGGCTAAACCTAGAGAGTTGAAATTTGGCATGCTTATACAACTCTTTGACCCGCACATAGAAAAAATACTAAAACATCTAAAAAACATACCCCCCTAAAAATATAAACAAATATGTGCTCATCGAAAACAAAAATATTTTTTTTAAATTCTGAGTAGGGTATCAAATGAAAGCCCTTAGTACGTGGATTAACGATCAAATTTCTAAGTAATGTATATTGGTGTGAACCGAAATAGTACAACAGGAATTTTTGATCAGATTATGTTTTTGGAAAATAACGCATTTTTTGTGGTTTTTGGTTCACAAAGTACAAAAGTTATACCGATGTAAGACACTCACATGTATAGCGTTCGATGGCTACAAGCGTTAAAGCGTTCTTAAACTGGCCGGAAGACGAAGGGTTTCGAGTTCGAGTACGGGGAGTGATTTTTATTTTTTCTGTTTTTTTTTGCATTTTTATTATGTTGAAATTATTTTGTCAAAATTCTAGTTATATTTTGACAAATGTTGTATTTAATTTTTATGAGCGTAAATTTAATAACCAGTCTTATTAAATGATTAACAGACGATAAATTATTTTAAAAATATCGTTCATTTTGCCGTGATTACTACAAACTAAAATTTGTCCTACACACTCAGCATACCGCCTTCACTTATTATATACCTGCGAAACCCTGAAATGTGTGAATATTCACACTTCACATCAATTTTTCTCTTATGATCTTCTCATCTAAGTCCTTATCTACCATTATACGATTGGTCCCAAATTTCGGAATTTTGTGCATGCTCTGACTGTTTCATTTTAGATTTTAGTAGTCCTTTGATTGCCCTCCTAGGCACATGTATTCTGTCTTCTGGAAATTAATGTTAAGAATAATTTTGAAAGATAAATAGTAAATGTATTATCTCTCAATAAATATTTGTAGAGTGAGATTTTTTAAGAAGTGATCTTTTCATTTTCATGAATTTCTGAGTCCACCGTATCTTAACACACACGACGACCGTGAACACAATATTGCTCAATAAATAAGTTACAACATAAAGCAGAACATTAAATTATATTTTTATTAATGACAAGAATATAGACTGAAGTTTTTCACGTCCTGTCATGTTGCGGATAATACACGTTTTATGGCAAAACACCGTATTTTTAATATGCCATTTTTATACATATTTTTATACCTAACATTAGCCATAAACTTGTTATTATCTTCAAGAATATATTTACTACACTACATAATTATAATCAGTGACGAACTTACGGGTTATGGTAAACTCTTATGCTAGTCCCAAATGTATATAGGCTATTCCAAATCTTTAAGCGGAACCAAATTGAAATATAATTTTGTTAAGTTGTCACGAGCTAATTTTGTAATGTTTGAAGTTGGTTTTTGCTCGAAGTTTTTGCAAAAAACTTCAATCAAACGTTAACAGTTACTAGAACCCAAAACATACTTCCGCTTAAACCAAAGAAATAGGCTATATATAGAAAACACTCGAATTTTTGAGCAACAGTTTTAGAAACACAACGTTTCGCTAATAAATAATAGCGAAACGTACAGAGTGATTATTTAGTGGCGAGACGACGTCACCGAATTTTACGTGTCTCCTAGCAGAAATACTGGTGAATACTATAACTATAATAACCTTGAAGAGATATAATAACCTTGATGCGCATAATCGCCTGCTACGATGTGTATGAAACGGCAAATTATTAAAACTTCCAGTGACGTCGTCTCGCCATTAAATAATCACTCCGTACATCACAAAATATCTAGCAACACTATGCATTGCTAGATATTTTTTCGGTTTGAGAAATGCTTAAAACAGGGCCGTGCGGTGATATTTAGGCGCCTGGAGCAAACATTCTTAAAAGGCCCCTTTATACTGAGGTGACAAATTATTAAAGCTGCCAACTTATCACGAATGCAATGCCAATAAAAGTACAATACTCACCATTTTTTATATATGCTTGTATTCCAAGATTTTATTCAAAGCTTAACTGAAATACCCCTTTGTAAAAAGGAATATTTTTTCTGTAAATTGTCATTAAATTTGCAAAAACGATTTTTCGGCGACATAATAAATGTTAAGCATAACGGAACAAGGATAACGAAATTAATAAATACATATTAGTGCTAATAAGTCACAGTTTTGATCACCAATAATAGTTTTGAACATAAATAATTAAACACAACTATAGTAAACAGATTTTAGTACCCTAATAATATTTATTATAAAAGTCATACACTAACATTAATTGCAAAAGACATCTTATAACTGACTAAACTCAGAACACTGAAAAATATTGCAGTCACTAAACGAGATTGTCTACTGTCTCTGGGACATATTGTTAGGTGCAATTTATTGTTTGATTAGATGCCGCAAACCTTTGATAATAATTTGCCTTTTTTATTGCGTTAAAATGCAATATACCGCCTCGCCTAACAGTCTTCTCTTTATCTATCAAAGTGCATTGTTAGTTATGTCAGAGTGGGGAGCGGAGATCTCGTCAAAGGTCGGCTCCTGCACGAATTAGGTCTAGCGCACACGACCGACTGTCGGTGACCAACTTAAATTCACGGAAGCAACGCATACGACAGTTTTTTGTAGCAGTCGGCAGGTCAACGCACACGTGAGAGAGATTGTCGTTGACCGTTCCACACCAAAAATTACGCAGTGTTGCTTTTTACTTAAGGTATCACTGAAAAAGGTGTTATAGGAGACAATTTTGGATTTATCCCATAATTAGTCAACGTTTGTTGAAAAAAACAGTTTCTTATACTATTAGATGTTTTAGTAGAGCATACAGCGACATTTTTTAACTATCGTCGAATGTTAAAAAACTCTTTTGACGAATTGCTATTCGAACTAAGATTATTAATTTCGTTTCAAGATACCGTAATGAGAAAATGCATTTCAGAAAAACAAAGATGATCAATGACATTATAATAACAAAACACTATAAAAATAAACATATGTGAAATATCTGAAAAGCGCCCTCGTGACCCAGGCGCCTGGAGCGATCGCTCCATTGCTCCATGCCACCGCACGGCTTACCCTGGCTTAAAATGTAAGGAAAGCTGGTGCAACTGGGCATGAATCTTCGAAAAGGCTGGTTACAGTGGCGTAGTGCATCGATGCACTGTCTTCTAGGCCATGCGGGCTTGGGTTCGAATCCCGGTTATGGATATTTGTGTTATACATAGGAATTTTTGATCTGATAATTATTGCGAAAGTTATCGATTTTTTTGCAACACCGTTCTTATAATATTTATCTGACTGATTAGACCTGGCTAGCTACAAATTTCATTATTTTAACATCATTGTCAAACGTTTTTGTTAAAAAACAGTATATTATGCAACGAGCATGGAATTATGGTCATTTCGCAATTCATACGAGTGAGAAATGAATATTCCATGCAAGTTTCATACTATGCTTTTTCCACGACTATAACTTTATTACTTACTTAATTTTTATTCAGTTCATTTTAAAAATTAGCAATAATTTCACAGTTGTTTTCAACCTATTTATTATGTTGCCTAGCAACGACTATGTACATTGTCATATGGAATGTAAATTCAGTTAAAATAACAATATGTGCGTCAAATGATTAAGATCAATTCTATCAAAAAATATATTTGCAAAATTCGACAACTTTAACTATATTATTTAATATTAATCCGGTTACCTTTATAAACTAACAATAATTCGTCAAATGCTTTCAACCTATTTATTACGTTGTCTAGCAACGGTCGGCCATTGCAGCTTGAACCTGTTACGTAATGAGCTTATTACGTAACAAGTCAGCGGTGTGTGATTAAAAGGAGTGGGGAATGTACTATATTTACTAATCACTGACCCGCCTGTAATGAACGTATATCTATATAGTCGTGGGAAAATACTCTTGATCTACACTAATCTACATTAATCGCAAAATCGGAGCAATGCACATTAATGTGATACTCCAGTTCACATAGAATACGAATTTCAATTCAATTCAATTCAATTTATTTTATTCTCACACATTTTATACACATGAACATTAATTACTCTGTTACAAAATACACTATGTACAAAATAATATGTACAAAATAATGTACAAAATATATATATATATATATATATATATATAATTGAGAAATAAAATAAGAAACAATGCCACAAAGAACTACAAACAGTCTGAATGTGGCTTTACACAAATATTATAAGTTTGTGTTTGTGTGAAGGTTAATGATTGTGAAATATCATATAAATTTAACCTAAAAAAAAAGAACAAAAAATAAAGGAAATGCAAGTTTTTGATCGAAATAATTAAGTTAACATAGTCATTGTTATTTTATTATATTATTCCACCACATTCCATTTAATTTACCACTAGAATACGAATTTTTGATCAGATTATTTTTTAATAATTGTGGAATTTTTTGTATCGTTCAAATAATTTACTTGAAACTTAAGTGTATATAATCAAAAAAATAAAACTATAGAAATCTAGCTTTTATATTATTTATTTAGAAATATATATAATTTTTTAGAAACATAGTAAGAGTTTTTAGTATATTTAAATTAAGTATTTTTATTTTCATAACTCTCATGCTGCCATTGTTCTGGTGTCGCTTAGTATATATACAGTTCGTTTAAATTATGTTAACGGGTGGTCCGAAGCTTCTCGGGCGTAGGTATGGCTAGAACCTTAACTCAGCCAGAAATAAGAAATTCGACTTCGGTCAAATACAATGAAGTGATTAAGTAATGAAAATAAAACTCCTGAAAAATGGAACAACCCGACTGTAGGAGTGCTGTGATCACCTTTTTTGCATCTTTTAAATCTAAAAAAATTATTCAAATCGTAAAATTTATCTAACGGATATTGAGAATGACGTATTGAATTCACTGATTGGTACTGACATTTATTCAGCAGATGAAGTTCCAGATAGCCTTATCTGTCAGATAGTTACCTAAAGGTTTAACTGAAGGCGGAAAGATCGGGCCTAAATGTATAACAATTCCAGAAACCCTCATTTTTAATTAAAATTAGAATGCTCATTCTTGTTTCTCTGGTTACCGACCGCCAACATATATAAGGGAGGTATTGAGATCATACCGATTTTGACATTTCGAGATTTAGACGGATCTCCACGAATTGAGGTCCCTACATAACGTTTTAACTGTTTTTAGCATGATGTCTGTCGGTCTGTCTGTCTGTCTGTCTGTCTGTCTGTCTGTCTGTCTGTCTGTCTGTCTGTCTGTCTGTCTGTCTGTCTGTCTGTCTGTCTGTATGTCTGTCTGTCTGTCTGTCTGTCTGTCTGTCTGTCTGTCTGTATGTATGTATGTATGTCTGTATGTATGTCTGTCTGTCTGTCTGTCTGTCTGTCTGTCTGTCTGTCTGTCTGTCTCTCCATCCTTCTGTCTGTGTACACGTGCAGAGCAAATTCGGCTAAAATGATTTTTATGAAACTTCATATTTAAGCTTTTGACATCAATGAGAGTTGATTAACTTTTGGTAAAAATCGGTTGTCTAGAAATGGGAGTTTACTCGTGTCGCTTTTAAGATATTTGCGAATATTTAACAGAAAAATATTTCGAAAAAAATCATTTAAGAAAAGTTGCTATAAAAGCAATAACTAACAAGTTTTATTTGAGATATTTTTTGATAAAACGAAACATTGTTGAAATTGTTTTCTAAATAGACCATATAAATGTGCTGCCATCTGAGAGCTGAGTCCTTTGGAAGTTTTTGACTGGTTTAAAATACATGTGGCATTACTTTTGTTACCTTAATTTTATGAACATTTTCAATTTTAGAGCAAAAAAATATGTATTTTTGAAAAATATATACTAATGTATACAGTCCAGATACTTCATATTATAGAATAATGATTTTATAAATATGTAAATAAGGATTTGAAGATATATTTATAGGTTACGTTTTTAAATAATATGAAAATCGAAATATCTTTAGTATTTATTTGATTACCACTAAGTAATCATTAATATTTTGTTTTAGAATGCATACTGGTGTATTGTTTTGCTCCAAATTGTAACCGTTACAGCTATATTCTTAATTGCAAATCTTTTCGTTTTTTGACAGATGAAAACAATAATGGATAAAATAAAAACAACATATTGTTCCTTCAAACAATTTAGATATGGCATACACACTTATTGCTATGTTACTTGCCATAATAACGATTATTAACGTAAAATTTTCAAAATTGACCTGCAAAATAATATTGTTCTGCAAAAATAATGACATATTAAATTAAAATGTATAAAATAAGAATTTTAATAAATAAATATTGACTTTTGATGTGAAGCATTCTCTTACTTTGAAAACTTAATTTATATTTTCAAAATACAATTTAACAAAAAAAAAACAACATGCTAAATTCAAATAAAAGGAAGCCAACCGCGAGGCGGCAGCACTGAATCCCATTTTGTGACGCAGTTACTAATATGGTCTATTGTTTCTAAGTATGTATTTTTTCATACTTATATGTAACGTTTCCATGGTCATGATAAATAATATCTCTGTTAGAAAATATTGGGCCAAGTTATTTCTACTGTACCGCTAGGATATTTTATACAAGTACTTTGTGATGGCGGTCGGTCCGGTGGTGGCCACAGCTGGTTTTTTTTGTTTAAATAGTGATGATATTTTTGTTCCTATCACGTATGTACCTTATAATTAGATATTTTGTTGTCGAAATAAATAACAAATAAAGGTTGTACTTGTAATTTCGTAAATGAACTTTGAGACTAAAAAAAAACCCATTCAATCTGTCATTGTCCCGATTTAACTGCAAACGTATCTGACAACCCTATCTGTACTAATATATAAATTAGTACGTTCTTGTGTGTATGTATTTTCCATCAAAACTAAAAAAGAACTGCACTGATTAAAAAAAAAAAAAGAAAAAAAATATACTTCAGCGTGTTCATAGCATTTTTTAAATTTGCCCTTTTTTATGATTCTCAGTGTTTCTGATTTTTTTTTCAAATAATTAAAATCAAGCAAAATTACCTAAAAACTTAAAAGCTTAAACTCTGTATCAGTTGATCCTCTTGTAAGTCTGGTTTACATCAACGTATTTAGAAAATTCAGCAGCCTTGAGTCTCTTTTACGCCTTAAAACTTCATAATTATTATAAATAAACTAAAAACACTGAATTGCTTATTGGACTGTGCATGTATGTTCTTTGGTCTGTGATAGTACGTAGATAGGGAGCTAGATAAGGCAGAGATATATGGTTCGTTTGTAGTGGGCATAACATGCGTCCTAGATCTATCGTTTATGTTAAAATAGGCTTGTGCTTATGACTCTCAGGCTGCCTGATTTTTAAAAAATAATTTAAATCATGTAAAATATTTATATTATCTGTCTCATTTTGTAATACGAAACTAACAGGGAAACTTCATTTTTTATGTTGTATATTTAAAATATCATCTTAGGGTGGTAATTCTGAAGTAACACCTTTCAAAATATTTGACAATTCATAATTGACATTAAATTATATGTCAACTTACAAACACAAAATTGTATAAAACACAAATTGACAAGTATTTGAAATATATTTTATACAACCAGAACACAAATTATGAATAAGCGAAATAAGATGAAATAAATATTTGTATATAATTCAAAATATTAGACATGTCAATCACAAATTTGACATGTCAATTTGGTATCTGACATGTAGTTTTTGAGTGACTATAACTAGAGCCCTGCAAATCCGCGGGCATCCGCGGATTATCCGCGGATATCCGCAACTTTTCTGCGGATGCGGATAAATTATCATTTAAACCATGCGGATGCGGATCGGATGCGGATTAAATGTCATATCCGCTTATCCGCAATATCCGCGTGAACATTAAATCTTCGGTGTGTTCTGACTACGCAGTCCTCGGTTATTTTCGGTTGTCTGTATATACATGATATTTTGTAGTATTCAATCTCACTTTATGTTATTTTTATCAAGACAATTGTCCATGATCAAGACTGAGTTGAGACAATCAACTTAACTTTCTTTTTATTATTGAATATATTATAGAAAATAATATTTTGGACAAAAGTTTCCTGGTACACTTTCGACGTAATTCTTCCTAACCCTGCTCTAATTCTGGCTTTTAAATATGATAAAGGTTTTTTTTACATAAAACGGATTAGTAAGTTTTATTTAAATACCAAAATTTACCTATATAATTTTTTCTCGAAAATTTTATTATGTAACCTGCCAATTTTTAATACTACCCGAAGTAAAAAGTCTTGCAGATCCCAAAAATTTGAAAAATGACACATGTTGCTATTTGAAAAAGTTGCAACGCCATGCGCGAAATGGCGTAAGAGAATTACTTGATCCTAAAAATATGAAGCACCTTCTATGAAGTAACTTTTCTGATTTTTTTTTAAAATTCAATATTAAAAAAAGCAGCACGCCACTTACTCCCTACGAAAAAGAACGCTTAGGCCCCCTAAAATTGTTATCTCTCTCTAGATTTAAATAAGTTCTTAGCGCATCTAGGCCTTAAAACTTTTGGGGTCCCTTAGGTTAGGTTAGTAATAAATAAGCTGGAAAATCCAAAAATTTTCAGTAGCGTTTTAGAGCAGAGATTACCTTAACAGGCGAAATATGTTAGTTCTTTCCAAACTGACAGCAAAACCTGTAGTGCGGATAGTGCGGATATTTTTGCGGATGCGGATCGAATGCGGATTTGTTATTTACAAAAGCTGCGGATGCGGATCGGATGCGGATCATGGATGTGCGGATGCGGATCGGATGCGGATACAGAAAAGCTTATCCGCGCAGGGCTCTAACTATAACCTCAGTATAATGAAACTTCATCAAAAATGTAAAATCCTGATTTACAAGTTTACATTGTTTCAAAAAAGTCTATTTACACCACAACAGTCACCAAAGTAACCAGATTTAGTTTCGTATTACAAATTGAGACAGATTATAATTATATGGTAATAATTGCCTGAAAACATAAATACTTACAGGGCTATTCAGAGACAACATTTTAAACACTGTTTAAAATTTAGACAGTATTTAATTTATTTATGTATTCAGAAACATAGTATTATCTGTCTCATTTAGTAATACGTAAGTAACAGGGAAAGTTTATTTTTTATGTTGTATATTAACAATACATTTATAATATTATCATAGTATTGGTTCACACGGATACGCAAAAGTCTGTTTACACCACAACAGTCACTAAAGTAACCAGATCTAGTTTCGTATTGCAAATTGAGACGGATTATAACTATTTTGTTAAACAATATCTAAACTAAACACTGTTTAAATAAAGATAGCTGAAAATTGTGCAAGTTGGTAATAAAATAATTGAACTTAACTTTGCCGGTCACCATGGCGTAGTGGTTAGTGTAGCGATACACTGGCTTCTAGATCATGAAGGCTCGGGTTCGAATCCCGGTTATGGCATGGAATTTTTCAAAAATAAATGCATCTCCTGGATAATGGCCTTAGCAGCTAAGCCAAAAATAAAAAAAAAAAAAAAAAACTTAACTTTGGTCTCTTTCTAATTTTTATGTGCTAGAAAGAGGTAGAATATCCATCAACGAAATAGCTCTTATGTACTTTCTTTTTTTACGACACTGTAAAGTCGCTATTGTTCTCTTTCTTACACATTATACTGCAGTAAGAGTGATTTCTGAATAAATAAATGATATACGTCCAATATTATATGACAATGGCTGGACCGATTTTAAAAAATTGATGTGAAGTGTGAATTTTCACACATTTCAGGATTTTGCAGGTATTTAGTAAGTGAATGATGATTATTGGGGATGCCGAAACAAATTTTATATTAAATTTTTTTTTTTGTTAATTTTAATTCAAACGCCTACCTAATACCATTATTTAGGTTTCTAAATATGTGCGGTATTTTTTTTTTATATAGCAAGTTTCATTAAGAATTTTGAAAATTGCGCCTGTGGCTTCCATTGGTTGTTATAAGTCCTCTCTGATTTAGTGTAGGTACATTGAAACAGAATTAAATTATAATTTAAACAATTTGCACTGGTTATTAAATTTACGCTTTTAAAAATTAAATGCAACATTTGCCAAAATGAAACTAGAATTTTGAAAAAATAATTTAAACAATATAAAAATTAAAAAAAAAAACAAAAAATAATATTGTCTCTTCTCGCAGGGTTCGATCCCTTTCGGATCGAGTTACTTGGGTGAAAAGCCAGCGCCAAAACCACTAGACCAGCATACACGTTCCAGTGTGGCGTGTTACAAAGCTATAACGTGTACATTATTAGCTAAAAATCACAAAAAAAGCGCTTTTTTCCAAAAACGTAATCTGATCAAAAATCCCTGTTATACTATTCCGGTTCATACCAATGGACATTACTTAGATTTTTTTCAGGTTTTTAGTTTAAACCATCTAGGCCACAGGGTGTGGGACAAAATTTTTTTTGCACAATTTTGGCAAAAATCCCTTCAAAATAATTTATTTTGCAAAAATAAAAATTTGATCGTTAATCCACGTACCAAAGGCTTTCATTTGATACCCTACTCGATGGGCACATATTTGTTTATATTTTTAGGGGGATATGTTTTTTAGATGTTTTAGTATTTTTCCTATAAGCGGGTCAAAGAGTTGTATAAGCATGCCAAATTTCAACTCTCTAGGTTTAGCCGTTTAGCTACAATTTTTACCGAACAGACAGACAGACAGACGACAAAATGACGGTAAAGGGTTTTTTGGTCAAACCTACAAAACCCTAAAAAGAATATTTGGTGCACCTACCTTACCTATTTCGGTATATGGTATGTACGTTTTTAAGAGGTATTGTATAAGTAATTTAAAAATTATTTTCTCGAGAACGGATAGACCAATTTTAAAACTTTTTTTTTTAAATTCAATTCAATTTATACCTTGAATAAACCCCGGTGGTTTCATAATTTTAATATGCCATTTGCTCCAATAATAGATGGACACCCTGCCATATTATAAAAATTTCTCATTTCTTTTTCTTCATGTAATTTTATAATGCATCTTATTTTAGAGCCAACGTAACTGAAACGTCCTGAATGTCCCCTACTGAAGTATCTTAATTCGGATAATAATTTTTATTTTGAATCTATATGTCCCTTATATGTCACATGATTAATTTCATTTTCAACAAGGTGGTGTATAAAGTAGCTCCCTGTGTAGAAAAAAGGTATTTTTCACGAAAATTTTTATCACTATGATTATCATAGGGATTTTCCCTGTCCATTTAAATTCTGACTAAATTTGTATACATAAACTCATTTATATCCTTCACTTCTTCAATATCTTCTAAATATTCTTTCATTGAATCATTCTCATTTAGAAAACTCACGTAGATAATAATCTTAATACACAAATTTAAACTACCCATATACGTTGTTTAAAAAATGTTGATTAAATTGTAACTTAACTACGGTAACTAGAATGAAATGTTGTCTCTGAATAGATAAAATCAACTTAACCACTGTAACTAAGAAAAACAGTGTTTAAAAATAAAATAGGGTTTAAAAATTGTCTTTTAATAAGAAAAAAAAAAAAAAATAAAATAAATAAAATAAAATAAACACTGAATTTAGGCAGATTGCCATGTTAAGTGCATTGTTCACTGAGAAATTAATCTGGGGGAAACAACCAGAATTTCACCTATTTTTAATACAAAATGTCTCAAATGTCGATATTTCTCAAAAAATAAAAATTATAAATGTGCTTTACTTAACATTTTATAATAATAATAATAATATATTTTTTTTTTTTTTTTAATTTTTAATGGCCTTTGCTACTGTGGCAATTAGCCAGGACAATTTTTGTTTGAGAAAATTTCCATGCCATAACCGGGATTTGAACCCGAGCCCCCATGGTTGGTAGTCAAATGAGCTGACCACTACGCCATAGCGACCGGCAATAATTTTATTTAACCTTCATATACAAAATACAATTATGTGTGGGTGTACATGCATGCATTGATGTGATAGGCATAGTCATATTTGTTTACGTGCGAAGTAGAATGGTGTGGAATAGGAATGACGATAATTAGAAATTTATGGAACCGGGTACCCGCAACAATTACCCGGGTATTACCCACTATCCGTTAATTACCCGTTACCCGTTAACTACCCGTTACCCATTAATTACGTGCTACCAGATAATTACCCGCTATCCGCTAATTACCCGTTAATATAAACAAAGAAAAGTAAGTATAGCAAAATTGATGTTTCACAGATTTCAGGGTTTTGTAGATATTTAATAAGTGTAAGAAGCTAACAGAATGCTGGATGTATAAAACTAAATTTTTGATAAACATTTTTTGAACATTTTTATTCGTTATTTGAGTACTATGAACTTAGATTTAATTTTTTTAAACTAAATTTAATTAATAAGCCATAATTTAACCATAAATTAAAAAAATAATGAATTTCTCTTGTACGTTTCCGGCTCAGATCAATGTACATTACCAATAATTTTTTCAGATTTTTGGCCAAAATCGCGTTAAAACAAATAAATTTAAAAAAACAACTCTTCGTTTCTTAATCTACGTCTTCCTTTTAATTCCTTCCTAAGAGCTTCCTTTTGATACCACACAATAAATTTTCAATAACGACACAAAAAATTCGATATTTTTCGAAAAACTCATCTGATTAAGTTTTTTGACATATATTAGTAAAATTTTAATAAAAAATATATTTATTTTTTCATTAAATACATATTTGTTTATATTTATTTCGTGATGTGGTTTTTGAACTCTTAATATTTTTCCTACATGTGGGTCAAAGAGTTATATAAGCATGCCAAATTTCAACTTTCTATCTTAAGCCGTTTGGCTAAACCTACCTTTGATGACCTAAAAAAAAGGTCCTCACTTCTAAAATACAAGTGACGACCTAAAAAAAAATCTTCATCTCTATTTTCTAGTGTGTTTGTGTTTTTATTTTTATTTCCTTCCTTCTTAGGGGGCGCCCGGGCCCCCGGGCCCCTCCCCTAAGTACGCCACTGAGTGACTTTATAAGGGTTTTTTGGTGGTCATACCTATTAAACTCTAAAAATAAGCACAGGTGTATTAGGAATACGCATACTTAATTCCTACTACTGCAACCGAGAACAAAATAATCACAGATAAATATGTGCTCAAAATACCTCACATAATTACCCGTTAATTATCCGCTACCCGATAATTACCTGCTAATTACCCGATACCCGTTAGTTAACGGGTAATGAGTAGATAACGGGTAGCTGGTATTCAAATTCGGAACCGGGTACAACCTTAACGGGTCGGGTAGTGGGTACCCGGGAACCCGTCGTTATTCCTAGTGTGGAAGTTATCATATCAATGAAATACAAGAACAGTATAAAATAAATAGTAGGAAACAACATAATAAATACAATAAAATACAGTAAACACATTAAAACACAGTAGGATATTAATTTCTTTAACAATTCTCAAGAATTAAATAAAATACTAAATTGAAATATAATAGAACACAATAAAATAATATAAAACACAATAAGATACAATAAAACGCTGATTATTATTACTTTACATTCTATCAGGTCGAAATATAAAATGTTAAAAATAGTCAAAAGTAATAAAAAATTAATAAAATAGAGTACAATAGAATGTAATAAAATACAATAAAATAGAATAAAAAACAGTAAAATACAATAAAATACAATGAAATGTTGATTATAAATTTAAAATCTATCAAGGCAAAATATAAATTTTTTAAAATAATCGTAAATTTAATAAATTAATAAAATATTGTGCAATAGAATAGATTATATTAGATTTATTTACCTTCATGCAATAATTCAATTTATGTAGAGGTCGATAAAGTAAAAGATAAATTTAAAAAAAATAAATAAATAAATAAATTTAAAAAAATAAATAAATAAATAAAATAAGAAATGCGTATACAAGAGAGGAAAATATTAAAATTCATTGAAACTGTATATATTTTTTTCTAGGAGATAGCGTTTTAACTTTATTTTGAAAGCATTTATATTTTTTGTGGAGCTGATATCTTCCGGTACGCTATTATAAAATTTACATCAATTAAAAAATGCACATTTTTGATATCCTGATGTACTGTGAGCTTCAGGCAATAACAAATGCTTATTTCTAGTATTTTATTTATGGTGAATGTTATTACTAAATGTACTTTAATTCTTGTAGACAAACATAATATCCGCATTTATGTACAGAGCCGGGAAAGTTAAAATTGATAATTTTTGAAAGTATTCTCTACATGATTCCCTATAACTTAATGATTCTGGAATAAGGATAGCCCTTTTTTGTAAAATAAAAACCCTTTGCCAACCTGGTGATTGTCCCCAATGAAGAATTCCGTAACTAAGATGAGACTGAAAACATGCAAAGTAAAGAGATCGCAACATATCTTTACAGAGCCGCAGTAAGGAAAACTTGCGCTAGGGGCAAAACCGTGTTTTGGCGCCCTTGGCAAATAAATGTAAGTGATAAGCAAAAACAAGGTTGTCAACTCCTAAAATTCAAATAATGAGCAAAAAAAAAAAAAAAATAAGATCCTCACCTCCCAAAATCCAAGTGATGAGCAAAAAAAAGGTCCTTACCTTCGCAATACGGCGCCCCTTAGTCAAGCTCGTCAGCGCCCTTTTCCTTAGTGCGCTAGGGGCCATCGCCCCCTTCGCCCCCCCTTACTCCGGCTCTGTATCCTTACTACATTTATACCTTAAATATTTTAATGCATACAAACATGATGATAATTTCTGACAAATATTATTGACATGGACGTCCCATTTTAAATTACAGTCCATTGTTTTCAGTTTAACAGTATAATTTGTGGCAATGCTATTCTAGTATGTTTTATTTATTCCCTTATTTTATGCTTATTTCAGTTTCTCTGACTTGACGGTTAATTCTGTCTAAGATGTTTTCCATGTTGAGGTTTGGTTCATTAATATTATATTTTCTTCCATCAAATGTGCGACCAACTTTCTGTTAATTCTTAATTTGTGTTTGTCTAGTTTTAGGCTCATTCTGTTCGTTAAATGTGTGATTTTTTATTAGTCATCTGTTTGAACTGACATCACTCCAGTGGCGGCTCATGACAATATTGAGTGGTAGGGCCAATCTCGGGCTAATCCCTTACCCATCATTTTACCCAAAGTTTTGGATCAGCTCAGCTTGCAATACTTTATTACCTCGTTTATTACCTATTAAAAAATCAGCTGTGGCCACCACGGGACCGACCGCCATCACAAAGTACTTGTATAAAATACATTCTAGCACCAGACAAGAAATATCTTGGCCCATTATTTTCTAACAGAGATATTATTTATCATGACCATGGAAATGTTACATATAAGTATGAAAAATAGATACTAAAATCTCGAAAAAATTTCAAATTTTTTTCGTTTTATCAAAAAATGTCTCAAATAAAAGTTGTTAGTTATTGATTTTTTAGCAACTTTTGATAAATACATTTTTTCTAAATATTTCTCTGTTGTGAAATATTCGCAAAAAACTTAAAACCGACACGAGTAAACTCCCATTTCTAGTTTCCGATTCCGATTTAAGCTTAAATATGAAGTTTCATAAAAATCCTTTTAGCTGAATTTGCTCTACACATGTACACAGACCGACAAACAGACAGACTGACGGACGGACGGACAGACAGACAGACATCATGCTAAAAATAGTCAAAACGTTATGTAGAGACCTCAATTCGTGGAGATCCATCTAAATATCAAATCAATCTCAATTGTCAAAATCGGTATGATCACAATACCTCCCGTATTATATCTTGGCGGACGGTAAAAACACCGACACAAATTGACAAATTGAGAACTCATTTAAAAATGTAAAATGCATTAAGTACTTATCTACCTAAATATGGATATTTTAATTAAATTGCAGGGACTTACCAAAATGTCAGGTAGCAGGGTGTCTTGTTAATCGAATACAATTTATGATTATGTTTAAAACATACCTGTTTTTGTTAACTCTTTCGTTGTGTTCTACTACTGCGTTTCTATAGGCTGAGTTCAACTGGGCTAAAATATTTGATTCTTCAACCATAAAAAAACTAAAAACATTGTTCATAGGTACCTTCGGTTTCTCATGCGTTTTAATTTTTTTCCCAGTTGTGCACTAAATCCGTAATACCATTCTTCGTCCATGTTAATTCTCCTCCGAAAAAACGCAAGGAAAACAAAAAACGGCTTGCTTTTCGTCGCATCCGTACATCCAATTGTTCTTTAAGTAAATGTTGCAATTATATTTTCTTGACCTTGTTTTAGAAGCCGAGGCAGAAATGTTTTGAGGTTTTGAAATGTCCAAATACAAAAACGGTCTTCCCAGCTGTTTTATTTCGAGTTTTTCCTCGAGGGAATACTATGAAAATGTTTTTTTCAAAAGATTACTGATATTGTTCATTTCTAATAGTAACACAAAACAACACACACACACGGCACAGTAAAAAACGCATTTTAATACGCGATGCTTTCTACATGCAACCGTAACTCGGGCCAAGATCTAGCTGGCACGCTTTAAGGTAATTTTACCACATAAACTGACCATCCGCTCTTACCCGCCAAAACGGAGTTAGTTCCGATTTGGCTCGCCTGTCTAAATAAATATAAAGCGTGCTTCGTCGCATCAAATGCATGGCAATAGCAGCGTTCCGTAATTAAACGAGTGTATGTTTATTTGTATTTATCGGTATTTTTAAAGAAAATAGAAACTTTTCAATGATTAATTTGTGATGGTGTTGCCATAATTTTGCAATGGTAGAGCCATAGCTCCTTGGCTCTTGATGAGGAGCCGCCACTGCATCACTCACTCTAGTTCTTCTACTCAGTACTTAAGCTTGGTAACTTCCCCACATGCACCTGTGTAGTGCGTTTTGCATGCATTACAGATATCTGTAATACATCCAATGTGACCAAGATTATTAAAGTAAAGGTTGTCTCGTAACTTGTAGTGGTGGGGGTAATAATGAGACGTCAGTCTTTGTTTATCGTATATGTTATATACACGTGAAGTTTGAATTTTTTCTATTAATATAAAAATATCGTTTAATTTTTTGATTTTCTACTGGCTTTAATTTAATAAACCGAAAAGAAGCTACCTTCGCAATGTGGCGCCCTTTTCCTTGGTGCGCTAGGGGCCGTCGCCCCCTCCGCCCCCCCTTTCTGCGGCTCTGCTAACATTAAAAACTACATTAAACAGAAAAGAATCATTCTTTCATTCGAAACCACTTTACTTATTAAGTAAATAATAACTGAAATATTTCAAGAGTATAAGTAGCGCTTCTCATGCTCCAACCCCCAAAAAAATCATCTTATTGAACATAAAAGGAATGTTTCTTCGTTCTAAATAAATTTTCTCACATTCATTTTTGATGTGAAGTGAAATATTTCAATATTTTAGGGTGTCCCCAAGTAACTATCCTGATATTCATTAAATTGAAAAAATGCATAGAACAAATTAGATTTGTTTTCTTATAAACAATTTTTATTGTATAGTTTTTTCTGTTAAGAAAGTTCTGTTTATAAATGAAATATTTTAAGTTTTTTAGTATCAGTTTTAACCCAGCAACACCCCCAAAGAAAGAAAATTTTGAGATACCATGCCTATATTTGATCCTGGTTCTACTCTATTGTACCAAATTTAGTTAAAATACGTCCAGCCGATTTTAAAAACTGATATAACCTCCAATTTTATTAATTTCTGTATTATTGTAGCAATTTGTTTTTCTATTTTTAATTAAATATTCCTAAAATTATATTTGTATTCGATTTTATAATATTTATTAACTATAATACGAATACCCATCACCTTACATTTTATATAAATCAGTATAAAATTTCCTGAGGTTTTTATTTATAATTTATTCAGTAGAAATGTCTTGAAATAAATATCTATTATGAATATAGGTAATGAAAATATTTAAAAACTTGCAACATCTATATTAATTGTGTATGCTAGTTTGAACTATGCATACATGTGACGTATTCCTTCTCACGCTTTGATTGGTCAAAAGTTACGAGACAACCTTTACATTAATGATCTTGCTTCTACTCAGTACTTAGGCTTGGTAACTTCCCCACATACATATGTGTAGTGCGTTTTGCATGTATTACAGATATCTGTAATATATGCATTGTGACCTACTATTTTAAGTGGATTTTGAACTACGTTTTTTGGGGAAATTCTCGTGGGTAAATTTACCTGGCTAGCCAGCCCTCTGCTTTCTGAGGGGTAACGACTGGGAAACAATTTGAAAAATATTTGCCGGCACCGAGAGTTGAATATGGTACCTTATACACAGCTAGCCACACACCAACCAACCGCGCAACAGTCGTCCCCTAAACTGATATATAATTATTCTTTATTATTTGTTTCCTCAGGTTTCTATTTTCGTTGCTTCTATATTTTCCTACTACCTTTTGCTAATTTCCAATTTGTATTTATCTCTTTCTAGGACTCTGTTCTTCTACAAATATGTATTTTTTATGTTAATCTATTGCTACCATATAGTTCTATGTTCTGTGTTGCAACTTCCAATTTTCGTTGGTGCTTGTATTTTTTTCCTATCTTCTTTTAATTCTTGATTTAAATCCATCTTATTTAAAACCCAATTTCTCCTTCAAAGGTATACGTTTTACATTAATGTAACATTAAAATAGAATGCGACAAATACTTTCTACATACTCTATTTTCTGTTCCATCAAAATTATATTTTTGTTGCAACTTCTGTTTATTTGATATTTATACATTTACAGAAGTTTAATAATCTTTGGTTTTAGGTCTTTGTTGTTCTTTAAATGTTCAGAATGTTGATCTTTTTGGTTATGCTGTCAACTAATTATGTTCTTTCTTTCATAAAATTTCTATTTTCGTTGCAAGCGCACACGATCAAGTACAAAAAATAAAAGCCATTTAGCAACGTATTTTTGATAGATATAGTTGTTTCAATCATTTGTACATGCTCATGCCTGTTTACTTGACATATCTGAATTGTGCTGACAACTAAAGAAAAAATCAGTTGATTCATTTTGAGTGTACTTGTGCAGGGGTTCTTAAACTTATATAGTCCGGGGACCCCCTCTTGAATTTAACGTCGCCTTAGTCATTTTACGTCGTTTTTGCGACTTAATTTATGGCTCAATAATCTCATAGGCACTACGTTATAATAAATATTGGTAAAAATGTATCGCTGGTTATTTTATTTAATGGTCTTGTGCATTTATAGAGATGCACATTTTTATTAGCACGTATAATAAAAAACATAAAATGAATAAAAATAGTAGTAAGAAGAATTAAAAAAGTTACAAATTACAAGACGTTTGACTCATACAAACATTTCTTGGTCAAATATTGGCAAAATAGATCTAGATTATAATATGTTTTCTGTAACTAATTTGCAGTTGAATAAAAATAATTATATTTTTACTAATTATTCTTTAGTTATGTTAATAACTAGTTAGGTAACAACAAATACAAAAAGTCTTGACCATGTAGGATTTTCATTAAATGAGTTAATGTCAAAGTTGTTTCGCGGACCCCAGTTTAAGAACCGCTGTACTAGTGCTAGTACAACAAACATGGCTACGAGAGCTGGCAAAACTTTAACATTTTGTATTAAAATTGTATTACTACCCTCTGATTTGACGTTTTTGCACTATAAACTAATCGTTTTACTCTTTATTCATACAAAACTTCTATCTTAGCCTTAATCCGCATTCAGAGCTTTTTAAATTAATACATTGTAGACTGTTCGTTGTTCCGCTGTAAGTTATGTTTTTATGCACTGTTTTAACGTTCTACGTACCGTTCACAGCAAGTTATAAATTAATGTGTTACGAATAGTCCGACATCTGTGTGTCTTTAAACCAACTACATGGCTTTGTAGAATGTTTTCTATGTATTATCGTTTTTATAATTCTATTGTTATAGATTTTTACTAACTAAACCTAACCTAATTACCTAAACTGATCATATTTACTGTTCGTCTTTGTAATTTTGGGTGAGATTTGTTGTAATCGGTGCATTGTTAGGTTATGTAAAGGCATACAATGTAAACGTTCTCTACGATATAGACTGAGATAAATGTGTTTATATGTATGTTTATATGTATATATGAACATATTTACTGCCCGTCTTTGTAATTTTGAGCGAGATTTGTTAATGATGACATTATGCTAGGTTATGTAAAGTAAATTGACCATATTTTTTTGTTCAAATTTAGGACGAGAGCTTATAGACGCCCCCCCCCCCCCGTTAATTATTCAAATATAATTGTTAAATTATTTTTTTAAATACAAATTATATACAATAAATAAAAATTACCAATCACAGATAATTAGCTTAAATTATTAAAAGGAACATTATTAAAATCACAGTATTTTTTAAATGAATTCAAAATTTATTCATTAAAATTCCTCAGTGGAAAGCTTTTTATATTTTTTCTGACTATGGATCTTTTTGAGTACATCTTTTTTGTTTTGAAGCATTTTATAAAAATGCGCACAGTTTTCTTCATAATTTACTTTAATCATTAATATTGCTTTTAATGTGTCTACATTAACTTGAATCTTGTCATTTGTCCAAAAGCTGTTCATCAATACCCTTTCGATTTTTTTTTTTTTTTATTCAAGTTTTATAAAAATAATTTTAGTTGAAATATATTCAAAATAAATATTGATAATAAGTACCTTTTCTAAAATTATGGACAATTCGGGACAAAAAACTCTAATTCGGGTCAAATATTACCTATGAAAAAAATCGGGATGCCAGGTGGAAATTCGAGACAGTCCCGGCAAATTCGGGACGTATGTTCACCTTATGTAAAGGCATACGATAACTACGGTGTCACTGATAGACAGAGATAGCCAATGTGATTATATGTCCGTCTCATGAAAACATCTCACTAACTATAAGTTTAGAAAATTATCCACAATCCACAACGAACAACGTATTAAATTTAGAGGTCTGAACGGTTTCACGTCTTACCATATGACTAACTTCTGGTTACAGTAAACAGAATACAAGCTACAGTCTATATGCTATTTTAAGAGCTCTGAATGCGGCTTATCTTATTTAAACTCAAAACATTTTTTTTTTCAGCAATAAAAAATCCAAGTGAAGGAGTTAATTCTAAATATGCAGAGGTTTGCAGAGGTTGCAACTGTTGTTTCTAGACCCCTGTTGTTTATTTAAAGTTCAAAATGTTTATCACTTGAGTGTCGTCAAATAATTATATTTTCCATCTTTGTTTCGTCTTATCGTCTTTTGTAAATTCTTAATATACAATTGTCTTATTGTAGGTTTCACTTCTTCTTCAAACTTGTAGTTTTTATGTCCATATCTCTGATTATGTCTTCAAATATTTTTATGTTTTTTATTTAATCAAGTTTCCAGTTTATTTGATGCTTTTATATATTTCTATCTTCTTTTATTAATTTTTGATTACCAATCGTCTTGCTGTAGGCTTCATTTCGGTTTTAAAATGGTAGTTTTTACAAGTCAGGCCGACATAACCAGTGAATGTCGAGAGTGGAGCGTGGAGAGTATTTTTGTTCTTTGTTTCATCAGATTTCTATTTCCGTTGCTGGCTTCAATTGTTATTTAAGGTTATATTTTTTATGTCTCTGGTTATGCTGTAAAATTCGATGTTCTTTGTTCCATCAGGACCCCATTTTCCTTGCAACCTCTCTTTCTTCCTATCTTTCTCTCTTGATAAATTGATGATTAAGCCTTAATTGACATTTTACTTTGTAGTTTGTCTTGGCTGTAAGCTTAATAGTGCAAACATGAGACGTTGTTTATTCCCATTAAGATTTAATTATCGGTTTATCTTGATTTTATATTATTGAACATTTTTAGTTACGCTAGGTTCAAACGGGTTACATATTACTAACGGCTTGTAAGTTTTACCAGTTGCCAAAACTTGAAGTGTGAATTTTCACAACTTCGGAGTTTCGTAGGTCTTTAGTGTTGCCTCAATTAATTCTTAAAATGAATTTTTACAAGGTTAATCGGAATATATAATCGTGTACAATTTCAAAGGTGGTTTGCTTGCGAAAGAGTGTATCTCCGAAATTTTTCTGAGAATTGTCCAAGCCGGAGCACAGTGTTTCGTTGGTATAAACAATTTGAGATGATGATCCTCGTTCTCGAAGGCCCCGTTACTCACATATACAGGGTGTATCAGCCAAGTGGCTCACCATTGCTATCTTTGTTAATAATATAGATAGAGATTCGTTTAAATGGACAAAGTTAGAGTATTTTTGTAGGAAATATTACGACAGACTAATATTTTTGTATGTTTCGTTGACCAGATATTTTGAAAATAAACATTTTTTAAAATGGAATACCCTGTATATTGTTAGGCCATTGGAATAACGATTTTTTTGTCTTTATAAAAAACTAAATATGTTTATAATGAATTTTTTTTAATAACGGAGATATCAACGTTACAAACTTATAAAATTAGTACGATTAAAAATTTACATATGATAAAAACAAAAGTAAAAATTACCAAGTATTTTGGTTACAAATATTGTTCGAATAAATATCCATCACTGTTTAAACACAATCTTATTCTTTATTTTATGTTTCGCATTACATTGCCTAACATTTTTTAGAAATTTTGCTGCAAGCAAGAGATATTGTATTTTTTAGTTCGTCTAAATTATTAATTGGATCTCTATAGACTGTATTTTTCTGAAATCCCCAAACAAAAAATTTAAAGATGTTAAATCAGGAGATCTAGGAGGCCATTTAATAGGTCCATTAGTACCAATCCACTTGTCATATTTATTTTGTAAGTAATTATTTACAAGATAGGCTTTATGTGCAGGTGTACCATTATGTTGAAAATACTTCAAATTAATTCTGTTAGCTATGGGCACGTCGTCAAATAAATCATGAAAACTATTTTCCAAAAAATCTAAATAATTTACAGTAGAAGGAAATTTGACTCCTTCATAGAAATACGGCCCTATTTCGTAGAATTCCAAGCATGTGTATTTTCTCGTAAAATATCTCTTGCTTGCAGCAAAATTTCTAAAAATAAAGAATAAGATTGTGTTTAAACAATAGTGGATATTTATTCGAACAATATTTGTAACCAAAATACTTTATAATTTTTACTTGGAAAACTTTAAAAAGTGTTATTAAGAAAGATGGTTGTGAAGAATATAATAATATAATATTCGGAGATTCAGTTGTCAATGATCAGTTAACTGTAGCAAACGCCTTTAATGAATATTTTATTAATAGTATTATAGCCACATTGGCAAATAAAAGTAGCCCAGATGACATCAACATAAAATTTTTAAAAGAATATTTTGATAATGTATGGGATCCTTTGCTTCACTTTATAAATGTTTCATTGGAAGAAGGTAAAGTACCTGATGCATTGAAAACAGCAACAATTATTCCCATCAGAAAAGTTGCTGGGACGAATAGAAGTGATGAATTCCGACCAATAAATATGTTGCTGGCAATTGAGAAAATTTTGGAAAAGGTGGTGTACGAACAATTGGTTGATTTTGTTAATGAACATGGTTTATTAACTATTTATCAATCTGGTTTTCGCAAAGGTTTCAATTGTGAAACGGGTTTGCAATACGTGTTGAATGACTGGAAAGAGGCTATGGAGAATAATTTGGCAGTTTGTGTTGTTTTTTTAGACTTAAAACGTGCTTTTGAAACTGTGAACCGCAGCCAGTTAATTGAGAAACTGTGGAAGTATGGAATACGAGGTAAGGTGTTAAAATGGTTCATGGATTATTTAACTAACAGAAAGGAGAGAGTGAAATGTGGTCAAGTGTTTTCAGAAGAGAAAGACGTAAATATAGGAGTACCACAAGGCAGTATACTCGGTCCACTTCTATTTGTATTATATTTAAATGATATATCACATATTTTTAAATTTTGTAAGTTTCATCTCTTCGCAGATGATACAATCATTTATCACAGTGGTGTTGATTTACAAAATGTGATTGGTCTAATTAACATAGAGTTAAATGCATTAAATGATTGGTTTTGTGGTAACAAATTAAAACTAAATGTAAAAAAAGACTAAAGCCATGGTAATGTGCAATAGTAATTTATATAGTGTTTTTAGAGATAGTCAATTGAAAATAAAAATTAATGAAGAAGTAATAGATGTTGCGCCAACTTCCAAAAACATTACAGGAGATCCATGATGCCAAAAATATTCAGAAACACTGATTTTTATCATCAGATTGTATTGCGTTTACTATATTCGCGTCCCAACTACGTACTTATGACTAGAATATGGTCCTTTTTTACTAATTAAAACAAAAATCAGCTTGATTAAGGGCCACGGCAACATTTTCAGCCAGATACCCCATGTAAGCTTGATCCGCCTTTGCTTGACGAGTCACGAAAATTATGTTGCGGGCCGCATGCGGCTCGTGATCGTAAGAAGG
Source organism: Liopterus haemorrhoidalis (assembly GCA_963971575.1). NCBI lineage: Eukaryota > Metazoa > Arthropoda > Insecta > Coleoptera > Dytiscidae > Liopterus > Liopterus haemorrhoidalis. Next base: position 132,701,148 of record OZ020611.1, read on the forward strand.
GGGGGGGTTCTTATAGATAAGCATCATAAGTGCCTCCCCTCCTAACCATGAGTTCTGCATACGAAACTGATCTTAATGTCAATCTTAAAATTAATGGACAAAACATTTTTCTGGAAAACACTAACGATATTTATTAAAAATTAAACAAGTACATATTTTTTGAGAATGGACAAAATTAAATGGTGGGTCTACTGTGATGTTTTGTGTTTGTTTTTAATAGCATGGCGCCGGCAATTTTATATTAATTAATACTACTATTCATTTTGAAAAATATAGTGACATTATTTCTGAAAATTTAGAAAAATCAGTGCTCAAAAAGAGCACAGTCGAAAATTGTGTCTTTCAACAGGAAAATGTGCCAATACAAAAATCAAAGAAAGTCATTGTATTTTTCGATGCCGACGATATTAATATACTGAAATAACTTCCAGAGTTCGGATTTAAATCTGATGGAAAATTTGTCAACAGTTTAAACCACGAAGTGCCTACCGCCGAAAAGTTAAATAAAGTAATTATTTTTAAGAGTTAAAAAAAATGGAATGCTGTCTCACGCAAAAAAGGTTGTACACATTTTAACCAAATTTTGCACGATGATGGAATAGAACCAAAATTCGAACACAGACTATATGGTATCTCAAACTTCTAATTTGGAGTAGGATGTTTGGGGCTAAAAACTTAAAATATCTTCCTTATTATTGACTACACAGAAAAATGTATATGGTAAAAATTGTCTATAATAAGAAAACAAATCCTGTTCTTCATGCATTTTTTCAGTTGCATTTAGGGGGAAGCCCTAAAACTAAAATCGAGATATATTTCACTTATTATTGACTTAACAACAAAATCGCATATGACAAAAATAGTTTCTAAAAAGCAATATTCATTTCAATGCATTTTTACCGACCGCCAACATACGTATATAAGGGAGGTATTGTGAACATACCGATTATGACATTTCGAGATTTCGATGGATATTTACGAATTGAGTTCCCTACATAACGTTTGCCTATTTTTAGCATGATATCTGTCGACATGTATATCTGTCTGTCTGTCTGACCGTCCGTCTGTCTGTGTACACGTGCAGAACAAATTCGGCTAAAAGGATTTTTATGAAACTTCATATTTAAGATTTTGACATGACATCAATGGCACGAGTTGATCAGCTTTTCGTAAAAATCGGTTGACTAGAAAGGGAAGTTTACTCGTGTCGATTTAAAATTTTTTGCGAATATTTAACAACAAAAAATATTTCGAACAAATTTATTTAACGAAAGTTGCTATAAAATCAATAACTAAAAACTTTTATTTGAGACATTTTTTGAAATGTCTCGAAATATTTTTAAAGTATTTTTTCTATGTAACGTTTCCATGGTCACGATAAATAATATCTCTGTTAGAAAATATTAGGCTAAGTTATTTCTACTCTGCTGCTAGAATGTGTTTATACAAGTACTTTGTGATAGCGGTCGGTCCTGTGGTGGCCACAGCTGATTTTTTCATTTAGCCCAGTATTTGCGAGTTAGGGGGTAACACTAAAACTAAAAATCTTGAAATATCTCCTTTATTATTGATTTAACAGCAAAACACATATGACAAAATTTGTTTATAATAAGAAAAACAAAATAATCTTTTGTTCTATGCCTTTTTACCGACCGCCTACATATATAAGGGAGGTATTGTGATCATACCGATTTTGACGTTTCGAGATTTCGATGGATCTCCACGAATTGAGGTCCCTACATAAAGTTTTTAGCATGATGTCTGTTGGTCTCTCTGTCCGTCCATCTGTCTGTCCGTCTGTCTGTCTGTCCGTCTGTCCGTCTGTTTGTCCGTCTGTCTGTCCGTCTGTCTGTGTACACGTGCAGAGCAAATTCGGCTGAAAGGATTTTTATGAAACTTCATATTTAAGCTTTTGCCATCAATGGCACGAGTTGATCAACTTTTGGTAAAAATCGGTTGACTAAAAATGGGAGTTTACTTATGTCGATTTTAAAATTTTTGTGAACAGAGAATATTTCGAAAAAATTTATTGAACAAAAGTTGCTATAAAAGCACTAATTAATAACTTTTATTTGACACGTTTTTTGATTGAAAAATTTCGAATAATTTTTGTAAAATTTTTGGAAATTTTTCAAGTCTCAATTTTTTCATACTTATTTGTAACGTTTCCATGGTCATAATAAATAATATCTCTCTTAGAAAATATTGGGCCAAGTTATTTCTACTCTGCTGCGAGAATGTATTTTATATAAGTACTTTATGTTGGCGGTCGGTCCTGTGGTGGCCACAGCTGATTTTTTAGATTGGTTGAATAGTTGGGGAGGTACTGGGAACACCCTAAAACCAAAGTTTTCAAATATCTCACTTATTATTTACTTCATTTATTAAAAATGTAAGTGCGAAATTCTATTTAGAATGAGGAAACATTTCTTTTATATTCTGTAGTTTATAATAAAAAAATTATTTAGGGAGGATGTGGGAGTGTTACCTATAATGTTGAAATATCTTATTTATTATTTACATAACAACAAAAAGGTATATAAAAAAATGTTAAGAATAAAGAAATGATTATTCCCTGTTCAATGCATAAACTGCATAAGATAAGTATTTCGAGAGCTATGGAGATTTTGAAATATCTCACTTATTATTTACTTGATAAGATTGCACTTATCATTTAAATGAGAGAAAAATTGCACATAACAAAAACAGTACGAAGTACGGGCACGCCAGCAAGTATAAACTTACAAGACTATGTTACATAGATCGTCAAACATGTTGAATATCTAACTGATTAAAGATAAGTGATAAAAATCAAAGATTGTCTAGCATTCATAATGAAACACGTGTTGACACCTAGTAGCCATATGTTTGTGTTTGAGGCTGTGGGTTCAGGGCAGACAGAAGGCCCCGGTCTAGGCCTCATCTCGGGATCGATCCCAGGCAGCGGCAGCCACGCGCGCTGTCGATACCTCCCGCCGTGCCCCTCGTGTCTCGTGGAACGGTGGCGGCGAGCCAACGACTACAGCCAGGGATGGCGGCCCTACTAACTCGCACATTTCAAGGGGATGCTGTGTTTAAATAGTATTCTGATCAATAAAAGGATCCAAAAACTATCTCTTAATGGTTGTGGCTGATATAGTTACACTCTGAAACTTTATGTAAATATTCTTGGAGAAAGACGTATGCTGGTACGTACTAGTTCGTAATATTTCTTGGGATGTGGACTGTAAATTTCAGTTTTATCCTTTTAATTCTCTAAATAATTACATTACTAATACTACCATCATCTATAGCCTGGAGCAGTGTTTTCTTCTCTATTTCTAATAATGTATTGGTAATTTTATTATATTAAGTAAGTAAGTTAACAAAATATACACTGAAACAGCCATGCGGGTATTTGTCAAAAACATTAAATGGAGGGTAAGAATTTACCACCTAATTTAAACTAAAAACTAAGAATAAATAAAAGGGGAATAATAAAATAGGGGGGTAGTTTAACTTTACAGTCGATTTTTTCTTATAATGAGAATTACGTAACCGAGTAATCAAGACATACGCATATATGAAAGTTACTGATACAGTGTCATTTTTTATTTTTTGTACATGCAGAACACTATAGGGCAGTCGGCGAATCAGTGCAGTTGTGTCACTGGAAAAGTCACATGTTTTTGTGACGTCATATTTAGTACGTCTACATAGCATCCATTTAACGAATGTAATATTCGTACGTTGTCACTTGTATCGTAATGAAATGAATAAATAAGAATAAGAACAAAACAGAAACAAATAAACTATTGTAATAGGCTAAGTAGTGATGTGATCCAAAAATATGATCAAAGAAAAGAAAATAGAAATACGTTGAATTTAACCTAAAAAGCTATGCACTATACACAATATCAAATGGAAATCTATAAGATATCTATAAGAAAATATATAACTAAACACAAAACTGCTAAATAAACAACAAACTAAATAAAAAATGTTTTTAGAAATTACTATAAGTTAGATATGTGAACACAAGTATCAAAACACATCAGAGCGTATTATAAAATGTTAAATGTAAACATCGTTTTATTTAGCGATACCAGTACAAATGTCCTTATATTAAATAAACACTTTTAAAATTAATAAACCTTTAAAATGATTATCGAACACAAACTAAATATAACTTCAAAAGGTATGTTTTAGCAAAATAAAAGAGTAAAGAGAAATATTAGTCTATAATTCACATGCAAAAAAAAAAAAAAACGATTTAGTTATTTTTTCGCCACTAAGTTTGTCATTGAAGTTATGACACAAAATAAATGATATATTACCTTAACAACTGTATAACAGAGAAATACAAGCAGACAATTCAAATACAAATTTGACATTATTTTGGGTATAGGCTATTCCAAACGTTTAGGCAAAACTATGCTCTATGTCAGCTTAGAAAAATGTGTGTAAGAAGATAGGAGCTGTTTGTCCTTGTTTCTGATTAGTTTAGAACACCATCCCTATTATAATGTTAACATATTGTTTTTAGTTCAAGATGACAGATGTTCAGTGTCGTACATTGGAAATATCTATGGTCTATTCCAAACGTTTAGGCGGAACTAGATTTTGAAATCTAGTAATTTTTATCTATTAATTCGGACTTTTGGTCATTTTGTTTATGCTTTGTAAATCATACTCACATTGCAAATTAAATTGATTGTCATTATAAAATGTCCTTTTCATTGCATTTTAATTTTTTGTCATTCTTAATAAAAATTTCCTATTTATTCTTTTTTTTTCTTCAAAATATGGAAAAAAGTATTAAAATTATTGACATATGTCATTCGATGCCATGGTTTCACTGTTGAAATTTTAAATTTTCATATACCAAACCTGAAACATAAAATAACCCAAGCAAGGTCCCTTTTCGTGACAACCTAAAAGAACTAATTTCCATTTAGTTCCGCCTAATCGTTTGGAATAGCCTGTATAATATACGAAAAAAATAAAAGAATATAAATATCTTTTATTTTTTTCGTATATTTTGTTATTATTTACATATTTAGACTTTTATTTATATTCTTGGTGTAGATTTTATGGGGAAATTCTCCATGTAATTTGTTTTTAAGCAGCTATATATTTTTTAGGTTATCTGATAAATAAATATTTTTTGACACTTGACAATTAACAGATCAAGATAGAGGACTAATGTGAGTCCAAAAGACAGCCCAGCTGATAGTGCCTAAAGAAGAAGAAATTATGTATTATATATAAAAAATACATAATGTAGCGGCTTAGGCATAAAACCCCTAACGGCTGGCCTTGGGTTCGATAGTACAAGTTGAGACGTGTTTGTGTACAGTTTGTCAAGAAGTGAATTTGAATAGTTATTTTTTTTCTAATTGTGAGCATTATACAGTTTTTATTGTGATTTGTGCGTGTTTTGTTAAATTTAAGGACGTAGTTTACACTGTTTCTTGTTAAATTGTTTAAATTCTTAGTTTAATTCAATCATAGTTTTTCATGTAATAAAATTTTCAATTATTAATAAATCTGTTACAATAATTTTTAAAAATGATAATTTTTTTAACTTTTCAAATTTCCCATTATACTGAATTTATAAATAACGTAAGTGTATTATCTGTCTTGTTTATTTCAATATCTTATTAAACAATTCATTTTTTATATTTAAAAAAATCACTTGCTAACCCTGTTACTACGCCTATGCCCTAGTAACTTATTTTAAATTTACCGCTATACTGTATTTGTCTTGTACACTGTATACTTGTACACTGCTTGTGTAAATCGTACTCGGTTCGCAGCGCTATCTAGTCTTTTCTAATTTGAAATAGAGTATAGATTTTGCAATCTAGTTACTTTCATCGTTTGAATCGTGCTTTTTGGTCTTTTTGTTTAAGCTTTGTAAATCATACTTACAATAAACATTTTTCTATTAAGATTAATATCATTTTAAAATGTAATTTTTTTTATCTTGATTTTTTTTTGTCAATCTTAATACAAATTGGTCCAACTCGTGTCCCTGTGCTCTGCAGACAATCGTCTTACCAAGGTGCATTTCTAATTTAAGTATATGTTTATCTTACATAATATTTTGGTGCAACATAAGATGAAATAGAAATAGTGAGGAAAATATAACACAAATCAAAATTATATTATAATTTAAATAAACGGTTTTAAACATTTTTGCTGTTAAGTTTGACTCAACATCAAAATAAGATAGATATTTCAAAAGTTTTGTGTTAGGGTATCCCGCCAAAACTTCTCAAATATTCATTCTATTGAAAAAATGTATAGAACAAAAAGGTTTTGTTTTCTTATTATAAACAATTCTTGTCATATATATTTTTCTGTTAAGTCAATAATAAGTCAATGTCTGGATTCCGGAACTTAAGTCGATGCAATGTATTCGGATTTGACAAAGGCCTATAGTAGATTAGGACACCTTCGGCTACCACGTACATTAAAATTTGTGTTTCTCCAAAACTAAGTGGGTTGGAGTTAGATTTTCGAAATCGGTTACAATATGTTGAATACTATGAAATCGAGTGAAATTACTATGGGTCCAAGTCTAGTTATTATTTATCAATTAGTGGGGTACCACAGGAGTCAAATTTAGACTCCTTGTTTTTCCTATTGGTAGTTACTCTCAAATCACAGCATCTCAGATATTTTTAGTAATTCCGAGTGTGAAATTTGAAAATTGCTGATGATATTTGATATTGCAAAATAATCGAATTGAGTTATAGAATAACCTGCAAAAACTTTGTGAATGGAGTAAAACCAATGGTTTACTCTTTAACATTACAAAATGTAAGGTAATGACCTACTTCAGAAAACGAATACAGGTGTGACCGTAACGCTGGTACTTATAGCATCGCATCGGGTTGGGGTACTTGGTGCACACTTGGTCCAAGCGAAAGACACCACCACAGAGATCGAAATTACTCCGGCTTGCCGTTCCGGTGGTAGAGCTTCTTGCATCCAATGACACCTTTCAATGCCATTTCCTGCACAAACTCTTCCTCCGTAACATATACGCAAGGTCACGATCCGTTACGACGCCTTTGGAAGTATTCAGTGTCTTACGTGGCTGTTCTGAAATACAAAACTCACCAAATTCTTCACATTTCGGAAGCGTGGATGAAGCCTCAGTTTCGCATTCAATTAGCAATGTACCATCCGACAGTTTTCGCACCGATCTAATGACAACAAAGAAGGGGGACATCTCTTTAAAAGACGTACCCTCTTCTTGCACCTTCAAGAAAACGAGGCACTGGCGCACAAAACTCCACACTACTGTCTACCCTCTTTGCAGAAGGCCTTACACATCCCTTATCGTTTATATGTTTGATTTTTTACGGAGTTTACTCTCAACTTTGGCGGAATTTAAGTATTTTGTAGCAGTCCGGGTAGTCGCCATAACCGTATAAAAGGTTTCATCATCCTGCCAAGACCACCAGGTAGCCCACACCTGGGACGTTGGCCGCAAACTGGCTCATAGCGCCAGGCAAGTCAAGGTGATATAGCATCGGGGGAAGCAGTCAAGGGCTGCTCCACCCGCTCGAGAATCAAGAGTAGCCAACTCTGGAACTTTGCGAGCTGCAGCCGCTCCCACAGACCCCCGAATCCTTATCTAGTGACACAGCATTACCGGCATCCACGATACAGTAGTGGAGCCATTCTATCCATGAACTTTTACACCAGCCGATTGATAGAGCTGACCAGACTCAGCCTCTCGTTTTTGTCGAATTTGGAGCCAAATAAGACGTGTTGGGATTGTGCTGCCCGCGGGCAGGAGCCTCCCTCAATCGACTAGGATCCGGCGTTACGGGTCTCTACGCACGGCAAACACGTGGGTAGGAATTTAAGTGGGAGAAAAAAACAAAAAATAAAAAAAGACAACAGGTAAGCTTATTTCCACAGTCGGCTTCTCTGAACTGTCTCCTCTCAAATGATGCGCGATTCAGGGTACGTGGGATCATCAGGCCCAAAAGTTCGATATGGTCAGGTGTTGCGACCATTATGAACTTCCCTTGGCGTGTTTCACGGTACGCGGAATCATCATGCCTCGACAAATGGCCTGGTGTTGTGGCCATTATGAACATTTGTGTCATGGCTGCAAGAAAGTTAGCCTCAGTACTATTTTTATATAAAATATTTCATGATCTGATTTATTGTTTTTATAGTATCCAAACTATTCATAAAGTTTTATAACGATCTTTTAGCAAAATATAGATCTAATGATTAATTCAATACAAGGTATGAAAGTTTCCGTAAGATTGTGTTAAGCATGACATAATTAATGCTCACCGTAGTATTTATCTAAAGCTAACATGTAGGTTCCTACTTACCATATATGCAATTCTCTGTAATACAAATTTTGTTAATGAATTCTCTGTTTTTGTTGACTTAACAGTTTAAACTTGTATGTAGGAGTAGGATGATCTCTATATGTGCATTTTGTATGTAGTAATAATTTTGTATGTTCTGACAATAATTTGTATAAATGTATGTATATATCAATGTATGGACACAATAAAGGACATGTGTCTATAGTAATAATAATAATAATAATAATAATAATAATTAGTGTCCAATAAATATAATTAATAAATAATAGGGGATATTAATTAAGTTTTTAGTAAATAGTTTAAACTCAAAAATACCCCTTTGGAATGAAAATTTTGAAATGTCATACAGCTTTTTCATCATACCAAATTTAGTTAAAACATGTAGAGCCGTTTTTGTTTGAATCTCGGACAAACAGACAGACCGACAGAAATTTTTTGCGGATATTGTCTTATCTTGTCTAATCAATTGAAACTTTTAAAATTAAAATATGATGCTGAAAAAATAAAAAGTAAAAACGGATATGAAATAAATTAAATTGAATTGAATAAATTGAATATAGCCTTCAATTTTATTAGTATAAATATTCCATCTAACCTTTTTACAGACTGATTACTTGGCAAAATTGTGTATTGCATAAACATTGTACGGAATTGTTATGAATAATATCTTCTAGTTATTAAAATACTTTTGATGGTGCAACTGTTACAACACCAACGAGAGAAACGCGTACCACTAGTGGTACCCTAAAGAAGACTAGTAATATCTGTTATTCTTATTAACTGGGAATGTATGGGGATCCCGTAAACTACTCTTCGATATACGATTCTGGTTAAATTAAACCAAATTATTAACTAATGCATTTAAATGGCACTTGTAACGTCACTATTCATATACCCCGCCAAACATGCGTTTAAGGGAACCCTTAAAATATTATAGGGGTCAGCATCTCCCTAACTGTAGCTTAAGCAGCCACCCCGAATGATACTAGACATGCGCTACTTAGCGAACTGGGGTTGAGTCGTGAAGTCAGTCGTTGTATTTTGTTACCGCCATTAGTAAGTTAAATTTTCTTGTTATGTAATCTTATCTAATTAGTGTTATAATATTGTTTTCAAGTTAATGGGTAATGGGTAATGTTTGAATTTAAGCGGGAAATTGTATGACTTTAGCGATTAAAAAGTAAGAAGAAGTATTCTTTATCCCAAGAAGTAACATTACCCAGGGTCATCATAATGAGTCATGGGATAAAGAATACTTCTTCTTACTTTTTAATCAAATAATAGAACATTCTGGAACAAATTCCTTATCTCCACCCCTCAACACCTGTTCTGCTTACCTTTGTTAAAGAAAATGGCCGCTTCACGATTGTTTTGTTAAAAGTTATAGAATGTTGTTAATTTAAAGTTTTTTATTGTTAAATATAAAAAAAATTGTCCAACAGATGTTTTCCTGCTGTGATCAGAAGGTTGGAAAAAAAAATATAATTTATGAAACACAAGCAAATAAATTTACAAAATCTTGTAAATCCATATTACTGAAAACGATTTTTTTTAAAGGTTATATTAAACACAACAACCTGTCAAACGACAACCGTTAAACACAGGCCAATGCAAGTACGCAGGCGTAGCGACGAAATGTTATGTCCGATATAAACGGTTTCATATTTTTTATTCTTGTGTACTATTCTTATTTCCCATTCCATATTCTTGTTCCGTATATAAACCAACCATAAGAATCTTTTATCTGTATTCGAGTTTTACCAAGTAAAACCATTATCTATTCAATGTATTGATGTCATACGAATATAAACAATGAATAAACGATGTGTTTACTGAACTGCCACTGTATTGCAATTCACAGAATGACAGGGTGAACACTCTTCTTTGTAAGAAAAGCGGATTCTCGTAACATATAACTGAAAAGAAAAAAATTCATACAATTTGCATATCCTTGACAGGACGGGAAAATATAAATTGCATAAGAAACCTTTTTCAGACAAGAACACTTTTTTATATTCTGCAGTAATATATCCAGGGTATGATGTTAAATCTTGGACTACATGCAAGTTTCCTGTGATGTACTATAACATAAGAAATTAACCTGAAGTGCTAATTTTCACATATTTCAAGGTTTTGTAGATATTTAATAAGAGTAAGAGGCCAACAGGATTCTGGTTGTCTGGGACAATATATTCGTCATAATTGAATCAAAATCAACAATCTCCTGAAAATCATTTCTGGTGTTAATCTAAGTAAATATATACAGTCAGTGCTCACTTAACGTTCGGCCGCTTAACGTACGTTCGTTGTTACGTACAGATATATTTTGGCAATATGTCCGCACGAACGTACAAATATTCTCACGAAAGTACATTTCACTTGGACCCGTCGGCGAAAATGCGTGTAGATTTCCGTAACACGCAAATTTTGACGGACAGACAATATGGGCGTATGACTGAATAGATAATAAAATTTTATGTACTTTTTTATTCACAAAAAATACTAACAATACAATTAATAGAAAATAAACAAATACATGCATTACATACAAAAATTATCCATTGTTGTTATTTTATGTCAAAAATTTGTCCACAGTTAATTAAACTTGATCTTTTTTGATACATAACTTTGTAACAAGCGGTACTACTGCGAAAATTGCGAATTACAACGTTTCTTCTTTTCAAATTAGGGTCCGAATTACCTATTAATTCTACAATATTTTCAACCTCTATTTCTCTAATAATTCAAAAGTTCTCAGCGAATGCCCATTCACAAAGCGGTGATTATACGTTTGTGCGGACAAAATATACGTTCATGCGGACAAGTGTACGTTCGTACGGACATGGAGAAGCAATGGGAGTACCAAAAAACCGTAATCATGTACATTTATATGGAAATACACCGTCCGGTTAACGTACAACTCATTGGGAACGTATTAAGTACGTTAAATGAGTGCTGACTGTATTCTATATTTTCCCTAGGCCTTGCGGCGTTTAGGGCATTAACCATTACAAAAATATTATAAAAAATAAATAAAATAAAATAACGAACAATATAGACATTAATCTAAGTATTAATATTCTATACTCAATATCACCAAAGGTGAAAGGCAGAATTTTTTTCAAGCGGGGGTTATATTTAGTAATTTATTAAATAAACTTTCATAAATACAGAATACTATTTAAATAGAAAATGAAAGCGTCTGCCATCAATGGAAAATTGGCATTAATGGCTCTTTTTATAAAATCTGCTCTATTATTAGTATTTTTTCCCTGTGTACACTTTACATACACAAACCGGATAAACGATCATCCGTCATAGTTGACGTAATAATAATTGTAATAATAGTGTTTATAAATCCGGGATACACACGATTTGGCTGCACACTTTGTTTATGTAGTTAACTGTCATCAGTGATTAGTGTTTGGGCTCCTTACTGGCGTTTCTATCGGTAGCTTCCACGTGAAAAATGAGCACGACACCTAAACATATTTTTTATACAAAAATAAGGTACATTTCTATCAACCCGTAGTTTTTTATCTACCATGGAGCCCGTAATAATCGTTTTTTCTATCGTTTTCTTCGGATACCATGAAACGCAAATTTTTTCTATTCTCCACAATATTGACCAAATTTTTAAAATGTTTTGTGTCAGTGTCACTAATGATATTATCAATTTAAGTCATTCTGCTCCTACTACGTTCTCTTGTTTTGTTACGGAGTCTAAAATTTTTGGTGTGGTAGAATGCATGTAACCCTCACAGCAGATTGTTTCACGTTGCCATGTTTCCACCCAAATCAAAGAACTCTGTTTATTTATTTATTTTATTATGCAGTGTTGCCAGAATATATTGCATTTAAAATGTGTCGCATGCGAGGAATGTCACATGAGTTGCTAGGTACTGCTCTAGAATGCATGCGACAATTACCTTTCACTTTTCTCATATGAAACATTTTCCTTTATCATATAAAACAATTGTTTGCGAATAAAAGAAAATAGACCGGTTGGTGGCGGGGCCTCCTTTGCCTTCTTTTGACATCCGCCATCGATTTTTATTAATTTAATCAGACCAAATAAACGAGAAAACATTAGAATCAAAATCTCTGAAAGTGAAGCGTAAGGCATGTTACAGAAGAGTGATAATTGGTTCACTGCAGGGGTAACCCAGATATTTCTTTTTTTTTGGATTTCAGAAGCCAAACATTTTTTTAAAGGCTCTTAAACCTAATACTTATCTTAGGGCGGGCTTATGTTCAGTAAGAAGACAAATGTGTCCCTTAAAAACAAGTTGGTAGGGAGACTCACACAAACTGTAGTTGTATAAAAGTTTGAGATTGACGTAGTTTGAGGTAGATATAGAACTAAATAGTTGCTGAGGTAATTTAATTGATCAATAAAATTAATAAATTATGTTCACAGATATTTTGTGATAAGTTTGGTGGTATTTTTATAAAAGCTAAATCTAATATTAACGTGATATCACAAATCTGCGGTTTATTAAAAGTGTTTTGTTGATTCTTTTATCAAATTAGTTAACTTCTTGGAGGTTTCTTTTTCAATAAAACTCAATAGTATTGCAGCCGACATAGACTATTGCTTAGTTAGTTGGCTATATTGAATTTCAAACTTTGGTTCAATTGACTCTTTTTCCAACTGAGAATTGTTGGAGAAATTTTCAGTGCACATCAAGTTTATTGGCCTGTACCACACAAACCAATGATATGTCAGTAGCTTTGGGCAACAACCGGATGCTCATGGATAGGTCGATACTCTTCCTGGGAAACTTAAATTTTTATGTTTAAATTCTGTTATGTCGCTTTAATGTGATAAATTCCTATGCTCTATGTCAGCGTAGAAAAATGTGTGTAAGAAGATAGTAGCTGTTTGTCCTTGTTTCTGATTGGTTTTGAACACAACGTTTCGCACGAAGATAACTTGCTCCATGAGGTACTAACAATTAGTGGTGGGCGCGTGCCGTGAAATTTGCGTGTTACTTCGTGACACGGCCGTTCACGGTAAAATCGTGAGTGAACGTGATTAATATTTTTCTTTCGTGCGTGATTGTGCGTGATTTAAAATTTGCCGTGACACGTCGTGCGTGCAATCACGGAGTGTCACCACTCACGAAGTTTAAATTTGAGTAAATAGAAGGAATAAGAAGAAAGAATTGTCTATTTTGTATCATTATCTATACTGGATTTTGTATCTTCTTCTACGACGACAACATGTCTCTGTTGTATGCAGGCGTTGGAATTATTTTTTGTTTTATTTTGAATGCATCTGGCTGGATATGGATAACTCAACAATCTAATTCTAACTAGTTTGCGCTTTTTTTCTAACCAGTTGGATTTGATGGGATCATACGGAACCAATATTCTTCATTTAAGTATCCTTTTCTTAAAATAAATTGAGCACTGCAAATCCGTGGATCTTTCCGTGGTTGCAGATAAATTATCATTTAAATCGTGCGGATGCGGATAAAATATCATATCCGTTTATCCGAAATATGCGCATGAACATAAAAGCTTCGGTTAGACGCCTCTTCTCACGGAAGACGCGTTTAGAACCCCAAAAATGTATCGCTGGTATTTGTATTTGGCTTATGGCAAGAGTGAAATAATGATACGTTACGGAAGTTTTTACATTTTACTCTTCCCATAAAGACCTATTTAACGCTTACTTAATTAGTTAAATATAGTAGAGTTATATAACAATCGTAGATACAAAAATTTCGTTGGATTTATTGCCAGTTTATCAATTGAAAAATAATTTTGTAACGTGTCGTCTTATTTTGCATTTTTTGAAATATTTGTAAAAATTAACCATGGTAATTTGCCACATTTAAAATCATATGAAGCTCATATGAAATTGAAAAAAAAAAAAACTAAAATATCTTAAACTTCTTGAAATTATCATATAACTTTCATCTTTTAATAATAGGATGAATTTAAGAATTTAGTTTTATTATTAAGCATTAATTTTTTTTTAAATTTGCTGAAAAAAATGAAAGAAATATAATTCTTTTAAAAACCTACATAACACTCGTTTCTTATTAACAAAATTTAGAGACGGGCGTGGGTTGGCCATTCTAACGTGAAAAAATTCACGCGTGTCATTATTCACGTGAGTCACGATTCACGCGTGAATAACGAAGCACGCGTGCCCGTGAAACACGCGTGCGTGACGTGAAATTTTAAAATTATGATTTCGTGTGCGTGCGTGTAATTTTAAATCTGACTTCGTGAGAGTGCGTGATCGTGACAAAATTTTATTCACGCGCCCATCCCTACTAACAATACAATAACTAAAGTAATACAAGGTTTTGTATAATATGTTAGAAAGTATATTTGTCCTACAGAATATTTTGTGAATCTGAATATTATATCACTCTTTCACATTTCATTAATTTTTGTTGAATTTTTAGCTTTACGCCGTTAAAAGACTAACTATTTCTATGTACTCATTAAGTATCACCTAACAAATCTGCCTTTTTGCCAAATTCAAACTCCATTACTACAGTAAGTACAAGACCACCACATACAGCGACTGATGCCTTCCTCCATGATGTAACAATATTCTGTATTTACAGTAGGATATGTAAATATTTTATAATATATTGTACAGAACCTTGTATTATATTAGTCGTATTTTTAGCACCTAATGAAGCAAGTTATCTACTTGCGAAACGTTGCGTTTAAAAATTAAAATACATAGTGTTCAAAACAGCTGAATGAATTTTATTTACTGTACATACATACATATTTTTTAAATCTGTTTCGCGGGATAGATAAAATTAAAGGGATAAATTAAAAAAAAAAAAATTAAAACTTTTGCACACACCTAATAAATCCTGCACATCCGCAGTGCGCATGTGTAGGATTAATGTGTCTATTACGTTAGTAGCACTCGTGAGAAAATGGCGTTTAATAATAAAGATTGTGACCTGTCTTGTATCCAATTTATCTAGGTGCTGAGTAAGAAGTAAGAAATGAAGTAGGAAGTAAGAAACAATGAACATTTGTTTCATTTTCCTATATCATACTTTACACAACGTCGCTTTTATAAGCAACTAGTGTCACTGTGTGCACTTTTGAACTTTACGCTATTTCCTTACGTCACATTACTTCTATCACTATTATAAATCAACCACATCTCCATTTGAAGAGTGTAAAATTACTGACATTTTTGAAAGGCGCAGTACAGGGGCATCTTTATTAATATTTTGTTTTAGGTTTTATAGGTCACACAGTTTAATTCGTGACAAAAGAAAGTAAATGTGTCCATTCAAGATAGTGTTTCCCAACCTGTGTGTCGCGTCAACTTAGGGCCGGTTTCTGAAAGCTTAGCTGAGTTTAATCTTTTGATTAAACTCGGTTACAATATAACAATCCCATAAGTAACCATACCAACCATTTTCTGACCTTTTGGTTATAGTTAACTAGACTTTCAAAAACTGGCCCTTAGTGTGCAACGACACGTCGCTATTAAGAATGCAGCGAAATTAATAGTTTAAATGTTTATAATACTTATTGTAATACATACGGCCGGTTCGATTAATTCTGGCGCCTAAAGTGAGCCTTAATAAGCCTTTTAGAAATATTGAAACAGCTACTAATAGTTATTCGGACTAAGTAATGGATACGGAGAAAAAATTAAGTACGAGGGTTGTCTCTCATATTTCGGGATTACGCTAAGCTAGTGCTGCCATCTGGAAACTGACGTTTCTATCGTAAAGCTTGACATTTTTGACGGTATACATACTCAGAACGTTTTGACGTATGAGTGCTATTTGTGTTGTTTACAGTAACTCGGAAAAATTCATCTCGGCTTAAAATGGAATTAAATCGTGAACTTTTTCGATCGATTATTTTTTAAAACTATCGACGTGGATTAACCCAACAACAGTGCATCGATGAACTTAATTTGACTTTTGGCGATGAAACACCATCAAGGACTATTATTTATCGATGGTTTGCCTACTTCAATCGAAGCGTCATGTGACTTATCATGAGACTGAGGTATCCTTAGGCATACGTGGGACCAGCATACATTCATATGGCCGTCAATAAGATTCCTTCGCGTTGGATCCCACATAATTTGAAAATCGCAGTTGAAAAAGCCTCAATCGGAGTGGAAAAAGTGCTTCGAAAATTGGTTCAAACCCATGCAAAAGTGTATAGATCTTCATGGAGAATATTTTGAAAAATAACAAAGCCACTTTTGTTGATAAATAATTGTTTTTGATCTCAAATCCCGATTTATAAAAGGCAACCCTCGTATCTTAAATGAAAGGAACATATATTTTTTAATCATTAATATTATTAACAAATTGAATGTTAATAAACAATCATTTTTTTTAAATTTTTTTTATTTTTTCCTTATATAAAATACTGAATCTTTCTTTCAATATTGCATTTAAAATACTATATGTACATTTCGACTGCTATGTAGCCTTCATCGTAGGAAGTAAAAATATTTAACAGTTTCATTGTTGCTTAGTTACCCGTTCTATTGCGCAAGTCTAAAAATAAATGGTAAATTCGATAAATGATTTGGTAAATATACACATAGTCCACTTTGCTTGGTAAATAAATGTTAGAACAACTTACATTTACTCATTATTTCTAGAAAATGTGTACAATTATGAGATTATGTTTATTTGTCAAACTATATATTTCTACATTTTGTTTCCTATTCATTCATAATTTTATATTTTATCATTATGTATTTACATTGAAGGTATTCTAATTTTATTCCCACATCACTATAAAAATGCATCAGATCACATGTTATTATTATTTCTAACTTTTACCTAGTGTTAGATAATTAACAATTAAACACAAGAGCAGACTTGAAAGGTATGAATTGAAAGTGCAATATTTATTATTATATATTTTTTTTATTGTGCACCGAGCTACAAATAACTCAAAAGTAAGGATGCGAAAGTGTTTAAATTAAAATGCACAAGCACTTTGAATACTTGTAATTACAAATACTTTACTTTCAAGTCGTTATAGGGAATATAAAAATATCACATTTTTTTGTCAACCGTAAAAGATATTAATAATAATGATTTAATAATAATAATGATTTATTAATGTTAATAAAATGTATACATTTCTTACATACGTCAAAAATACAAACACATATTACATTGACAGAATCATACAAATGCATTTATCATTAGATTAACTTATTAATTATTGGAACCAATGGATGTAAAATCACAATTCCAATATTCTTCGAAATTGTAAAATTCTTTTTCTTTTAGCGTTTTCTTTATTACAGAATTAAATTTATTTGTGGGCAAAGATTTGACAGATTGGGGAAGAATATTGTAGAAACGTGTCGCATAATAATTAAGTGAGTATCGTAATGACACGAGTCTCACATGTCCAGGTCTTATCAAATCTTTACCCCTTGTATTGTAATTGTGTACATCCATTTGAAGTGTTTGGTCAGCTATATTAGAATGAAGGTGGGTTAAACAATATAATATATAAAGTGAGGGTAGTGTCAATATGTTCAAATGTATAAAAATGTTTTTACAGTCTTGCCTGTATGCTATGTCACCAATAATTCTAACAACACACCTGTGCAGCCTAAATATTCCTGCTGCACGTGGAGAATGACCCCATGCCAGTAATGCATATGTCATTGTTGACTGAAATAGGGCGTAGTATGCTGTCATTAGAACATCTCGAGTAACATTATTTTTTAAATTTCTTATGCAGTAGATGGTCTTACACAAGTTATTAGCCATTTCTTCTACATGTTTTGCCCAGTTAAGATTTGGACCTCTAGTTACTGCAAGAAATTTAACAGTATCGTTAGATAGAGGGAGTTTCATTGAAAAACAAAGCTGTTTAGTTTTAGAATTATTAAGGCTGTATACCAATCTTCTGCAGATTTTATAGTCCGATTGACATTATCAGTAAGTTCATGAAACTTTATGGACTGTGTTAGCAAAGTTGTATCATCTGCATAAAGAATGGTTTTTGCTTTATCTAGAAAAAGAGGTAGATCATTGACGTAAATTAAAAATAACAGAGGCCCAAGAATACACCCTTGGGGTACACCGCATTTGATAGTTAGTTCCTCAGATGTAACTTAATTAGATAATACATATTGTTTCCTATTTGTTAAATATGATTGTAGGAAGTTGGAGCTGTTCGTACTTATGTTATAGAATTTTAATTTTTTAATTAAAATATCATGAGGCAAGCAGTCAAATGCCTTTGATAAATCAAAGAACGTTGGAATGCTATGATGTCTTTTGTCAAACCCGTTTGTTATGAATTGGACGAATTCTAAAATTGCAGTACTTGTAGACCTTCCAGCTCTAAAACCAAACTGATTATTATTTAATAATTTGTTAATCTCGAAATGTTCCAATAATTGCGTGAATAAAACTTTCTCAAAAATTTTCGAGAAAAATGGTGTAAAGGATATGGGCCTTTAGTTGTTTAAATCATCCCTATCTTTTCCTTTATGAATAGGGATTGTTTTTGTTAATTTTAAGACAGATGGAAAAATAGTAAAATTTAGACATTGGTTAAAAAGTGTGCAAAGGGGATCTATGATTAGGTCTGTAACTTTTTTTACATAGACCATGTTCAACTCGTAGGCATCTTTACTTCTAGAGTTTTTTAATGACATTATGGCATCTCGTATTTGATTGTGCGTTATTGCTTGGAAGTTAAAAGGAGGTGCATTAAAATTATGTTTATGTTGGTTGCTGATAAATTTGTAATTATTTTTTGTGGGATATTAATAAAAAAATTGTTAATTTCGTTTGGTGATTTGGGACATGAAATATGCTTTTTTGAGGGTCTATTTTTGTTTATTACATCCCACATAGCTCTAGGCGTGTTGTTAGAATTAGAGATATAATTGAAATTAGCCTGGATTTTACAAGACTGTAACATTCGTTTATAAAAATTTCTGTATTTATTTCTCATCTTCCTAGCTTCTGGTGTGGAATTTTGTACCATAAGTAATTCTGATGCAAAATTTGCACTGTGTCTCTCAGAATTTTGAGTTCATTATTGAACCAGAGAATTTTATTCGTACAGTCATCGGTTTTTAATTTCTTAACTGGAAAATTGTTTTGATAAATTTCGAGAAACCTGCCAATTTTGGTTATTAAATTTTTTTTCTCAACTTGTTCACACGTCGCCTTTTCGAGAAAAATTGTGTTCCATACATCATATATATAGGGGGGGGGGGCGCAGACAATATTTACATATTTTCGGGGGTTCCATGCCAGAAAAGGTTGGGAAACACTGGTTTAGTCAAGATTAAACGATGTGAGACAGGGAAAAATGAAAAATTTAACGTTAACAGCTTGTTTAAAAACCTCTGAACAGTAGAAATTCCCTTAAATAAATATAGAAACAAAATTTTAAAAACATTAATAAACTTTCTTCTTCACTTTTACCAAGAAATAAGTATAAATGGTGCATTTATTTATTTTTTTCCACATTTTTCTCGTTTGTATTAAAATTAAATTGCAGAACTAAAAACTAATAAAGAAACTTTGTCATACACTATAATTTTTCTAATAAAATTCATCTAATATTGGAAGATGTTTTTTTTGTGAATGACAACCATACACACAACAAGGAGTATTTAATCTTTTTTATTAAATTTATCGCTTTATTCGTAAACGGAGTGAGAATGGACAGAAATAAAAAAAAAACTCATCCTGAACCATACGTAAACAAAGACAGTATACTTTTATCAAGTGTTCGCTTTATTGCCACTAGAGGGATAGGCGATAATTTGAGTCACCAATAGACACTGCCTCCACTTAATAATACCACACCGTGTTTAGCAACATCAATGACGAGTTTTGCTCTGTATTTAAGGTTCTTTATTTCATTTCTGAGACTTGTAGCGCTCCACGGCTCGTTGAATAACTTTCAGTTTCGTCATTGTATGTTGGGGAAACTTCGTGAGCAACCAAATTTCCGTAGCGTACGTGAGTGCTGATAGAATACACGTACGTGAGTGCTGATAGAATACACTGGTTGAAAATTTAGTTGCAGCTGTTAAGGACAGGGTAAACATCATAGTTCTCACAAGATTCTCATACAAAACAACCAATCTGAAATTAAATTAGTAGCAACATATACATCAAATTTTGAAGAGAATTTTTGCTGACAATTAAATCAATTTTACAACAAAGATTGGATTATATTCGATATTTTTAATTGTAAACCAATCGACGCATATTTCTGTACGATGCGGCAATTTGTAGCTGATGCTTTATTCTACAAATACATATGTTTCTAGTTCTTTTGTTCTATTTTGAAAATTATTTATAGTTCGTGTATTTGGTGGTCTATTTTCGTCATTATCTTGAATTTGCTCCAGTTCACAAAATTATCGTCATAAATTATTTAGTTTTTGTAAAAACACGGGTACCAATTGGCATTTTATTTGTTTCATAAATTACATCGCTCAATAACTCAATAATAGGTAAGATGGGCTGTGTAAGCGCAAATAGCAATCATTTCTATGCGCCAAAAATTTTAACTAACTTAATAATAGGTATCAGACAACAATTTTCCTTATTTTTTTTTTTTACATATTTGTGAGTTTCAAATAACTTTTATAGTTTTGTGTAGAAATGTTCTAATAATTCGTCATTTCTTTCTATATGACATATATTGATAGTCCAGAACCTTCCAACCTTCCTGCAGAAATATCGCATTGAGGGAAATATAACGATACGACAAAATATGTACTCAGCACGACTAATTACGTCATTATAGTGACAAATGAGTTAACGACTAATTAGTTCACGGTTAAAACTTTTTAGCCTCTTAAATGCTGGACAGGGCAAACAAACTCGTCATTTTGCTATATGTTAAAATATATTTCTCTAATTATTTAATAGCCAACATAACCTTACTTTCCATATGACTAGAGACTAACTCTATACGGGTTCACAGACGCCGCCAGCCTTTTTTGTCCACTTACATATTCTGTCGTTAAAGTACATATTGTGTCGTTACTGGAATAATCTGTCGTTAATAAACCTTATTTTGTGGGGTTGGAAAATTAAACACTATCCTGTTAGATAGATACATATTTTTTGCAATATTTGATGTACCTATAATTAGCTGCTAATTTTATTTCAGATTGTTAGTTTTGTGTGGAACACTTGTAATCTGTATTATTTATCTTGCCCCTAAGCTATAATTTCTACTTATTCTCTCCTCTCATTTTCTATTTTTCGATAAATACTTACACTGTCGGCCATAAGTAGACAAACATTTTAAAACTTATAATATTTTTTATTGAATGAAAAAATTGATAACAGAAATTTGTTTTTATGTAAGTCTTATAGAAAAAAAAAAAAAATTGTTTACATAAATTTTACAAAAGTTGTACAATGTTTTAAAAACATAATGGGTCAAAAGAAGAAAAACGAATAAGTATTATTATACTCTATCTCAAAAAGGCTGATAGTAATAAATCATTTTGTCAGGCAGTTAGCAGTGGCGTGCACATTTTAAACACGTTTAAATTGGTTTTATGTATTTCTATATTACTATTTATCATTTTATTAAACGCACGCCTGTGACCATATTTATCATACCATTAAACACACCCCTGTGACCATATTTTTCCTCAAAATTTTAGGGTCAAATTTTTATGGTCTATTGTGTTTAACCCTAGTTCGTATTCCCATATAATATGTGCGGCACACTCGGTTGTTTTTAACAATATTTCGTTTCGAACTATTCATATTTGGTCGCTTTTGTTTTGCCGCTTCTGTGTGATAAAACAATAACTTTTTACAAATAATAAATTTTATTACTATCAGTCTTTTTGAGATAGAGTATAAAACATATAACAGAAATAATAATAAATTTTGAAAAATAGTTAGTAATCAGTGGAGTATCCTTTATTATTTATTACTTCCGGGCATCTATTTTATCATGATTTAAATTTTACCATGTGTCCAATATGCCGGGTTTACATTGGTAGAGTAAAAGAGCTAGTGACTAGCGCAAGTAACTAGCAACTAGTTACTATCCCTGTGTAAACAGTTGACATTGTGACTAGTAGAGTACTAGCTGCCAGTAGTTGGGCTAGGATAGCAGCTAGCTCGTCGACGTATTTACTAGCTACTATCTCTTCCCCCACTACGCAAAATTGATTCATTTCAAATTGGCGGCAAACGGTAACCTGTCATAACAAATATAAAAAAAACCCTATCAGGTTAGTTACAATTTATTTACATAAATTGCGTAACATTGATTTATTAATTGATGATTTTTGAAATCATCTGTGAAATAACTGCCTTTGATACACGAAAAAGATGTTGTAGACCAGTGTTTCTCGACCAAAAACGCACCGTGGTCCAGAATAATATATAATTTTCTAACGCGGACTACTAATAATAATTGTTAGTTTATTTTTTGCATGAAAACAAATTTATTTAATGTGCTACTAAATACATTTATTTTATTTGTAGAAAATCACAGAAAGTTTACAGAAAATAAACAAACTATTTACATAAAAAATGTGCAAAATAAATTAAAAATAAAACTGCAAAAAACACATATAAAGACTTTCGCGGACCACTAAAATTTTTCTGGGGACCACTGGTGATCCGCGGACCACCTGTTGAGAAACACTGTTGTAGACTACAATAACTATTTCCTGTAGCTAGGAAATAAAGCGTTAATTCCAATTTAATTTTTGCTGGAATCGCATCCCTTATTAGTGTATCAGTTCGTTGTATTAGTGGACTAACTAAATTTAATAGCCTATTAAAATCATCTGGTGTCATTCTTAAACACAGTCTGTACTCTTTTTGATCTTCCACGGCTAATTCACGAAATAGAAGGACTGATGCGCCATGGGTAGTTCTTCTATCAATCCATTTTTTAACCCATTTTTGTTTAGGCTTATATTCTGTACCGAATACTTCAATAAGACAATTAATTATTTCCTCCACAAGAAATGATGTAATTCAAAATACCACTTCTTTAATGGCATCACGCCGGCGACGATGTATATCCACATTCATAAACTATTTTTTGCAAAAAGATAATTTCACTACAAAATCATAGTGAAGATGTCAAATGTGTTTTGACACTTACTATCCAGAAAATAAGATATGTATGTCAATTGCGTATGAACACCTACTATCCTGAAAATAAGATAGTAGAGTAAAGCGCGTAGTACTTGCGCTAGTTACTAGCTCTTTTACTCTACCAATGTAAACCCGGCATTAGGGCAAAAAATAATTCGTTTTTATTTTTGTTTTTTTTACCCTTATTTTTTTATCAACGTCATACCAGAGGTTCTCTATGGGATTTAAATCAGGGTTTTGACCTAGCCACTTAAACATTAATTTTATTGACTCTTAACCAATCTTTGACAACACCGGAGGCATGCTATGGGTAGTTGTCATGCTGAAAAATTCACTTTAGGGACATAATTTTTTCGGCAAATGGTAATATTATCACATCCCGATATATATATAATAAAATTTTTGAATTATGTCTCTGGTTTTAATTAATGAGCCCATACCGAACCCCGAGAAACATTCCTACACGATCACACTACCCCCACAGTCTTTTATAGTTGATTTACTATATTTTGGATACATTCTTTTGTTGATTTGGACGTCGTATCCACTTCATACCATCGAAACCGAACAAATTAAATTTGCTCTCATCTGAAAAAAGAACATTTTATTCCATTTTGTAACTGTTTATAAGCTTTTTTGTAAATTTTAATCTAGCATTTCGATTCTTGACAGATCTGTATCCCCGTAAGCCGGCTTCTCTAAGACGACGTTTGATTGTAGTTAAAGGAATGTTTGGTCCATTTCCTAAATAATTTTTTTATACCCGATGATGACGCAAAAGGGTTCATTATCAACATCATTTTATTTTTTTTGTCAACAATTGAGTCAGTTTTTATGGGCCTTCCTGGTTTTGGTAGTGCTATTACACTATTTCTTTCATTAAAATTATGAGTAGTTTTACTTACTACTGAACGGTGCAAATTTAATTGTTCCGCAATCAAAATTTGTTTTTCACCGTCATTATATTTTTACCGACCGCCAACATAGATAAGGCAGGTATTGTGATTATACCGATTTTGACATTTCGATGGATCTTCACGAATTGAGGTCCCTACATAACGTTTTGACTATTTTTAACATGATGCTTGTCTGTCTGTCTGTCTGTCTGTCTGTCTGTCTGTCCGTCTGTCTGTCCGTCTGTCCGTCCGTCCGTTCGTCTGTCCGTCCGTCCGTCTGTCTGTCTGTTTGTGTACACGTGCAGAGCAAGTTCGGCTGAAGGATTTTTATGAAACTGCATATTTAAGCTTTTGACATCAATGGCACGAGTTGATCAACTTTTGGTAAAAATCGGTTGACTAGAAATGGGAGTTTACGCGTGTCGATTTTAAGATTTTTGCGAATATGTAGCAGCAGAAAAATATTTCGAAAAATGTATTTAACAAAAGTTGCTATAAATGCAATAACTAATAACTTATATTTCAGACGTTTTTTGATAAAACGGAAAATTTCGGCGCTGCTCAAGTAGTTGAAGATAAAAATTGTTAACCACAACCAATGGCGCAACCAAGGGGGGGGGGCGACGGGCCTGGGCCCCTCCCAGGACCAGCAGATTGCTCGGCGCTGCTCAAGTAGTTGAAGATAAAATTTGTTAACCACAACCAGTGGCGCAGCCAAGGGGGGGTGGATGGGACTGGGTGACACCTCAAACGTGAAATAGAGTAGAAATAGTAGAAATATAATAAAGAGAGTAGTTTTGGAGACAATCGCGCTCTTAAAATCGGTATTTGGTTTTATTTTGTAGATAAATGTGAATATCAATATCTTCTATACGTTATTTAATAAGGTATTTTTTAAATTATGATATTTTACACACAAGGACTGATATAAGTTGTACTGAACAACAGTGTTGTATTCAGGGGGGGGGGCACAAGCCCCCTCTGAAGGTCCAATGAAATGAAAATTTAACAAATTTATCATAATCGTACAGCAAAATAACTTACTATAATAATAAACTATATTTTATTATGATTAGTGTTGAAATTAACAGAAAATGCATATTTACATGTTATTTTTAGGTTTTCGTAAGTATAATCAAGAAATCCTTATTCCGTCACATGAGTCTGTTCGTTCGGTACAAATTGTGGCCAAGCGGCTTATTTAGAGAACTGAACATAATTAAGAGAAATATTGAGATTTCAAAAATATATCCCGCGAAAAATATAAATAAATATGTATTTATCGAAGAAAAAATCAAGTGAAAGTTTATGATACATGGATTAACAATTACATTTTTTTATCAACGACTAATGGAATTATTATTTGATATAAACATCAATATCCAACAGCAGGGGTGTCGAATTGATTTGGGTCGCAGTCTATTTTACATACAAAATGATAAGCAGTGACGGAACTTTAAATATCCCGAAGGGTTTTATAAACATTTTTTTATAAACAGAAAATGGGAAGAGAGTATATTTTACAATTTTAAATATATTTTTCTCCTAAATAAGCTCAAGTGATTTTGATTACCGCTTTAGGGGCCACAAAAAATGAGGTTGAGGGCCGTAAGCGGCCCGCGTACCCTCTAAATTTGATTCGGCCCTCCCCAAGACAAAATCTTGGCTACGCCACTGAAAATAACGTTTCTCTATTTATGGTTTCGGTTATGGTACAGGTTTCAATAAGTCTGTTATCATTTTTACAATAAATATTTTTAAGAGCAGCTTCTAATTTATAATTTGTTGTTGCTATACCAGAAATATAATTCAATAACATTTGTTATACTCAAATCGGGATTTATGAAAATAATTTAAAAAATAGTTTTGTTTTTCTACTTATGGCCGATAGTGTATATGTTCATATTTTTTACCCGATTCTCAGTATTTTTCCTATAAGCTGATTATAGAGCTATTTGAATAGGTTACATTCAAAACGTTTTGAGATAATTGCAAAAAACATTATAATCCTGTTTGCAACAAGTTGGAAACCTAATTGTTCGACCTACTTATTTTCAAGGCACCTAACATTGAATTCAAACATGTAATTAAAATTTTAATGAGCAAAAATAAAAATGATGGTTTAAATAGACAAAAAAAGGATCAGTTTTAAAAATATTATTATTTATTTATCATTTTTTTAATATCAAAATAAGCTCCCGCCCCCTATAAAAAATGTGTTAAGATTTGTTCAATTGAGTCAAATTGATCAAAATAAAAAGTGAAGATAAAAAAAAGGAAATCGCATGCATATTTCTTTAAAATTTATCAAATTAATTGATGTAGCATTCAGCGGTTCTTAACCTTAAAAAATCTAGACTATTTAAAATTTAAATAAACTAGATTTTTTATATCAATTTTATAAATTTCTATAAATCGTCTCGCACCCCTCAAAATGCTTTCCCGCAACCCTGGGGGTGCCGGCACTCCCGGTTGGGAAACACTGACATAGAACATCGTATGTATATCAATTCTTTAAACCATTTTCTTTGCACATTTTGGATGGTAAAAAAGGGCTCCGTGAAGTTAGCAGTCCACTGGAAGCACTAACGAAAATTCGTCGGCCATCCGTTAGTGCTTCGTTAGTGCCTGTTAGTGCTTCATAAAAAATCGTAGCCACCCTAAACGTTTTCCAAAAAAAAGCAATTCAAAATGGACTGCTAACTTCACGCTTCGTTGGAAGCACTAACGAAAATTCGTCAGCTATCCGTTAGTGCCTCGTTAGTGCCTGTTAGTGCTTCATTAAAATTTGTAGCCACCCTAACCGTTTTTGAGATATTGAGCATTCAAAAAAATAAGCGTGAAGTTAGAAGTCCACTGAAAGCACTAACGAAAATTCGTCGGCCATCCGTTAGTGCCTCGTTAGTGCCTGTTAATGCTTCATTAAAATTTGTAGC
The DNA here is from genome assembly GCA_963971575.1 of Liopterus haemorrhoidalis. NCBI lineage: Eukaryota > Metazoa > Arthropoda > Insecta > Coleoptera > Dytiscidae > Liopterus > Liopterus haemorrhoidalis. The sequence goes on from OZ020611.1 coordinate 132,728,444, forward strand.
CACCCTAACCGTTATTGAGAAATTGAGCTTTCAAAAAATCGACCGTGAAGTTAGCAGTCCACTGAAAGCACTAACGAAAATTCGTCGGCCATCCGTTAGTGCCTCGTTAGCGCCTGTTAGTGCTTCATTAAAATTTGTAGCCACCCTAACCGTTTTTGAGATATTGAGCATTCAAAAAAATAAGCGTGAAGTTAGCAGTCCACTGAAAGCACTAACGAAAATTCGTCGGCCATCCGTTAGTGCCTCGTTAGTGCCTGTTAGTGCTTGATTAAAATTTGTAGCCACCCTAACCGTTTTTGAGAAATTAAGCTTTAAAAAAAATCGACCGTGAAGTTAGCAGTCCACTGAAAGCACTAACGAAAATTCGTCGGCCATCCGTTAGTGCCTCGTTAGTGCCTGTTAGTGCTTCATTAAAATTTGTAGCCACCCTAACCGTTTTTGAGATATTGAGCAATCAAAAAAATAATCGTGAAGTTAGCAGTCCACTGAAAGCACTAACGAAAATTAGTCGGCCATCCGTTAGTGCCTCGTTAGTGCCTGTTAGTGCTTCATTAAAATTTGTAGCCACCCTAACCGTTTTTGAGAAATTGAGCTTTCAAAAAATCGACCGTGAAGTTAGCAGTCCACTGAAAGCACTAACGAAAATTCGTCGGCCGTCAGTTAGTGCCTCGTTAGTGCCTGTTAGTGCTTCATTAAAATTTGTAGCCACCCTAACCGTTTTTGAGATATTGAGCATTCAAAAAAATAAGCGTAAAGTTAGCAGTCCACTGAAAGCACTAACGAAAATTCGTCGGCCATCCGTTAGTGCCTCGTTAGTGCCTGTTAGTGCTTCATTAAAATTTGTAGCTACCCTAACCGTTTTTGAGAAATTGAGCTTTCAAAAAATCGACCGTGAAGTTAGCAGTCCACTGAAAGCTCTAACGAAAATTCGTCGGCCATCCGTTAGTGCCTCGTTAGTACTTGTTAGTGCTTCATTAAAATTGGAATCCACCCAACCCGTTTTTTAGAAATTGAGCTTTCAAAAAAATAAGCGTGAAGTTAGATGGTGATTGAAATACTATATTTTTCTATAGATGGGGGTAGATTTATCTAAGATATATTAATTTATTTATTTATTTATTTTACATCGGCCTATTTCTGCAACCAGGCTAATCGCCAATGCCAGGGGCGAACTCCTACACCTGGATGAGGGGTGAGTGATTGTGAAATGAGAGTAATGTATACATATTATTCTCGCCCGAATAATATCACCAACGGAGAATCGAACTACCAATCGCATAATCCAGACTGTTTTCACCAGTCCAAACTGTACGACTTAATGCGCTCGACCACTCCGTTGGCATCTAAGATATGTTAAATCCCAAGATAATTGAGAATAATTTTTACTACAATTTTACGCCTTCACACATATCATTGTTTTTCAACCCTATCTAATTAATGTAGGGCGAACTTGCAAATTAACTTCGATGACAGAATAAGCACCCAGAATTATCTGATAAGTTGAAAAAGGTATGAAAACAACTAATTAATTATATCACTGACGATTTAGGTATGAGAAATGATAAGCAAAAATCGAGTGTAATAAAACACAATATTGAAGGAAAGTTTCGATGTTAGTATTTAAAATCAATATAATAATATACAAATAACAAATCATCAAAACGGTAACCGACGAGTTCATCGAAAATCATTTCATCGAAAATCAATTCATCGAAAATCAATTCATCGAATGATCAATTCATCGAATCGTCAATTCATCTAAAGAAAATATTTTGTAAATATTTGAGTGGAATGCCGAGGGGATCGGAAAGTCAAAAAAACAGTGGTCAATAAAAGTAGACAGACTAAGAAATAATTGCATAAAATTTTTATATGGTTTAAAAAAAGGCAAATAAAGTGACATAGTATTTGAATATAAATAAAGAAATATAATAAGAAAACTTATATAATAAAACAAATAAATGTTTTGTTTTTAAGGTTTAATAAGACAGGTTATGGGCAATTGCACGCAAATAATTTTTATAAATTCATACACAATGATACGCATTTTAATTGGGCTAATATGGGGGAAAATAAAGTACTATGCATCTAAAAACAAGGTAATTAGGTTAGGTTAGGTTAGGTTAGGTTAGTAGCCGAGCGAAGCGAGCTACCCATCTTCTAGTTTAATGACAAAACACTATCTTAGGTTAGGTTAGGTTAGTAAGGGTTTGTTAGAAGAAGCCGAGCGAAGCGAGCTACCCATCATCTAGCTTAATGAAATTTAAAAATTATTAATAGACCAAGTATGATAGTAATTTAATAAGTGTAGTCTGTCAACTTTTATTGACCACTGCTTTTTTTGGCTTTCCGATCCCCTCGGCATTCTTCTCAAATATTTACAAAATATATTTTTTTCGATGAATTGACGATTCGATGAATTGATCATTCGATGAATTGATTTTCGATTAATTGATTTTCGTTGAATTGATTTTCGATGAACTTACCGTGAATCCATCAAAACACAATTTAAAATTTACTTCAACTAAGCAGAACTTTTGAACCAGCAGTATTGTTAATCCGGCACCCCGCTCTACCACCTAACGATCAAACTGACTCATCAGATTAATTTATTTACTATGATCTTCTTTCTGTGATTACTTCTGACCTATAAACGATAGGTACATGGGTCAAAGGGCTTTTTATTCGTTAGTAAATGCCCTTGCCATTAAATTAATTTTTCTTTGTAAATCTTTAAAGGTAACGATGATATTCCACAGCAAACAGCGTTATAATTTTCGTCGAAAATAAAATTATAAATCATAATTGTGAGTTATCTATTGACCTGCCATATATGCTCTCCCGGAGATTTTTGTAGTAATATTAAACCTGAAAAGTCCGATATATATTTTTTCGATATATCTCTTACAGTTTAGCCGTCGTAACGATTTTAATGTTCCGCACCAAAGATATTTTCCGATTTTTTTTCGTCCGTAGGCCCTAAAAATATGTACATCATTTAAAAACCGATTAATTTTTGCACCATTAGTTCCGCGGGAACCGGCGAGTTTATCGAAAATCAATTTATCGAAAGCAAATTTATCGAAAATCAATTTATCGAAAGCAAATTTATCGAAAATCAATTTATCAAAAATCAATTTATCGAAAGCTAGTTTATCGAATGCTCAATTTATCGAATGGCACGTTTATCGAAAATTGATTGTTGAATTATTTCGGTAGGAATTAATAATGAAAGAAATTTTAGTTTACATTGTAATTTATTATTGTGACGGTAAATAAAGTGACATATAAAAACACTATCTTAGGTTAGGTTAGGTTAGTAATGGTTTGGTTAGAAGAAGCCGAGCAAAGAGAGATTACCATCTTCTAGTTTAGTGACAAAACACTATCTTAGGTTAGGTTAGGTTAGTAAGGGTTTGGTTAGAAGAAGCCGAGCGAAACGAGCTTCTCATCTTCTAGTTTAATGACACAGCACTATCTTAGGTTAGGTTAGGTTAGTAAGGGTTTGGTTAGAAGAAGCCAAGCGAAGCGAGCTACCCATCTTCTAGTTTAATGACAAAACACTATCTTAGGTTAGGTTAGGTTAGTAAGGGTTTGGTTAGAAGAAGCCGAGCGAAACGAGCTTCTCATCTTCTAGTTTAATGACAAAACACTATCTTAGGTTAGGTTAGGTTAGTAAGGGTTTGGTTAGAAGAAGTCGAGCGAAGCGAGCTACCCATCTTCTAGTTTAATGACAAAACAAACTCACACTAACATAATAATGCCACCTGTTTAGAATTACCGTAAATTGAACAAATCATGTGTGGTATGACGCTAGTGGTATGACCTATTCCCTAGTTATACCGAAAATTTATATTAATAAGAAAATTTGTTTTTATGAAATAACATAATATTACTAAGCATTTTCGATAAACGTGCCATTCGATAAATTGCGCATTCGATAAATTGATTTTCGATAACATCGAATTGAAAAATAGAGCGGTTTTTGCTGTCAATGAAAGTAAGTATGGCCAAAGATTTAATAGGTAAATATAAAGTGTTGCAGTTTATTTATATTTTTTTATATTTTATATTTTTAATAAATATAAAGCAAGCCGCACACAATTGAGATAGATAAGGTATTATACTACGCGTCTTTGGTGCTATATATTTTAGTTTGCAATGCAGTTGATGATAGTCGATGATAATATTCGTTTAGTTTGTTCGTCACAAATATATTTAAAAATTATTATACCCAAAATTATTGTGTTCGTATGCTGTAGCATATAAGTGTAACAAAGATAGATATACATTGATATTCGTGACCCCCCCTCTTTTGACCCTCCCTTTGACACATGTACCTATCGTTTATAGGTCAGAAGTAATCACAGAAAGAAGATCACAGTAAATAAATTAATCTGATGAGTCAGTTTGATCGTTAGGTGGTAGAGCGGGCTGCCGGGATTAACAATACTGCTGGTTCAAAAGTTCTGCTTAGTTGAAGTAAATTTTAAATTGTGTTTTGATGATTTGTTATTTGTATATTATTATATTGATTATATTATATACTAACATCGAAACTTTCCTTCAATATTGTGTTTTATTACACTAGATATTTTGCTCATCATTTCTCATACCTAAATCGTCAGTCATATTTAGTCCAACACTTATTAAAAATTGCTTATTTACATTAGACGATTTAGACGGTTTTTTACACAGATTACATTGACTTCTTCTAATTTTACTTGTGATATAATTAATTAGTTGTTTTCATACCTTTTTCAACTTATCAGATAATTCTGGGTGCTTATTCTGTCATCGAAGTTAATTTGCAAGTTCGCCCTACATTAATTAGATAGGGTTGAAAATACAATATTTGTGAAGGCGTAAAATTGTAGTAAAAATTATTCTCAAATATCTTGGAATTTAAAATATCGTGCAGTTTGGACTGGTGAAAACAGTCTGGATTGTGCGGTCGGTAGTTCGATTCTCCGTTGGTAATATTATTCGGGCGAGAATAATGTATACATTACTCTCATTTCACAATCATTCACTCCTCATCCAGGTGTAGGAGTTCGCCCCCTGGCATCGGCGATTAGCCTCGTTGCAGAAATAGGCCAATGTAAAATAAATAAATAAATAAATAAATTAATATATCTTAGATAAATCTACCCCCATCTATAGAAAAATATAGTATTTCAATCACCATCTAACTTCACGCTTATTTTTTTGAATGCTCAATTTCTAAAAAACGGGTTGGGTGGATTCCAATTTTAATGTGGCCGACGAATTTTCGTTAGTGCTTTATATGTCCTGCTAACTTAATGCTTATTTTTTTGAATGCTCAATTTCTCAAAAACACTTAGGGTGGATTCCGATTTTTAATGAAGCACAAACTGGCACTACCGAGGTACTAACGGTTGGCTGATGAATTTTCATTAGTGCTTTTCCTGACCTGCAAACTACACGTTAATTTTTTTGAATGCTCAATTTCTCTAAAACGTTTAGGGTGGATTTCGATTTTAATGAAGCACAAACAGGAACTACCGAGTAACTAATGGTTGGCCGATGAATTTTCTTTAGTGCTTTTCATGACCTGCAAACTACACGTTAATTTTTTTGAATGCTCAATTTCTCAAAAACGATTAGGGTGGATTTCGATTTTAATGAAGCACAAACAGGCACTACCGAGGCATTAATGGTTGGCCGATGAATTTTCATTAGTGCTTTTCATGACCTGCAAACTGCACGTTCATTTTTTTTAATGCTCAATTTCTCAAAAATAGTTAGGGTGGCTTCAAATTTTAATGAAACACTAACAGGCACTAACGAGGCACTAACGGACGGCCGACGAATTTTCGTTAGTGCTTTCAGTGGACTGCTAACTTCACGCTTATTTTTTTGCATGCGCAATATCTCAAAAACGGTTAGGGTGGCTGCAAATTTTAATGAAGCACTAACAGGCACTAACGAGGCACTAACGGATGGCCGACGAATTTTCGTTAGTGCTTTCAGTGGACTGCTAACTTCACGCTTATTTTTTTGAATGCTCAATATCTCAAAAACGGTTAGGGTAGCTGCAAATTTTAATGAAGCACTAACAGGCACTAACGAGGCACTAACGGGTGGCCGACGAATTTTCGTTAGTGCTTTCAGTGGACTGCTAACTTCACGCTTATTTTTTTGAATGCTCAATATCTCAAAAACGGTTAGGGTGGCTAAAAATTTTAATGAAGCACTAACAGGCACTAACAAGGCACTAACGGATGGCCGACGAATTTTCGTTAGTGCTTTCAGTGGACTGCTAACTTCACGGTCGATTTTTTGAATGCTCAATTTCTCAAAAACGGTTAGGGTGGCTACAAATTTTAATGAAGCACTAACAGGCACTAACGAAGCACTAACGGATGGCTGACAAATTTCCGTTAGTGCTTTCAGTGGACTGCTAACTTCACGCTTATTTTTTTGAATGCTCAATATCTCAAAAACGGTTAGGGTGGCTACAAATTTTAATGAAGCACTAACAGGCACTAACGAGGCACTAACGGATGGCCGACGAATTTTCGTTAGTGCTTTCAGTGGACTGCTAACTTCACGGTCGATTTTTTGAAAGCTCAATTTCTCAAAAACGGTTAGGGTGGCTACAAATTTTAATGAAGCACTAACAGGCACTAACGAGGCACTAACGGATGGCCGACAAATTTTCGTTAGTGCTTTCAGTGGACTGCTAACTTCACGCTTATTTTTTTGAATGCTCAATATCTCAAAAACGGTTAGGGTGGCTACAAATATTAAGGAAGCACTAACAGGCACTAACGAGGCACTAACGGATGGCCGACGAATTTTCGTTAGTGCTTTCAGTGGACTGCTAACTTCACGGTCGATTTTTTGAAAGCTCAATTTCTCAAAAATGGTTAGGGTGGCTACAAATTTTAATGAAGCACTAATAGGCACTAACGAGGCACTAACGGATGGCCGACGAATTTTCGTTAGTGCTTTCAGTGGACTGCTAACTTCACGATTTTTTTTTTGAATGCTCAATATCTCAAAAATGGTTAGGGTGGCTACAAATTTTAATGAAGCACTAACAGGCACTAACGAGGCACTAACGGATGGCCGACGAATTTTCGTTAGTGCTTCCAACGAAGCGTGAAGTTAGCAGTCCATTTTGAATTGCTTTTTTTTCGAAAACGGTTAGGGTGGCTACGATTTTTTATGAAGCACTAACAGGCACTAACGAAGCACTAACGGATGGCCGACGAATTTTCGTTAGTGCTTTCAGTGGACTGCTAACTTCACGGAGCCGTAAAAAAGACGTTTAAAATTAATTTAATGATTTAATTTCATATAAAAGAGAAAGATACTGATACCAATATCTCTATTTTGAATTTTGGGTGACAATCACGTTTTGAGTGTTACCTTCTCACATATAGATTACGTTTTTGGAAAATATTGCAGTTTTTGTGTTTTTGACAAAATGGCTAATTATATAATGGATTTTTTGTATTTATGACTAAGATAGCACGTCGTATTTTGAAATAAAAATAAAAAAATTAAAAAAAAAAAGTGAACAGCTGAGAAAGTTTATGTGTATTCAAGGAGCCTATAGGCGGAGTGTCTAGTGTTATACGCCATGATTCAACCTATTGTTTGAATTAGTTTAGTTTAAAGATATCAAACAAAAATAAATCATTTTTAGTAGTGAAATACTCATAAATCAAATAACACATTTTTAATAAGGAGAAATACGTATTTGAAATTAAAAAAATTAAGCCATTTATCAACATATTTCTTAATAATTTAATGAAGACTTAGATAGGAAGCAAATGCAGAAAAAATTGTTGGGTTTTTATTAATTTAAATTTTATTTTGATGACATTTTCGCAAATTATTTAAATTTAGATTAAAAAATTTAAATGGAAGCTCTTAGTACTCAAATTACGAGTAAAAATGATTATCAAAAAACATTTTATCAAAAAAATATTCTTAGACATCCAGCATTTTGCTGGCTTCTTATACTTTTATTAAATACCTACAAAACCCTGAAATGTGTGAAAATTCACACATCACTCATAATTTTTTTTATTATACCTACTAAATCCTAAAATATACGTCAAATTTGTTTTGATTAAAATTTTCTTTCCTTATAGAGTAAAGTTTGTACTGTAGTTTACGGACATCTTTATATTTTATAGTTTATTTTTCCTAGTTCTTATATCTAATAGTGCAATATTGTACACTGGAATCTGGAATTTTTGTAATGTGCTGGTTTTGGAAACAAAAACTCTGGCAAATTCCCAACGAAGATAATAATCGATACGTTACTCCCAAAACCTCCTAAGTCTTAATGACTAATTTCACAGCAGATGCAAAAACATTTAGTAAATGTCTATTCGAGTTTACTGTAAATGTGTTACTCATAGGTATATTCCTTGCAAAATGCACTAATGATTATCTTCAGCTTTAGTTTCTTTTATGAATGTTTTTAGAAATTTTCAGGAACAAAGGATGCCGAAAATAATCTAGAAAAAGTTAGTTAAAACTTGTGGTGCATAGCAGCGACGACCATTTGCGCCTAACACAGAACCATTTTGTTTTTTTAAAAATAATATATTGGGTCGAGACATAAATAAATTGGGTATGCAATGTTTGATATAGTTAAGGAGCAAAGATGGGCATGATAATAAATGAAAATAAAACAAAAATGATGAGCATAGGAAAAAAACAAGAATCAGTAGTTAAAATAGGAAAATTTAATTTTGAAACGGTAGATAATTTTAAGTATCTAGGAGTGTGGATATCAAACACAGCAGAAAGAAAGAGAGAACTAAGAGATAAAATATAAGCAACAAATAGAGCTTACTATGCAAATAAAAAACTCCTAAATAGTACTAGACTGACAAAAAACAACTAAACTTAACATATATAAAACACTGATAAGACCAATACTACTATATGCAAGTGTCTCACTCATATTGTCAAAGAAAGAGGAAGAATAGCTGAAAGGAAAATATTAAGAGCAGTATTTGGACCAGTAAAAATTAGGGAGAACGAATATAGGCAGATAATGAATCATGAGATATTAGAAGTACTGGAAGGGAACGATGTACTAAGAAAAATTAAGCAACAGCGAATAAGATGGCTTGGGCATGTATGGCGAGGAGAAGAAACGTCTATAGCATATTTAGCGTTATAGTGGGAACCAGGGAGAAAAAGAAAACGGGGAAGACCTAAGCTAACATGGATGCAAGATGTAGAAGAAGATCTGAAAAGGGCAGGAATTACGAGATGGAGAAATAAAGTTAGAAACAGACAAGTTTGGAGAGAGATTACAAAGAAGATTTAATGCGATATATAGGAATTGATCCATCCTGAAAAAGGATTTAGTCCAAAGGGGGGTGTTTAGCCATTTATTATATATTATAATGTTTGATACTGTTACGATTCGCCTAACGGTGGGGTGAGACAGTGTAAATTAAAGAAAACTGGATGTTTATTATATTATTTTAAATTTTATATATTGTATAATTAAGAATTTACAGAAGTATTTTCATCAATAATTAACTGTCATATGTATTCTGGTTGCTAACTTGTTGTTTTTATTTTCCAACGCCGTCTTGAATAGCATTTTCCCAACAATACATAGTAAATGGAGAGGGGGGAATATCGCTTTGATATGATGCAGCTGTCATTTCTGATTTGTTTATGAGTTAGTTTTTAGAGTTATCTACGGCAGACGCCGTTTTATTTCTCCCAGCCAGATTGTCAGTAATTTTTATCTGTCTACTATCCATCTTTAAGTTCTCTCTTCCATGGTATTATCTACTTTATCCTGCCACGATCTTCTTAATCTACGTCTCTTTCTTCGTCCTATTGGGCTCCGGTCTGTCACTATATTTATCCATCTTCCTTCATTTGCTCTCCTAACATAGGATCCGTCATTTTTGAAAACTAAACATCAGCGTTAGTTTCTAAAGCCACCGTTTTCGTAGTCACTTGTTGTAGAACGTTTATTTGCAATTTTAGCGCTGCCGCATTAAAATTTTAACACATGTATTCTTACTGAATAGCATTTACGTTTGAAATTGTGTTCAAAAAAATGAACGTCAGTTTTCAATATTAAAATTTTAACGTCTAGCTTTGAAAATAGACCCTGAAGGATTTATGAATTCTTCAATATGTGAAATCATAGGGCCATGCTCATAATCTTTTACTAAACTGTGGTAGCACTACCATGTATACTAGGCGTTACTAAAAATTGATGTTCATAATACAGAATTATTGTCAGTAGTGCTTAATAGTGTCTAGTAAATTGTAATTTAGTAGTACAAATTTAGAAGCGTGGAGAGGCTGTATTAAATGACATTAAAATAGTGATGTGTCCATAATACTAATACATATATAGACTGATTTTAATCATATATATGAGTGATTTGCGGGATATTCGTGAAATGCGTAAATTACGAAATCAGTTTTATAATAAAAGAAATCGAAGAAAATTTTATAATAAAAGAAGAATTAAGAATTAGAATCATTAAGTGAAGAATTACATTAAGTTAAATATAAATATTAATTAAAATTAATCAAAATAAAAAACTGGTATCTTCAAAAGGTGGAAATAATTTAACTGAACTTTGTATTGTATTATAATGTATTGATTTATGTTATTTTGCTAAAGGTTCATATCAACAAGATATACGTAACTAGTTAATAACATGAATAATTAGTTAGGTACCAATACATTTTTACTTATAATTCTTTTAAAGTATTCATATTTATTGTTATAATAAAATCGTCACCCAGCGCTGGCAAAGAAACAAGGTTATGTTTGTGTTTGTACCGCGATAATAATACAAGCTAGTATAGTATTTCCAAAATGAAATGGCCACTCACACTTACTGATTCCAATAATGAATGACAGTATAACCACTTTACCTGCTGAGTTTATGGTTCAGTTAAAAATAGTTGCCAGGACCGTAACTATTATTTAAAATAAACCTGTTTTCTTACACGCAATTTAGAATGAACTGTATATACTCACATGACATTCCTTCACATTTTTATCAGGATTAGGATTGGCTATATTTGAATTATAAATATAGGCATGTTTAAAAATCGTTTTGTTTTAAAGCCTTTATAGTCTATATTAAATATTTCAAATTTGCACAAACCAAAATCATTATTTTTTTGCAACAAAAATAAATCCTAGCAACTTCAAATAATTATACGTATGGCTAACTTTGTAAGGAAATTCTTTTCCGTCTTCTTCCGACTTTTTTATTAAAAGATGCACAGTCGGCACTATATTTTTCGAATAAAAGTCGTATAATTTATTTATTATTGTTTTAGACATAAAACTATCTATTTTCTTGAAAACTTGTAGATTGGGTCGTTTGCGTTGCTGATTTTTGCTACGAACAATGATACGTTTGTATGGAACACTGCATTATTTCCGCAGTTCTAAGTTTAGGTTTGTCATTACCTTCCGAAACTAACTTTTTATAAACGTTCAGTATCAGAACTTTGCAATCTTTTGACAAATGACATTTTTCTTTAGTAGCCACGTCCACATTTTTGTATTCCACGTCAACGTCCACATTCAGCACTCCAAATCACCTTGCACAGGTACACTGTTTTCACTACAGAAATTTGGAATTTCTTCAAAATCAAATGATCGCCAAAGTGCCATGTTGTTAATGTATGCACGCTATGAATGTTAAAAATTAACAAACAAACAAGTATAACAACCCCTAAAATTTAGAAACAATAGGATTATAAATTTAGAAAATATCCTTAATGGTTTTTCAGAAACTTCAATTGAACTAGTGTTACATCTATTTAAATTTAAAATTTCCTTATATACTTTTTACAGCAACGAATCTTAGGATTACTACCATAAATCCATTTCTGCATTGCTAAGCTTCTTAACAAGAGTGGCCATTTCATTTTGGATACATTATAACGCATCTTCCATCTCTTTTAACATGTTGTACAGTGCATATGTCAATCTCTGTCTATCGAAACAGAAAACGTTGCCAAACGTACTTCTCTATTAGTTAAAATATCGTAGTATAGAGATTATGAACACTACTAACGATAGCAACACACTTTCTTATTTTAACAAGTAACGCTTAATTTCAATATTTAGTAAAAAAGTGAGAGGTTTTTTTTTAATTTTTCCTATCTATATATATAAAATCGTAACTAAGCTACCTACTCATAATCAACGCCCAGCCCAAACCACTGAACCTACAATCATGAAATTCGGCGAGTATATTCCCTCCATGACGTAAGCACCCACTAAGAACGGATTTTTCGAAACTCATCCTCTAAGTGGGTGAAAAGGGGGTTAAAAGGGGTAAAATGTGGCTTCATGGTTTCCTTAATATCTCTTAGGTCCAATAAGATATCGACTTGGTTTTTGCTTACAGTAATTACGCATGTAAATATTAAAAAACTTATTTCAGGATTTTGTCCTAATCAACCCCTAAAGGGGTGAATCTACAATCAGGGTAAATTATAGCACCCTTCGCATCTTCTGTGTTTATTGTGTTATAACATTCCTTTTTGGCATAAAGATGTCTTTTTAAAATATTTAGAAAGTGTTTTGACCGTTTTTTTAAATTCCACCCCTAAAGGGGTAAACTGGCATTTTGTATTCGATAAGATGTCGTCTAGACAAAGAAAAATAAAATTCGGGGAATATATCCCTTTTATGACTTAAGGACCCCTTAACAAATGATTTTTCGAAATTCGGCCTCTCAGGGGTGAAAAGGGGTGAAATGTGTTTTCACGGATTCCTCAGTATCTGTTAGGTCAAGAATATATCGCCTTGCTTTTGCTTACAAAGACTACCCACATAAATATTAAAAAACTTATGTCAGGATTTTGTCCTAATCAACCCCTAAAGGGGTGAATCTACAATCAGGGTAAATTATAGCACCCTTCGCATCTTCTGTGTTTATTGTGTTATAACATTGTTTTTTGGCATAAAGGTGTCTTTTTAAAATATTTAGAAAGTGTTTTGACCGTTTTTTTAAATTCCACCCCTAAAGGGGTAAATTGGCATATTTTTTTCGATAAGATGTCGTCTAGACAAAGAAAAATAAAATTCGGGGAGTATATCCCTTTTATGACTTAAGGACCCCTTAAGAAATGATTTTTCGAAATTCGGCCTCTCAGGGGTGAAAAGGGGTGAAATGTGTTTTCACGGATTCCTCAGTATCTGTTAGGTCAAGAATATATCGCCTTGCTTTTGCTTACAAAGACTACCCACATAAATATTAAAAAACTTATTTCAGGATTTTGTCCTAATCAACCCCTAAAGGGGTGAATCTACAATCAGGGTAAATTATAGCACCCTTCGCATCTTCTGTGTTTATTGTGTTATAACATTCTTTCTTGGAATAAAGGTGTCTTTTTAAAATATTTAGAAAGTGTTTTGACCGTTTTTTTAAATTTCACCCCTAAAAGGGTAAATTGGTATTTTTTATTCGATAGAATGTCGTCTAGACAAAGAAACATAAAATTCGGGGAGTATATCCCTTTTCTGACTTAAGAACCCCCTAAGAAACGATTTTTCGAAATTCGGCCTCTCAGGGGTGAAAAGGGGTGAAATGTGTTTTCACGGATTCCTCAGTATCTGTTAGGTCAAGAATATATCGCCTTGCTCTTGCTTACAAAGACTACCCACATAAATATTAAAAAACTTTTTTCAGGATTTTGTCCTAATCAACCCCTAAAGGGGTGAATCTACAATCAGGGTAAATTATAGCACCCTTTGCATCTTCTGTGTTTATTGTGTTATAACATTCTTTCTTGGCATATAGGTGTCTTTTTAAAATATTTAGAAAGTGTTTTGACCGTTTTTTTAAATTTCACCCCTAAAAGGGTAAATTGGTATTTTTTATTCGATAGAATGTCGTCTAGACAAAGAAACATAAAATTCGGGGAGTATATCCCTTTTCTGACTTAAGAACCCCCTAAGAAACGATTTTTCGAAATTCGGCCTCTCAGGGGTGAAAAGGGGTGAAATGTGTTTTCACGGATTCCTCAGTATCTGTTAGGTCAAGAATATATCACCTTGCTTTTGCTTACAAAGACTACCCACATAAATGTTGAAAAACTTATTTTTCAGGATTTTGTACTAATCAACCCCTAAAGGGGTGAATCTACAATCAGGGTAAATTATTGAACCCTTCGCATCTTCTGTGTTTATTGTGTTATAACATTCTTTCTTGGCATATAGGTGTCTTTTTAAAATATTTAGAAAACGTTTTGACCGTTTTTTTAAATTTCACCCCTAAAAGGGTAAATTGGTATTTTTTATTCGATAGAATGTCGTCTAGACAAAGAAACATAAAATTCGGGGAGTATATCCCTTTTCTGACTTAAGAACCCCCTAAGAAACGATTTTTCGAAATTCGGCCTCTCAGGGGTGATAAGGGGTGAAATGTGTTTTCACGGATTCCTCAGTATCTGTTAGGTCAAGAATATATCACCTTGCTTTTGCTTACAAAGACTACCCACATAAATGTTGAAAAACTTATTTTTCAGGATTTTGTACTAATCAACCCCTAAAGGGGTGAATCTACAATCAGGGTGAATTATAGAACCCTTCGCCTCTTCTGTGTTTGTTGTGTTATAACATTTCTTTTCGGCATATAGGTGTCTTTTTAAAATATTTAAAAATTGTTTTGACCGTTTTTTTAAAATTTTACCCCTAAAGGGGTAACTTAGTATTTTATATTCGATAGAATGTCGTCTAGACAGAGAAACATAAAATTCGGGAAGTATATCCCTTTTATGACTTAACAACCCCCTAAGAAATTATTTCTGGAAATTCAACCCCTAAGGGGTGAAATGGGGTAAAATGTATTTTCACGGGTTCCTCGATATCTCACAGGTCCAATAATATATCGCCTTGATTTTTGCTTATAAATATTATCATTATAAATGTTGAAAAACTTATTTCAGGATTTTGTTCTATTCATCCCCTAAAAAGGGTGAATCTACAATCAGGGAGAATTATAGAACCCGACGTATTTCCTGTGTTTGTTGAGTTATTAAATTCCTATTTGGCATATAGATGCCTTTTTAAAATAACTCGAAATAGTTTTGACAGTTTTTCAAAATTTCACCCCTAAAGGGGTAAAAGGATATTTTTTATTTGATAGAACATCCCTTGGACATAGATACATGATATTCGAAAAATATATTCCCTCCATGAGGTAAGCATACACTAAGACATGATTTTTCGAAATTCAACCCCTAAGGGGTGAAATGTAATTTCAAGGATTTCTAAATATCTCTACGGACTAATAAGATATCGTCTTGGTTTTTACTTACAAGGATTACCGATATAAATGTTGAAAAACTTATTTCAGGATTTTGTTCTAATCAACCCCTAAAGTGGTGAATTTCCGAACAGGGGAATTTATACAACCCATCATATTCCCTGTGTTTGTTGAATTATAAAATTCCTTTTGGCATATAGGTGTCTTCAAAATATCTCGAAATGGTATTGACAGTTTTTAAAATTTCACCCTTAAGGGGTAAATGGGAATTTTGTATTCGATTGAACATCCCTTGGACATAGATAAATAAAATTCGTGACGTATATTCCCTCCATGACGTAAGCACCCACTAAGACGGGATTTTTCGAAATTCCACTCCTAAGAAGTGAAAAGGGGTGAAATGTGATTTCAAGGATTCCTCAATACCTCTTAGGACCAATAAGATATCGTCTTGGATTTTGCTTACAAAGAATACCCATCCAAATACCGAAAAACGTATTTCAGGATTTTGTCCGTATCAACCCCTATAGGGGTCTACAATCGGGGTGAATTATACAAATCGTCGTGTTTCCTGTGTTTATTAAGTTATAACATTTTTGGCACACCGATGTCTTTTTCAAATATCTCGAGATAGTATTGACAGTATTTTAAAATTTCACCTCTAAATATAAATGGGGGGTGGGGTTAAATGGGTATTTATAAATGGGTAACTTCCCGCTATATTCGATAGAACTTCCCTTGGATATAGAGACATGAAATTCGGGAAGTATATTCCTTCCGTGATGTAAGCACCCACTAAGAAGAGATTTTTCGAATTCGAGCCCTAAGGGGTGAAATGTGATTTGAAGTATTCCTCAATATACCTTAGGACCAATGAGATATTGACTTAGTTTATGATTACAAAGGTTACCCATACAAATTTTTGAAACAGTAATTCAGGATTTTGCCGTAATCAACCCCTAAAGTGGTGAATCTACATTTGGAGTTCATTCCATTTTGGTACATAATTTTCTATTTAAAATATTTAGAAAGCGTTTTGAAATTTTTTTAAAATTCATCCCTAAAGGGGTAAATTGGTATTTTTTATTCGAAAAAATGTCCCTTCACATAGAGATATGAAATTCAGGAAATATATTCTCTCCATGTCGCAAGCACCTGCTTATATGGATTTTTTCGAAATTCGACCCCTAGGGGATAAAAAGTGATAAAATGTTTTTCCTCGGATTCTTCATTATCTCTTAGGTCCAATGGTATATTGATTTGGATTTTGCTTACAATGGTATCCGTATATGTGTTTAAAAATTAAATTCAGGATTTTGCTCTAATCATCAATCCCTAAAGCGGCGACTCTAGATTCGGGGTGAATTATAGAACCCTTTGTAGCTTCTGTCTTTATTTTACTACTAGCTGAGTACCCGTGCTTCGCTACGGTATATTGACAGTTTGCCATCATCGTGCAATTATTATAAGTCATGGTTCTTTATAGATCGCATTGCTAACTCTCTCCTCAGGTGTAGATTCACCCCGTTAGAGGCTCATTAGTGTAAAATTAAAAGGTAAAGTTAAAAATAAAAAGACAGAAGCTACAAAGGGTTCTATAATTCACCCCGAATCTAGAGTCGCCGCTTTAGGGATTGATGATTAGAGCAAAATCCTGAATTTAATTTTTAAACACATATACGGATACCATTGTAAGCAAAATCCAAATCAATATACCATTGGACCTAAGAGATAATGAAGAATCCGAGGAAAAACATTTTATCACTTTTTATCCCCTAGGGGTCGAATTTCGAAAAAATCCATATAAGCAGGTGCTTGCGACATGGAGAGAATATATTTCCTGAATTTCATATCTCTATGTGAAGGGACATTTTTTCGAATAAAAAATACCAATTTACCCCTTTAGGGATGAATTTTAAAAAAATTTCAAAACGCTTTCTAAATATTTTAAATAGAAAATTATGTACCAAAATGGAATGAACTCCAAATGTAGATTCACCACTTTAGGGGTTGATTACGGCAAAATCCTGAATTACTGTTTCAAAAATTTGTATGGGTAACCTTTGTAATCATAAACTAAGTCAATATCTCATTGGTCCTAAGGTATATTGAGGAATACTTCAAATCACATTTCACCCCTTAGGGCTCGAATTCGAAAAATCTCTTCTTAGTGGGTGCTTACATCACGGAAGGAATATACTTCCCGAATTTCATGTCTCTATATCCAAGGGAAGTTCTATCAAATATAGCGGGAAGTTACCCATTTATAAATACCCATTTAACCCCACCCCCCATTTATATTTAGAGGTGAAATTTTAAAATACTGTCAATACTATCTCGAGATATTTGAAAAAGACATCGGTGTGCCAAAAATGTTATAACTTAATAAACACAGGAAACACGACGATTTGTATAATTCACCCCGATTGTAGACCCCTATAGGGGTTGATACGGACAAAATCCTGAAATACGTTTTTCGGTATTTGGATGGGTATTCTTTGTAAGCAAAATCCAAGACGATATCTTATTGGTCCTAAGAGGTATTGAGGAATCCTTGAAATCACATTTCACCCCTTTTCACTTCTTAGGAGTGGAATTTCGAAAAATCCCGTCTTAGTGGGTGCTTACGTCATGGAGGGAATATACGTCACGAATTTTATTTATCTATGTCCAAGGGATGTTCAATCGAATACAAAATTCCCATTTACCCCTTAAGGGTGAAATTTTAAAAACTGTCAATACCATTTCGAGATATTTTGAAGACACCTATATGCCAAAAGGAATTTTATAATTCAACAAACACAGGGAATATGATGGGTTGTATAAATTCCCCTGTTCGAAAATTCACCACTTTAGGGGTTGATTAGAACAAAATCCTGAAATAAGTTTTTCAACATTTATATCGGTAATCCTTGTAAGTAAAAACCAAGACGATATCTTATTAGTCCGTAGAGATATTTAGAAATCCTTGAAATTACATTTCACCCCTTAGGGGTTGAATTTCGAAAAATCATGTCTTAGTGTATGCTTACCTCATGGAGGGAATATATTTTGCGAATATCATGTATCTATGTCCAAGGGATGTTCTATCAAATAAAAAATATCCTTTTACCCCTTTAGGGGTGAAATTTTGAAAAACTGTCAAAACTATTTCGAGTTATTTTAAAAAGGCATCTATATGCCAAATAGGAATTTAATAACTCAACAAACACAGGAAATACGTCGGGTTCTATAATTCTCCCTGATTGTAGATTCACCCTTTTTAGGGGATGAATAGAACAAAATCCTGAAATAAGTTTTTCAACATTTATAATGATAATATTTATAAGCAAAAATCAAGGCGATATATTATTGGACCTGTGAGATATCGAGGAACCCGTGAAAATACATTTTACCCCATTTCACCCCTTAGGGGTTGAATTTCCAGAAATAATTTCTTAGGGGGTTGTTAAGTCATAAAAGGGATATACTTCCCGAATTTTATGTTTCTCTGTCTAGACGACATTCTATCGAATATAAAATACTAAGTTACCCCTTTAGGGGTAAAATTTTAAAAAAACGGTCAAAACAATTTTTAAATATTTTAAAAAGACACCTATATGCCGAAAAGAAATGTTATAACACAACAAACACAGAAGAGGCGAAGGGTTCTATAATTCACCCTGATTGTAGATTCACCCCTTTAGGGGTTGATTAGTACAAAATCCTGAAAAATAAGTTTTTCAACATTTATGTGGGTAGTCTTTGTAAGCAAAAGCAAGGTGATATATTCTTGACCTAACAGATACTGAGGAATCCGTGAAAACACATTTCACCCCTTATCACCCCTGAGAGGCCGAATTTCGAAAAATCGTTTCTTAGGGGGTTCTTAAGTCAGAAAAGGGATATACTCCCCGAATTTTATGTTTCTTTGTCTAGACGACATTCTATCGAATAAAAAATACCAATTTACCCTTTTAGGGGTGAAATTTAAAAAAACGGTCAAAACGTTTTCTAAATATTTTAAAAAGACACCTATATGCCAAGAAAGAATGTTATAACACAATAAACACAGAAGATGCGAAGGGTTCAATAATTTACCCTGATTGTAGATTCACCCCTTTAGGGGTTGATTAGGACAAAATCCTGAAAAGTAAGTTTTTCAATATTTATGTGGGTAGTCTTTGTAAGCAAAGCAAGGCGATATATTCTTGACCTAACAGATACTGAGGAATCCGTGAAAACACATTTCACCCCTTTTCACCCCTGAGAGGCCGAATTTCGAAAAATCGTTTCTTAGGGGGTTCTTAAGTCAGAAAAGGGATATACTCCCCGAATTTTATGTTTCTTTGTCTAGACGACATTCTATCGAATAAAAAATACCAATTTACCCTTTTAGGGGTGAAATTTAAAAAAACGGTCAAAACACTTTCTAAATATTTTAAAAAGACACCTATATGCCAAGAAAGAATGTTATAACACAATAAACACAGAAGATGCGAAGGGTGCTATAATTTACCCTGATTGTAGATTCACCCCTTTAGGGGTTGATTAGGACAAAATCCTGAAAAAAGTTTTTTAATATTTATGTGGGTAGTCTTTGTAAGCAAGAGCAAGGCGATATATTCTTGACCTAACAGATACTGAGGAATCCGTGAAAACACATTTCACCCCTTTTCACCCCTGAGAGGCCGAATTTCGAAAAATCGTTTCTTAGGGGGTTCTTAAGTCAGAAAAGGGATATACTCCCCGAATTTTATGTTTCTTTGTCTAGACGACATTCTATCGAATAAAAAATATCAATTTACCCTTTTAGGGGTGAAATTTAAAAAAACGGTCAAAACACTTTCTAAATATTTCAAAAAGACACCTTTATTCCAAGAAAGAATGTTATAACACAATAAACACAGAAGATGCGAAGGGTGCTATAATTTACCCTGATTGTAGATTCACCCCTTTAGGGGTTGATTAGGACAAAATCCTGAAATAAGTTTTTTAATATTTATGTGGGTAGTCTTTGTAAGCAAAAGCAAGGCGATATATTCTTGACCTAACAGATACTGAGGAATCCGTGAAAACACATTTCACCCCTTTTCACCCCTGAGAGGCCGAATTTCGAAAAATCATTTCTTAAGGGGTCCTTAAGTCATAAAAGGGATATACTCCCCGAATTTTATTTTTCTTTGTCTAGACGACATCTTATCGAAAAAAATATGCCAATTTACCCCTTTAGGGGTGGAATTTAAAAAAACGGTCAAAACACTTTCTAAATATTTTAAAAAGACACCTTTATGCCAAAAAACAATGTTATAACACAATAAACACAGAAGATGCGAAGGGTGCTATAATTTACCCTGATTGTAGATTCACCCCTTTAGGGGTTGATTAGGACAAAATCCTGAAATAAGTTTTTTAATATTTATGTGGGTAGTCTTTGTAAGCAAAAGCAAGGCGATATATTCTTGACCTAACAGATACTGAGGAATCCGTGAAAACACATTTCACCCCTTTTCACCCCTGAGAGGCCGAATTTCGAAAAATCATTTCTTAAGGGGTCCTTAAGTCATAAAAGGGATATATTCCCCGAATTTTATTTTTCTTTGTCTAGACGACATCTTATCGAATACAAAATGCCAATTTACCCCTTTAGGGGTGGAATTTAAAAAAACGGTCAAAACACTTTCTAAATATTTTAAAAAGACATCTTTATGCCAAAAAGGAATGTTATAACACAATAAACACAGAAGATGCGAAGGGTGCTATAATTTACCCTGATTGTAGATTCACCCCTTTAGGGGTTGATTAGGACAAAATCCTGAAATAAGTTTTTTAATATTTACATGCGTAATTACTGTAAGCAAAAACCAAGTCGATATCTTATTGGACCTAAGAGATATTAAGGAAACTGTGAAGCCACATTTTACCCCTTTTAACCCCCTTTTCACTCACTTAGAGGATGAGTTTCGAAAAATCCGTTCTTAGTGGGTGCTTACGTCATGGAGGGAATATACTCGCCGAATTTCATGATTATAGGTCCAGTGGTTTGGGCTGGGCGTTGATTATGAGTAGGTAGCTTAGTTACGATTTTATATATATAGATAACTATGTTGTACTTTTTCGCATTTAGGTGTCATTTTATTATCTTTAGTTTCAAGATCATTTCATTTTGATCGTTTTTTTTTTTTTATATTTCACCCCTAAATTGCATTTTTTATATTTCCCTAAATTTCATTGGTACATTGGTATTTTTTAGTAGACAATTGAAATTCGGGGGCTATATTTCTTCCATGATGTAAGCAACCACTAAGAAGAGATTTCTCGAAATTCGACCCCTAGGGGGTGAAAACGGATTTCTTAATATCTCTTGATGAAATAACGACTTGCTTTTTACTTACTATGGTTACCCGTACGCATGTATACAAATGTAATTTAGGATTTTGCTTCAATCAACACTTAACGGGGCTAATCTACATTAAATCAGGGCGACTTATATAATGTTTCGTAACTTATTTGTTTGTTGAGTTATAACATTCCTTTTTGGTATATATATTTTTTTCTTATCTTTAAAAAGTTTTTTAAAGGTTTTTTTATCTTTAAAGGGGAAATAGGTATATTTTTGATTAGATACATGGAATTCCGGGAACATATTCCTTCCATAACGTAAGCATCGAACCCTTTATATCTCCTGTGCTTCTTGAATTATACCATTCCTTTCTGGCATATAGGTGACTTTTTAAAATCTTTCGATAGTGTTCTGACAGTTTTTTAAATTTCATTTCTAAAGAATTTTTTATTAGAAATAATAAATTCCAAGACTACATTTCTGGATATGACGTAAGAACCCACTAAGAAAGGATTTTTCGACCCCTATGGGGTGAAGAAGAATATAATGTTTTTTTACGAATTCCTCGATATCTCTTAGGACAGATGAGATATCGACTAGGTTTTTGCTTATAGAAGTTACCCGTGCACATGTTTAGAAACAAACTACGAATTTTACACTAATGAGCCTCTAACGGGGTGAATCTACACCTGAGGAGAGAGTTAGCAATGTGATCTATAAAGAACCATGACTTATAATAATTGCACGATGATGGCAAACTGTCAATATACCGTAGCGAAGCACGGGTACTCAGCTAGTATTTTATAAAATAATTATAATGTAAAAAATAGCATATCTAAAAACAATTAAAACCATGTAATTATAGAGGTTATACGTATAAGTGGTACTCTAGTCCAGTGCTTCTTAAACTTTTTGGTGTCGCGGCTCCCCTGCAACTCAAATCAATAACCCACGGCCCCCCTAATTTTTTTTTTTTGGAACCAGGATTAGTTGAAATATATACGTACATATAGTTTTTCACCCTCAGATCATTCAATAATCTATGTATAATGAAGAATAATATTTATGTAGCATTAAAGTTAAAGCGACTTATCATTTTTAAATAATAAAATAATTAAGTGTTATATTTGCGGTTCTTCGCGGCCCCCTAGGGAGCCGCGGCCCACCACTTTAAGAAGCACTGCTCTAGTCAGTAAGAAACATATTCTGTATTTTTAAAAATTTTGATCAATAAAAATTATTATTATTATTATTATTTAGTAAAAGATTTTGACATGGCCCATAATTTTTATGTAAACTGAATATACATAGACAAATCTTGTGAGTGCATGATGCTAGTCTGCAAATATTTTTATTAAACCTCACATAAAATCAGGACAATGTGTTTATATAGTACGCAATCTGTATATATAGTCGGTTTGCTGATAGGTGACTGTTACATGTATGCATCAAGTAGTGCATTCATATAGTAATCTAGTTACCATTTTTCAGCGATTTTAAAAATGTTGTTATTTGTCTTAGCTGTCAATGTCTGTTAATAATATTAATTAGTAGAGCTTGCGGCCAATTATTAAATTCACAAACTTTAATTTTAAATTTGCTGGAATATTTTAATTCCGAAAAAGAGAAGAATGGGCCACTTATTTCTCTATCTTGTGTCCATCAAAGAGTAGCAACTGCCTTAAAGTTTTCGGAATCATCAATTCGTAGAAATATAAAATGTAATAAATCTGAACTCCTCACTAACAAAATCACGAGAAAACGAAGGAAATTAAAATCTGAATCAGTTTATTTTATTGATACATCCTTATCACTGCCAGTTTAACCCCATTGAACTAATTTGTATAACTAAAAATTATTATGATAGACATATTGGTCAATACGGATATAGTGATAACGAATATTAAAAATGTGGCAAGTAGCCTGTGATCAAATTAGTTGTGAAACTTGGGCAAAATCTGTTAAAAAAATCGAAAATTTAATAAATGAACGGTGGGAAAGGGAAAGGATTGTTGATGATATTAATCCAATAATAATAAACACAAGAAATGAGAGCGATAGTTCAGATGACGACGATATCATGCATTACAGTGATTTTTTTTTTTTAAATTAAATTAAATATTTAAATACAACTTGTAGCAATATATTATATGAATAAATATATTTTTACATAATATTTTATTACTTTGTACTTAGGGGAAACATAAAAATTTAATTTAACTAAGCAACAAATTATAATCCAAAATTTACGTATGAGTATAAGTTTTTCCTTATTTATAATTATTACATTAAAATTAATAATTTTGTTTGTTTGAGTACTGCTGTGAATTTATTTTCGTGCTGTAATTAGTAAAGATATCTACGAATCATGCCGTTTCTTTCTAATGCTTTGTTTTTTATTCAAATAATTGGGAAGGTTAGTTGTCAACTTGCGTCACTATACGTTACTATGGGTATGCAAATAATTATAATGATATAGACAGAGAAAGCATATAGTATTGTATATCGATACTTGTAGCAACGAACAGTCACCAATCAGCAATCCGACTATAGGTGACTGTTACATGTATGTGTCAAGTCGTGCATTCATATAATAATCTAGTTACCATTTTTCAGCGATTTTAAAAATGTTTTTTGTTATTTGTCTGAACTGTCAGTGTCTGGTAATAAATATTAATTAAAATATGGCTTGCGGCCAATTATTAAATTCACAAACTTTAATTTTAAATCTGCTGGAATAAACAACAAATTATAATCCAAAATTTGAGTATAAATTTATGAGTATAAATTTTTCCTTATTTATAATTATTACCTTAAAATTAATAATTTTGTTTGTTTGAGTACTGCTGTAAATTTATTTTCGCGCTCTAATTAGTAAAGATATCTACGAATCATGCCGTTTCTTTCTAAAGCTTTGTTTTTTATTCAAATAATTTGGAAGGTTAATTGTCAACTTGGGTCACTATACGTTACTATGGGTATGCAAATAATTATAATGATATAGACAGAGAAAGCATATAGTATTGAACATCGATACTTGTAGCAACGAACAGTCACTTATCAGCAATCCGACTTTCGGGTGTATTCTGTAAGAAATGCGTTAAAATTAGCGTCAGGTTAATAATTTTATTTTAACTCCATGTCTAACGTCATTATCCAAAATATTAGTTAACGCGAGGCGCTAATTCACCCTGTAGAGAGGCTAATATTAACTGCACGCGCATGCGCTGTTACGTTGCATTTTAACAGGAGTATTTATTTAGTCAAATGCCAAGAGAATCATAACCTAATATTTCGGTGTTGAATTAAATATTTAGTGGCGAAATTTATTTTAAAAATGGAACAGAAATGTTTGGTCCTGTTATACTCATTATAACTGGTTTCCACAGTGTATTAAATAAAAATATAACTTTATTAAACTTTTGTTTAGTCAATTTATATACTACATTGTATTATAACCGTTTATCTAATTTTTTAATAATATGTGAATTATATGTTCATTCTATTTTTAAAAAGGTGTTCGGTGATATTAATTATTAAATTTGATTTATTACGCTATTTATACCCTGGAATAACACTGTTGTGATCGTCATTATCAATCTCATCAATTGTTTCTTCAAGTAATTAATACACCATTAAAATGTACTGCGATATTTTAAAACACGGCGGAGGCATAAGTGAAGTTTTGTAGCTTTCAGAGGATTATAATTTTAAGTTCTGTGTCTCAACAAAAACCAAAACTGCTCTCCAATACTCCATTTACTTCCTTTCTATACAATTACTTGAACTTGCGTCTGGGTTACTTGTATAACAAAAATTATGAAGCGTCATTCTTATCTCTACTGTAAAGAATTTACTTTAAAAAGAAATAGAAAGTTGATTAATATTCCTACCGTCTTGTGTTTTATTCATTTTTTTTAAAATAACGTGACATTTACTTAAATAGGATCAGCCATTGCAAAACTAAACACTAGCGTTAACTTTTAAAGCCACCGTTTCGGCAGGCGCTTATTGTAGAACGTTAACTGGCTATTTTAACGCCGCCTCGCTATAATTTTAACACACAAATGTTTAGCGAATAGCATTTAGGTTAAAAATGGTGCTAAAAAAATTAACGTCAGTTTCTGACGCTAAGATTTTAACATCATGCTTAGAGAATAGACCCGTTTATCATTGAAACATTAAAACTCAAGAAAGATTTAATTTTAATACATAACGAGCCATATATTTAATTAATACTTTGGGATATGATACATGAGTAGCATAAATATCTCGACAGAGCTTGAATTTCTCAGCAGCTTTACAAGCCTGAAACTCCCACCCAACCATATTTTATATCATATTCCCTGCGTTGTTATGTTATGTATTATTTATGAATAAGATAGCGTGAAAGTCAAAGATAGATTAATGTGTCTTACTTGACGGTGTAGAATAACACAGACAAAGATGACTTTCGAAAACTTGAAGATAATTAAAAGAATAAATGAATATGTATATAGGGATTTAGTTAGTGTGACCAATCTTCTGGAATTTCGTGGGATGTCCACTCTTTAATCTAATTTATGCACCTGGTACATGCCACGAGACCTTCATCCATCAAATTTCCCTTATAGAACTAACTTCTCTAGGTTCTCACTAAATGGACTGTCGTTATTCACGTCGTTGTATATAGCCAAAAAAAAGTAGGTATTCTACTATGAATTATTGCAGTAATCTATAGTATGGTTTGCAAAAAACCCGAAAATTTTCAATCCCGGGAATTAGGATTAAAAATTTGAATCCCGGGGAATACTGGGGTTTCCCGGGATTATCGTATTTTATATAAAACCGGTGTAATATAGCAAACAGTTATAAAAAGTACATTTATGTTAAACCATCAATTAATAAATGCTTTATGTGTCCAACTGTAAATACATAAAGCTGCTTATATTGCACGCCGTGTAAAAAAGTGACGCGCATGCATGGTCATCCCTGGTTATAGAATCGTTTTACAAAAAGAAGAAAAGTTTTCATTTAGTAAGTTAGTTAGTTACAATGTTTGGTGCACAGCAACGATGGCTATTTGCGCCTCACACAGCTCATATTTCATTACAATAATAACAATAAATAATAGTATTTTAAACATTGTTGTAGATTGCATTAGCTGATTGGAAGGCATCTTGATGACGTAGATTCTGAAGTTTAACTCTGAAGTTTTAATTAAATTTATTTTTCTACGATAATACTACCAATATAGTTGTAGATAAAATATTGTATTTAACTATATTATGGCTATATTATACTTGGATGATTACAACCCTCGTCTACGGCTCGGGCGGTAAACTTCATCCTCATGAATTATAGCCTCAATTATATTCTTGTTTAATAAAATACTATGCTTAAATATCAGTAAATTTATTGAAAGATAATATATTAGCAATAATAATTTCCCTAGGCCTTGCGGCGTTTGGGGTATTAACCATTACAAATAAAATAAAAAATAAAATAACGTACAATATTTGATATTTGATAATTTAACATTTTATTTTTTATCTCATTTCTTTGTTCTTCCTCCAGTGTCCCTCTCTTTCTTCCTATTCTCATCCAGTCTTCCCTCTCCGATCTTCTTCCTTCTTGCTTCCAATTCTCTCGCTCATCTTTCTCCCTTGTATTTCTCACTCATCAGTTCATTTATCTCTTCTTCCCAGACTGTCATCTCCTTGCAACTCTTAGCTAAACGCTCCAAGGTTTCCTCTTCTTCCTTGCACATTCTGCAGAGATTGTCCTCTGGCTTTATCGAGTACCTATTGTTCCTCTCTTCGTTGCCGCATCTTAGCCCCGTTATCCTCCTAACTCTACCCCTTGATCTTCCTCTTTTCCCCGTCAAGTATTTCGGTATTCCGATCACTCTTATCTCTTTATATCTTTTCACACTCCGCGATTTGCTTATTCGGTCTGTTCTTTTTTGTTCCTGTACCTCCTTATCCCTTCTTCTCAATTCTTCTATATTGGTTCCTCCATTTCTCTTTCGCTCTGCCTCTCATATGTCCATTCCACGATAATATATTAGTACATATTGCATAAGAAACTTAATAAAAAAAAATAAAATAAATAAAAATAACAATAATCTGTATAAATACAGGAGGTTTTTGGGAAATGTTTAAGCATTGTTAACTTCTTTATTAGAAGAAATATGAAGGTGGTTTAATTAGGAGAGAAGACGTATTTTACTCTATAAGTAAGAATATTAAAGTGGAAAAACAATTGAACATCAAATAAACGACTAATTTAAAAATAATATATTATGCAACGAGCATGGAATTATGGTCATTTCACACGAGAATAAAAGTTCCTATTCGCTACTCAGCGTCCTACTCGCGTTCCTACTCGCGTCCAAAGCGCTACTCGCCTGCGGATCGTGGCGCAATTCATACGAGTGAGAATTGACTATTCCATGCAAGTTTTATACTATGCTTTTTCCACAACTATAACTTAATTACTTATTTAATTTTTATTCAATTTCCTTTAAAAACTAACAGTAATTTGACACTTGCTTTCAACCTATTTATTACGTTGCCTAGTAACGGTCATGTACCTGTCGTATGGAATCTAAATTCAGTTAAAATAACAACACTTGCTTCATCTAATTAACCGACTGACCAACTCTATTAAAAAATATATTTGTAAAAGTCGACAACTTTAACTATATTATTTAATTGTAATCTGGTTTCCTTCATAAACTAACAATAATTTGACATTATTTATTAGGTTGCCTAGCAACAGTCGGCCATTGCTGCTTGAACCTGTCATGTAATGAGCTCAACTTGTTACGTAATGAGCTCAACTTGTTACGTAATGAGCTCATTACGTAACAGATCAGCGGTGTGTAATAAAAAGGAGTGGGGAACATACTACATTTACTAATTACTGACACGCCTGTAATGAACGTATATCTATAAAGTCGTGGAGAAAATGATATTTATTTTTTTAATGGAACCTATATTTTTCTAGTATATTGCATAGAAAATGTATTAGTCGCATAACATATAGTCCAACATATTTTATCTCATACTTGTAGTAAAATATTTTTGTAGACGGTTCAAATGCTTCAGTAAAGCTGCATTCAGAGCTCTGTAAATCAACACGTTGTACGCTATGGATAAATTTTAAACGTGGTCATTTGGTATGATCGGACATGCTCGTGCTTTGTCGTTGCTATACTACTGTTGAGCGATATAGTACGAGCTTGTCCGATCATACCAATTGCACTCGTTTAAAAACTATCCATAACGCACAGCGTGTTAATTTACTGAGCTCTGAATACAGCTTTATTGTCATTGTATTATTTTGTCCATGATAGTGATATTGAACCAATCCGCTTAAATTAGTGCTTATTTCTTTAACTCAGATTTTTTGATTGAGATAACGACTAAAACAAAAAACCTGTTCAAGCTGATATACAATGAACATGTAATATAATGAACTATCTGAATCAGTTTTTATTTACAGCTAGTAGTTAATTTTTATGTATGCATAGTTACATTTTCAAAGTAAATTAGGTACTCACTAAAGATTTAATATCATATATTAGGGTCATGTAAAGTTTTTAGTGACTTTCTTAAATATTTTGTCTTTTAGTTAACGCGTAAACATTAAGATAATTCTTTTTCCAGTATCGAAATCCTCCTGAACCAACGATTTCACTATTATTCATTTGTACAGGATCCCGAGATTGTTTTATAGATTTCTATGAAGTTTATGATGCTTTATGAACACTTTTTTATTTAGAAGTACACCATTGATAAAATGTCTTAAATACCTCTGATTCAATAAAAATGTCAGTAATATAAAATATAATTACA
Source organism: Liopterus haemorrhoidalis (assembly GCA_963971575.1). NCBI lineage: Eukaryota > Metazoa > Arthropoda > Insecta > Coleoptera > Dytiscidae > Liopterus > Liopterus haemorrhoidalis. Next base: position 132,757,882 of record OZ020611.1, read on the forward strand.
GCAACAAGAATTAAAGAATGAAGAATAGACTGAAGAGACAAGTAAAGTTTCTCATTGAATGAAGATAAATATCGCAAAAGTTGAACTTAATCGTGTTGTTAATAATAATGCCAAGGAAACACGCAACACAATTGAATATTTCTCAGTAATAGAAAGGCGTATTAACAATCAGCATTAAAACAGTTAGAATCGACTTTTGGAAACCGAGAATTATGTTGTCATACAATTTTAAAATAATGAACAACGATCTTTTTTAGGATTTTGTAGGTATGACCACAAAAAAAAAAAAAACTCTTATAATACACTCATGTGTCTGTCTGTCTGCACGGTAGAAATTGTAGCCAAACGGCGTAACATAAAAAGTTGAAATGTGGTATGTTTATACAACTCTTTGATCCACATATAGGAAAAATACTGAGAGTTCAAAAAAACATATCTCGGGATAAATATAAACAAATATGTATTTAATAAAATATTTTTATTTTTTATTTTGAGTAGCATAAGAAGCAGGTTTTTCGAAAAATGTAGATATTTTTTGTATCATTGATAAAAAAAGAATATTTAATAAAATATATTGTGGGGTATCAACCAAAGGCTCTTAAGACGTAGATTAAGGAACGAAACGAAGTTTCTTTTAACACGATTTTAGTCAAAAATGTGCTAAAAAAGTTCTTGACCCATGTCCTACACCCTTTTACCTAAAAGTGCTGAACTAAAAATCTGAAAAAAGGTAATGTACATTGATCTGAGCCGAAAACGTATGAGAAGAATTTTTGATCAGATGGAGTTTTTGGAAAATATCGATGTTTATGTATATTTGACAGAATTAATTATTTTCTTAATTCATGACTAAATTATGCCTAATAATGTTACGATTTTTTTGTATTTATCGCTAAGATAGTGTGTGTCTTTTTAGAAATTAAAAGAGTAATGAAAAAATGTTAACAGCGAGGACTTGATATGTGTAGACACTACGCATATGAACACCCACCACACTCTACACTGTAGAGTGTAGTGTGTAGTGTTCAGTTATTTTATTATTCTGTTGTGATTCAACCTATTGTTTGAATTACTTTAAATTTTTGTTTTTATGGCATCAAAGAGGAATAAATCATATATAGAAATGATGTACTTTTGTAACAAATAGCACTTTGTTAATAGTGAAAAATACGTTTCTGAAATTGAAAAAAAATTAAGTCATTGAGCCATGGGCTCTATTAAATAAATTATTTATATTATTATTATTATTATGGGGTTTGTCAGGTCTTGACAAGCGTCCACTAATCTCAAACTTCAGCAACCTTTTGAGCCGCGTCATACTAGAGACTAGTGGAGCTAAATACACACGACTGCATCCCAAACCCTGGCGATATGCAGCCGCGGAAATTACGCCAGATCCAGTGCCCGCACAATGCGGAGTGACCCGAGCAGCACTGGCTTTCTGCATCCTGCAATCAAAGAGGTGGCAGAAGATCTGCAGACGGGAATGGACTCGATTTCCCTTCGATAGGAGGCTTTCATGCCACCCAAAACACCAACTATCAGGACTACAAGCTTAACTTT